>JAHLJT010002406.1:202106665-202137751 GCA_031308135.1 Acheta domesticus
CACTGTTTGTGCACGTCTTCTGAATTTCAGTGGGAAATGTAGTTATTCAAATTACGTTTTCGTATTATCGCGGCAAAAAGTCATTATTCTTTCAATGAAGAACATGAGGGTTCAGGGCAGGAATATTATAGCTAATTTACCTTTGAAATATATATTTATTATATAGGAGCAAATTTTTTGTCAACAAAACTCGAAAAAAAACTCTCTTTTCTGTATTAAAATACCTCTGACTAGAATATGGTTTAGGATAGAGACCACAGAATTATGAAAACGTGCAAAAAGTTCACTTCTCCCCATAGCTCCGCCCACACGTGCCAGTTTTTAACTGTTTTTGGACGTAAATAAAAAAATAAATATTTGTAGCAATTTACTTCCTCTCGTTGTAGTCGGCAAAACACGCTTTTGTTGGTGCCAAAAATTGATTTCGCCCAAAAATCTATGAGTCTGCAAGTCTCAGAAAAACACTAGTGGCTAAACCGTAAGCAGACTTCATGTGATGTGATTGATTTCCTCGATTTATCTCGTAGAAGTATTAGCCCCTTGCATCTGAAACGAATATAGCTATTTCCGAGTTTCGCATTGTTGTTTAAATCCTGATTATTTGAAAATGACAAAAGTTCAAACTTTTTTCGGTGTCTTTCGGTAACTACAGTATTAAAGATTAAGATCTTTTTTCTTTAATGGAATCCGTTTACCCAAATATGGATTTTGAATGCATTTACAATTTTACTGACGCAAAATATGATTTTTGCGCCAATCTTGCTTGCCATATATAAGACAGTTGTGAAAAAAAAAAAATTTTTCTCAAAAACAGCTCCAATTTTTTCTATGAAATTTTCTACTTGTATATCTAACGTACTTTTCCAACAATAGCACACCCGACTCATGCCTGAAGGGCGTACGCAGATTTAATGCTCTTTCGAGCTTAGAATAGTTTCTCAGGTCAGTGGATTATACAGCGGTAAGACAATCCAAGAGGTAACACACATGAAACAAATCAAATGAAGTAAAAATGTATTTTAAATTCATTTGTCATACACTTCGTTTTTGGTGACCACACAACACAAAAAGAACTGGCAATTATACTCTCCTGAATTTTTACTCGTGGATCACTCACTTTCCGTGCACGGTTTTTGCAAATCAACTTCAATTATTTATACACTCCTCTTATTCATACAACATTCTTAAACCCATATTATAATTTTAGGTGAAACTAGACAAGTAGTTATCTTTGAAACTTTACGGTCACATCTTTGCTTTAAATTCAACATTGATAAAATCAAATTAAACAACATTTAAGTACTTTTACATTTATTGGATGAATATCACTGTTCAATCCTTTAGCCATTTAGGGCCCAATGAAAATATCAAATTGCCACTCAAATCAACTTGCTAAACGAATATCTCGACAATACCTAAATATATTCTTTACTTCGCGATCGTTCTATTGCACCGCTTTGGCATGCGGCTAGCATAATGACCGGCGGCCCTCAACGTTAAACTTCTACACCCCTTTCAATGTTCCGTAACCTTACGGCGGCCCCTCGCTGCTCGCCTTGCTTTAGTCGACCATCTTGCCGGCGACGAATTCTTCAACTCCGCGACGTTCGCTGATGACGCGCGCTACGCCAGCCCTGGCGTTCGCAACCGCGTAACCAAGCGCCTCGGAACGCCTCCGTGCGCTCCTTTTCTCCCCTCGTCCCGGCCCTCTTCTCTCCGTCCCAGCTTCTTCTTCTGCTCGCACCGGATTTCACTTCTCCGCCAATCAAGCTTTTGTTTACTCGCCCTCGTGCCACTAGTCCTTCGCTACGACTGCAATCTTGCGACCGCACGATTACTTAGTTCATGGCCGTCGCGCACTCGATTCATTTAGCAACTGTTTTCTGCTTTCTGCGTTCTCGCACCTCGCCTATTTAAATTTACATTCTTTACTCAACTAACTGCCAACGTACCAACGTACCAACACTGACTGAATATCGCCGCTCCTTCGGCCATTTCAAACTAGTATTAAGTTCATTCCCAGTTCTCTTATCGTCGCTACTCCGACTAACAACATTGTAACTATTCTACTACGCGTTTATTCAACTCCGCACTATCGCCACTATAACTCAGGCAGGAAACACACTTCGCAAAATTCTGACGAGAAGGGCCTGTGGTACAGCACCGAACCGGCGTATTTCACCGGCCCACGATGAGGGTGGAAACCCCTCATCCCCTCTCCGGCTGACCACGCAACACGTCATCGTTACGTGCACGAAGTCTACAAGGAGGAGATTCAACCCGGTTGTGGAGACATGGTGGGGGTATGTGATACGAAACGTCGGCAGCTATTTGAAAATAATACAAAAAAAACGGGCCCCTCGCCTTCAGCGACATCACGCGGCGAAAGAAGGAACTTATCTCGGCTTTTCTCGGCCACTAATCGTCAAAATTCGTTTGCGTCCAAGTGGGTCAGTTGGCGACGCCATGACCAGGCCGCGTGTGTGTGGGATGTGGCTTAACCAGAAGACAATAAGTTGAAAAGGAAGTTAGTAAGTAGTAAAATAATTTTGTAGAAAAAATGTTTGAATTAAATTTTTGAATACGATGCTTTGCTGCCATTGGCTGTTTTGAAAGCCTTCGTAGTTCTTTCAATTGCCACGTGAGGTCGCTCCTTCCAAGGGGCCCGGTTTTTTTTTGTATTATTTTTCAAGTAGCCTGCCGACGTTTTCTTACATACTCCCACCACCGGAGTTGAGTCTCCTCCTTGTAGACTTCGTGGTTAAGTGTATCGCGGGAACGCTGCGCTATCTTGCCGGCATCAGCTGCATTTCCAGGTTTCTGGTGCGTTCCGCGCGTTATTTGAATCGTACCAACGCCTTCAACAATGGTTTTTATATCTCTGTAACAGTACGCTGAAATTCACGTTCGTTACAGTATGTAGCAAACGAAGATAAAAAATTGGGTGTCCATTTTTAAGAAACTGAATTCATTCTCACAAAGAGTGTGAAAAAATGAAGATTACAAAAGCACAATATTAATGATTTTAATGAAATGTCATTTTAAAATTTCATTTTAGAACAATGCCGTTTAGTAAAAAAATCGTTTTACGTTATAACAAAACGAAATAACCATATTTTATGTCATATTTGTGCATTGTGTTGCATTTTGTGAAATTTCGACTAAAAAAGTCATTTTTACATTTTTTACGTCATTTTTAGTTCATTTTTCGCTGATTTCATCAAATTTTAATATATTTTAATGATACTTGCTTCAAACAATATTTACGAGATGGAAGAAATGTTTAGCACAGAATTTCTGAGTAGCCTATTACATTTTTCGCTCATATATTGTAATGGTCAGCCGTTGTGAGTACATAGTAATCTAAGATTCTGTGATGCCTATCGACGGTATTCTCTGTTCGGTTGATTTAGAGATAAATAAAGACAGAGATTTTCTTTTTTTAAAGAACAGCCAAATCAAACGTTTGCAAACTGGGTTCACTTGAGCAAAAAGGAAGAAGCCTCGATTGCATCAGTTTGACGTATTCAACAATTTGAGTTGTTCATCTGAAGTAGTTTGATCAATTTCTTACGTCCACAGGCTCTCAGTGCAACCTGACTGAGCGCAAGCACACATCCAGAGACTACGACGCACTGAAATATTTTGCGTTATAAACTCGTCTAGAGCAGCCAAACGGTTAAAATTCCGGTCAGTTTTTGACCCATGTCACAATTTGCCACGCGAAATAACAAAAGCGCTCCTCTTTGCAACGTGTGCATGTAAACCAGTTGCGTTGAGCAAAGTATATCTTAATTACTCCTCTCTTTCTAAGACTTTGAAATCACGATAAGTGATACATCAGAATATATAATATCATCCAATATCATTAGCCTACAATATCATCTAAAGCTGCTCGTTTAGCAAGACTGCCATTGGTTTGTTGGTTATTCTTCCAATCCCCTATTGCTAAAAACGTTTAGATTACAGGTTCCGAAGACGAAGAATATAGAATACTCATAACACAACAGCCCTAAAAGGAAAACATTTTGTAGTGCAATCAATACGACGCCAATTACTTCTAGAGGTGATTAACATCTGTTTCAATGTTATCGATTGCTATTGAATATTTTTAAAAGTTATTTCGTCAATCTCTCGTAACGTTCAGCTAGAATGTTGGTTTGTGTCAATCTTAGAGTTTAATAATGACCCGTGTGTACTGACGTATGGTGTGCATGTAATCATGCATGTAGTGCTTCATACGTGCTGTGCTTCATACAAATCATACATATACAGGTGCTACAACACCGTTTACTTTCTCATATTATCGTAAATTGATGCGAAATATTGAAATATTGTAATTTCTGCCATACTAAACTCTGAAATGATGAAACTGTATTTTGCACTGCAATAATTCAAAGTCTCTCCAATATTGTATTCTTTCAATAACAACCATCACACCACTGCCATCTAATACACCAATTTTCAGTACATTCAATCCGACAAATTTTTGGAACTCTTTCCCAAATGCAGTGGTGAAGCTCTCATTTGGATTTCGAGATTGCCCATGGAGACATTTGGCCAGAAGATTCTCATCACTCAGATCTCTGAAGATTGGTTTAATTGCTGTCATTACAGCATTTGAAAGTGAGCTTTTATGATCATATGGCTCTCCAGTAGTCTTGGATTTTTTGTACCGGCACCACGATCCTTTTCCATCTGGCCACAGTCCATGCACTGGATTGTCATTTGTTGTTTGTTTATGAAAGTAGGTGTCCCACACTTCCTTTCTCATAATTTTTACATTGTCAATGCCAGCATTTCTTCTTATGGCCATTCCATAATACTGTTCCAATAGATTTATTTGGGCATGCAGGTGAAGCGATCCTTACCGATAATGGTTTCCCATCTTCCGTTTTTTTCCCTTGAAATCATTTCTAAGTTTCCATTAGTCTTACTTCCATTTTTCGCACATGTGGCCGCAGCATTCTAATTTTTAATTTCACTGTCCCCATAAACATTTGCTGCTTTCACTTTCGAAAAGCTTTTGCATCACCCAAGTATTGAAGGTACCTCACACCCCTTTTTCCACAGACTTTGAAAAATTTGTAAACTCTTTCACTTTCCATTCCTCCACTACAGCCTTTATAATTCTTTAAGCAATGATGATTTACATTCATTCTTATTTGTGGCACATACATGAACAATATTTGCAAAGGTATTCTATGTCTATCACTTTGCCTATCTCTAATGAAGTGGCAGTCACAACACGATTCAATGATGTCCGGCCCCGTTTGTGGCACGTTCCTTCAAATGCTGCAGTGATGTCACTGTCATTGTCATTCAATGAAACAGATTCTTGTACTGCCTTTATCATTTATTGTTCTGCAACTTTTTCCTTAAGCTGATAAAATACTATTATAGTAAAATTAAAATTTTGAGGGAGGTGGAGAAAGAGTCATAATCCCACAAAAGTTTCTGACACTCTTTCTTCCTTGCCTATTTACCTCATGGCATAACAAAGTCTTAGATTGACTTCATTCATACACTTCTGTAGCCTTTTGTGAGGTCTTGGCATTGTTTTTGAAGCGGCACTTGGAACACATGATGCACATTTTCGTTGCCAACCTTTTCGGGCAATAGAATCTTGCAAACAAGAGTCACTCAGTACCATCACAGTTTTTGCATTTAGCAGATGTTTTCAATGATTGAGACCGCACACTGACATCTTACAATTACATAATCATTTCAAGCACTTTCCTCACGAAAGTTGCAACCTTTGGTTTCTAAATAAACAAGTTTCTTGCGTGAACTAGGTGTACTGGCACAAGATGATGTATCACTCACAACTGGAGTACTTGGAGACACACACTATTTTCTTCGTTTTTCCGAATGAACTTATTCCCACGAAAACTTTCATTATCAAGTCTTTCGACATGGCATTTTAAATTCGCTAATCTACTACGACAACACTGAAAAACGCGACTGCACTGGTGCTGAAAATTGCTTCACAGAAACAACAATCACACGTGCTCCCTTTCAAATACGCCTATAAACAACATAGAATTTCCGTGGCTACCTTACGGCATATCAACTGAATGATACAAAATGACAAGAAACACTGCAGTGTGAAAATCAGCGCGCCATTTCAAAAATTCAAGAACATAGCAGAGGAGCACAAAAAAGGGGGCGTGGCATGGTTAGAAGGACGTGCAGCCCATTTTTAAATGGCCGCTAAATGCCTTAAAATGCACGAAATTTTAAAAATATTTTATAATATTGTTCGGAAAAGACTAAAGATTTGTTTACAACAAAAAACCAAAAACCCATATTTTTGTCGAAAAAACCTACCTTCTGTGCGCAAGAAGCACACATGCCCAGAACTTCCCGAAAGGCGTCCGCCTTCCAGGCTGACAAATGCTATACCTATGCTATTTGCTATGACAAGTGCTACATGCTATTTTATCTGCACTAGTTATGTGATTATGTTTGTTAACCGTGGTTATAGCCGAGTTTTATAACAAACCGGTTCGGACATTTCTTTTATCGGACGAGTTTCATGCAATAGTTTTTCAATACAATCTTCATGTAAGAAAAATAACATTTAAATACATTCTATTTATAGTGCCGTGTGCCGCCTCGGTGGGTGAGGGGTCAGCTTGCTGGCCTCTGAACTCCCAGTGCGCGGGTTCGATCCCGGCCGCGATGTGCGGATTTTCGAAGGGAGGAAAATCCACAGTGGCCATCTCACTCTTGTGATATGTAAAAGAACCCTGTCAGATGCCCGGCAAAATTAAATCAGCGACAATATCCCGCCCTAACTCTCACTTTCTCCCAACCAGACAGATGGACGATAATGCCGCCGCTTTCTCAGAACCACAGAAATGCTCGATTATGGTCTACAGACCCACGTCGGGGTAGGCTTCCAAGGAAGTCTCGGTCAAAAACTCGGGTGCGAATCCCGTACGCGTATAAAAGAATATTATTATGCTGTACTTAGTCATACGCCATTTTAGTTATCTCTCATTTGTTTTGATTGCTTTTAACGGGCGGTGGACTGTTTAATCCTTAACGGATGCCAACCGTTAAAAGATGCTTTTCGTTCCTGTGGTTGCTTCAAGATGACATTTCATTACAGTATTACGAAAAGTACTTTATCAACAACGATGCGATAATGTTCGATTAGAACACTCACGTGGATGCTATAAGGAGCTTCATAATGCAACCAGGGCTATTAACGAATTCATAATAGCGCGAATTGCATTACGACTTTATTATAACCCTTTTATGGACACAAGAAAAGCGTTTATTACTAAGATAAATTTATTTACAAAAAATTCACTTGAAACAAATTACTTATAAGTATTAAACGTGACATTTGTACAATATTTCTCTTTAACACAAATCGCTATTATAAATATTAACTGTAACACTTGAACAATATTTTACATTAACACCAGCGAAAGTCGAATCAGAAGTTTTGTCAAGATAATATTTTATTTCAATTTTAACATTAATCAATCACGGAATAATAAACTTTGGGAATTTGAAGTACATTTTAGCTATGTTTTGCGAATTGCAGTATGTCTCCGATCCAATGCAGATGTCCAGGTTAATACAAATAAAATAGACTTATAATCGTCGTAATTAATGTTTGAATGATATACATTTGATATAATATCATAACGAGAATCGTATCAGTTTTGCACCACTCAGCTAATGCCTCGTGTTAGCAAAATCGACACTCATTTCATTATGATGTTCATATCAAAACACTATAGTTAATAAATATAGAAATAATATGGATTCCATTTGAGTATAGAGGCACGACCCATCGTACATACTTGTCTATCCATCAGAAGACCCAGCAGTAGTACTATCAAGTGCGTAGAAACTTTGAGTATGTGAATTTCAACATATGTTTTACATTTATAAATACAGTTTCTTACGGGGAAGAATATTAACAATTTTCACAATGACGATAAACTCAAACTGCATTTTATGAACATTAGAGCATTTTCATATAGTTTTTTCTGAAAATATTTTAACATATTCCTTACCTGTGTGTCATACGCTCGTAAAACTGCTAATAAAATTTCAAAATAATCATGGGAATAGTATGCTAATTTATTTTCTTCTGCATATAATTAGTTGTGGTATTGTATAATTTGTTGCATTTTTATAATGCAATTATTACGACTTTCGAGCGTCAGCATTATTCTGCTACTGTATATTCACGATTATAATGCCCTTTTTTCAAAGATTGGCAGAAAAAATTAAGAGGGGAGACTAATGCGTGAGTAACTTCTAATAAAATCAAATAATTTTCAAAAATCGTCATTTATTTTTTAAATAATGTTACAAATTGATAAATTGTTTCTGACTTTCGCCTGCAATTTGTTTATGATCTCTTAACAACGGAAATTGCAGTGAGTAAGCGGTTTATAAAGAACATTATTGCAACGAATAACACAGGAAGTACATATCTATGTTTTTCGAAAATCCTTGAATATCCATAAACCTAAGGGGGTTTATGGATAAAAACACTAGGGTTTTTTTAGAGGAAATACGGCTTGTTATATAATTTTATATTATACTAACGTACCCATGCGAGAACTCTAGCATGCTGTAGACCATCTTCCTTATTTTTCCATTTCCATATTAAACCCTGTAATATATATGTTTCTTCAAGACCCTTTTATCCTTCATCACTTGTTCTGTGTCACCTTGTAATTGATAACAATATAATATACCTTTGTCAATACAAATTATTCTTATTTAATTTTATTATCGAGCAAAGCGATACACCCGTGTAATTCAATCAAATGGAATATCAGTACTAGTAATTTCATATACAGTTGTAGATTCTAAAGGCTCTGAACAGGTGGGGTGGATTCGAAAAGCATCGAACCAACAAAAACGTAATAGAATAGTCAAGAAGATCTCGTCTTATAGATTGCGGTATGAGAAATGTTCTTTGAAGCCTTTGGCCTCAACATTTTAGTTTTTAATGCCCTAGAACGCTTTGTTTAGGAGTTATTTACCGATGTAGATTAAAAAGTCCTGACGTGCGTTGCCAGTTGGATTAGAAATTAATATTAGAAGCGTTTTTTTCAACAAATCCCTCATATATTTAAAGTAAAAGTTAAATTCGTGACGACTCTGTGCAAGTCTCTTTCTTTAGAGACCTCATTTATAAAGATTGGTTGCGTTTGAATGCCGCAAGGTATACTACTGAATAATTTAGGAGACCATTATTGTTTATAGAATCCCGTTCAGTGCTAATGTCTTCTTCAGAAAATAGTGTCAGTGAGCGGTAACACTAATTCAAAAACGTACAAATTGTGTCACGCTTCTATCGCTTGGTTCACTTTTTATATACGACATCTTTTTACAAATATTTTCCTAAGAGCTCCTGCAGATACCATTATATTTTCGATCAAAATCGTAGTTATATGTCTCGATCTTCATCAAATATGAAGTACGAATAACACCTTCATGCATACGTTAAAAGATGTCAATAGTAAGCAAGTGAATACGCCGCCCATGATATGAAAATCTGACCATTGACTAATCGTTTTCACATATCCGCTTCATCAAGAGGTAAAAAGAGCCACGCAATATTTCAACCTCACACTCCAATGCACGTAGGAAACGAGTGATCAGAGCAATTTCTGTTGTTGTGGTTATTGCCCGACTTCACGTGTTCACGAAGCGAGATTAGAACGCTAAGGAAGTAACCTGCACACAATGTTCACGTGGCCAGTGGTAATGCTGGTCTTAACATTTGGACAGAAAGGGAGTGGGAAAATGACAGGTTTACAGTTGTTAATCCATGACGTTCGTGTACAAAACATGTCTACTGAAGATGAATACGTAACAAGTAGTGTAAATACAAGAAATTACAGCGGTATCCGAGGCGTACTTGCTTACCGTGATTCAATCTTCCATCACCACTGGATAAACAAGGAAGGCATCAAAATACCAGGTGGGCCCGCTTATCATATTTTCAAAACGTTTGTGAAGGTCACCGGTATCACTCTAGAGCACTCTACACCGGTCCCGCCAATCTTCGGAAATAAGATAAAAGGAGTTTACAACGGAGAAATCGGGCATCTTGAGAAAGGATGGGGTGACATTTCATCCAACAAGGCGTACCTCATGCATGACGTCTACGCGTTTGCAGATTTCACCGTGCCCGTTGCCGAGAACCCGTACTGCATCATGGTGCGCAGAGCTCCCGAAATGACGTTCGCGCAACTCCTCTACCTGCCGTACGAGGCGCTAGTGTGGGCCGCCGTTGTGTCGTCTCTGGTAATGCTGGTTCCAGTGTGGCACGTGACGCATTGCGTGCAAACTCCAAGACGAAGCGAGGCAGAAGGCGCAAACTCCAGCGTAGGGCGTGCGTTCTTTGACGTCGTCTCCGTGGCGCTAACAGGTGGTTGCGTTCATCGCGCGGTTGGATTCCCGCAGCGAATAACCTGGGGCACGGTGCTGCTAATTGTGGTGGTGATCAGCAACGCGTACCAGGGCAAGTTGTTGGGTTTCTTAACGGCCCCCCCGCGCCTTCCAGAGCTACAAACTCTCGAGGAAGCCGCAGACAGACTGCAGTCCGTCATCACACCCAGTGTGGTCAGCAGCGTCTTCGAAGACGAAAACGCCAGCGATGTTCTCAAACGACTGCTGAGCAAGTTTAGAGTAGTCACGTTCGCTGACAACCCGGATTACCATGAGGTGTTGAAAATAAAACTTGTCTTACAGCCAGAAAACGTCGGCTTTATGTCGCCCTCGGCGTACTTCCCCCTGTATTCTCAGAAGCAAGAATACACCAAAGATGGTGAGAGGATGATCCATCTCATGCAGGAATGCATTATTTCCCCAGGACACATGGTGTACCTGGTAAGGAAGAATTCTTCTGTGAGCGCTCCGTTCAAAAGGTTCATGATGCACATCGTGGAAGGTGGTTTGTTCGACCATTGGACTCGAGAACTGCGGTATCGTATGGACGCCAACGGGTTGATGGTGCCAGATAGCTATGGTAGTTTAACCAAAAGACCGCGTTCCCTGAAAACGAAGCAGCTGATGGGAGCGTTTCTTCTAGTAGGAATTGGCCTCTGTATTGCCAGCGTGGTGTTTTTTCTCGAATGGGTGAACATTGCGTTTCTGCAGATTTCTTTAGATTGTTCCAGAAACCGCATTCGCCAAATATTCTAAAAGTTTCATCTTCTGGAGATCTCAAGAAAACTCTCAATATTTTATCTGTATATAATCAAATAAATTTCAAACGAGGAATTTTGAAAAATCAATTAAAAAGTAAAATGAAAGTTAAAATAAAACCAACAGTAAAGCTTTATAATCTCACATGAATGTAGAATCACGTTAGAAATTGTCTCTTTGAGTGAATAAAAATCTTTCATTTAATTAAATTATTTTTGGTCGCTTTATAAAACTCAGGTAATCATCTACCTTATTGTTTTTACATCAGTACTTAAATAAAACTATTGTATCATTATCATATCACATTCATCAATTTAATTATTTCTAGTGGTTTGAAAATTTTAATAAAACCTGCTGATTTGAACAGTGTATACAAGGTTGCCTTCTATTTCAATAATTTTCTAGCATTATCAAGTCTGCACATTCAAGAACAATATGAGGAGACGACACTAAGCACCACATTTAGCACAGTTTTCAGGGATGGGGTTTTTTAACAGGTGAAAGTAATTCAGGTTAAAGTGATCAAGTCTTGTAAGGATGACTTGTTCTCTTCTTTTGAAGTTTGTTTCGGAAGACCTGGTTCCAGAATAGAGTTTATTTTCTGATGATTCCTGATGAGTTACCATAAACCTGATCTCTTTGAGCGAGTCGACAAAGTCTTCCCAAGAAGAAGTGTCGCTTTTCATTTTATTTCTAAATGTATGCAGTATTTCAAGTCTCAACAGTCACCAGAAGAGACAAGAGTGACGCATTCATATTTAATGGGAAAAAAAATCTGCAGTATATCTCGTAATTTCCATAATTATTTACTTGTAACACTTCCAAACCTCCTTGACTTCGTGAGATAGGATTCAGATAGTCTCTTCTTCATAATGAAGTTTTTCTTTTCGTTTTCTTCTTTTCTCACTACCGCTTTCCATTTTTTTATCTTCCTCTCTGAGTGTCGTAACGAATTGCTTTGAGAAGTCTGGAATGTTTCATTCTTCAAATTTTCTGTACCTTTCGTAACTTCTAAACCTTCTTTATTTTCTCGTTCTTAAAAGAAGTGTTTCAATTATTCCTTCACCAACATCAGCAAACATGCTACCATGCTTTAAAATTGTCTGGCTTAAGCTCTGTAAGTTTGAGGATATCTGCAATGCATATCCGGAGTTAGGGACGATAGAACTAGGAGCACATAAGAGAAGTACGTGAGGCTTACTAACCTTTTCTGACTAATGAGGAACCTGAAAATAATATCTTCAGCAACAAAAATGCGCTAATGCTAGAAGAAAAAATTGTTACAAAAATTTAAAATGTAAATTAGTTAATTTTTTATTAAATTATTCACGTATGTTACAAATTATTCAGCTGTCTTTTATAATGAGCATTAGGAAGTTCTAGCAAGCACAAGACATTTGAGAGAATCTTACATTTAAAGAACACGACTTTGGAATAAAGTATTTGCAATAGTTGAAAGTCAAGTAACTATAAGCAAAATATGTTGTTTCTTTCTGATCTGCATTGAGGGTATGATTTGTTTTGCGCAGTTGTCTATAAAAGTGGTGTGAACATTTTACATACAGTGTATATAGTTTATATAGTAGTGTATAGACTTCGAAAAACTTACTGAGACATAACAATGGATTAGTACTGTAAGTTGCAAAACATGCTACCAAAGAGTCCCAACAATGCATATGTGGTTACGGACGCGATGACACTGAGCATGCGCTATGCGCAAAAAAATTCAAATTGGGAGTGAAAGGGTAAACGGCAGAGGAGCATACAATATTTTTCCGCACACTCGTCTCTGCCTTGAAACTAATATGTTACATAAATATCACACGTAAAACATGCAACAATGTTACGTATGAGGTAGCATTATGTTACCTCCTAAGACAGTAACACAATGTTAAAATAAGTAACATAATGAAGCAATGCTATTATAAGTAAGACTTCAGCATACAATGTTACTTATATAGCATGTGTAAACATGTGTTAATAGCATTATGTTTCCTAAAAATTAAGTAATACAATGTTAATACAAGTGACATAATGAAGTCACTTATGTTTGCATGAAGTCCCAATATAAGAAGCAACATTTTTACACATGTAACACGATGTTGTATATGGGATAACATAATATTAACTCAAATTTCATCAAAAAGAAATAACACTAATCATCGCAAAATGAAACAGAAAAA
The DNA here is from genome assembly GCA_031308135.1 of Acheta domesticus. Lineage (NCBI taxonomy): Eukaryota > Metazoa > Arthropoda > Insecta > Orthoptera > Gryllidae > Acheta > Acheta domesticus. The sequence goes on from JAHLJT010002406.1 coordinate 202,120,045, forward strand.
GGAGGCGAAGTCAAAACATTCGCTGATGCCGCAGGCGCAGTAAGGGGCAACCAACTGCGTTCTTTTTTCCCCATTCACCACGAGCCACCCTCTTCCTCAGTGCCTTCTAATAAAGTTTCACCTCATGACTGACCACCTTACCCTTGGTTTCTATAGCATCTCTTCACCCGCTTCCGCTGTCTTATGACTCCAGGACGACCTTTTTCTACATTAGAAATTCATTATTATCAGCGTAAGTATGAGAATAACATATTGCGTACTCCCCTTCACAGTCTCATTCTTTTATTTATTTGTCAAAAAACAGTAAAAACTGTATATGACGTGTGGGGAAAGAGCACAAAAGCATCTGCGCACATTTTCTTGAGGGCCAGGAAAAAAATTCCCTCATTCACCACGAGCCACCCTTCTACCTCAATGCCTTCTGATGACGTTTCACAGCATAATTCACTCCTTGTAACTTGGTTAATTTCACTTCCCCTTCTTTGACTGTCTTTCCAACCAAGAACGTCATCTTTCTGCATTAGAGATCGAAGACCGTTTACATCAGCGTATGAAAATAATATATTACCTTGTAAATAGTATAATCTTAACACATGCAAACAGATGCTGTAGCACAGCCCGTGCAGAATGTTAAACACTGTCTAATTTGACTATGCATTATAGTCAAATGTAGTCAGATATAGCCACATAGAGATAAGTAATCCACATAATGTACGATTTACATGATTTATAACCCTACAGGTAAGCCATTTAAATGTCAACAAATAATTTTATTTATAAATTAAATGGTCAATGAACATATGCGTGTACATAACATTTTTATCTAGTATTTTGTATTCCTGATGAAAGGCGAATAAATTGTTGAAAATGTAAAATGTTGGTTTCCATTTATTGTCCCAAACTCAAGAACCACTAGACATATAACATATTGTGTTTTTTCCACCATTCCCCGAAAGCCATCATTCTTCCTCAATATTACCTATTAACGTTTCACTTCATTATTGACTTCCCTATCCATTGGTTCTTTTGACACCTCATCTCCTTCTCCCATTGTCTTTCCACTATAGGACGTCCTTTTTCTGCATTATAAATCGTAGCCCATTATTATCAGCATAAATATGAAAATAGCCTATTGAGTACTCCCCTTATGGTCTCATTCTTTCCCCCATTTACCAAAAGCCACCCTTCTTCCTCAATATCTTCTAATAATCTTTCACCTCATTATTCACATCCGTATCCTTTAGTTCCTTTAACATCGCATCTCGTTCTTCCACTCTCTTTCTACCACATTCCCTACCCAGGTGTTAGCACACTCAAACGCTGTACCCTTCTTATCATCCCCATTTTTTATATCTATCTTTTTGACCAGATCTCCCTGTACTACATTTCATATCTTTCCATTCAATTTATCATTCCCTTTGCCATTCCATCCTCTTTCCTTTCATTTCCGCCATCTACCAGGTCTTTTCTCACCCTAGTAGTTATGCCTCCCTCGCTCTTCCTACCTTCGTACCAAATATTCTAAGATTTGTGAGAGGTCTAAAAAAATGATGACTGAGATGAGCTAATTCGGAGTAAAATTGTGGTATAAACAGTGTTATATAACCATGACTAAAGGCGAGGAAGTACGTGCTGTTAACACCAATAGTTCTTTTAGACATTTCGACTCTGAATTTTTGATGTTGATTTATTTTTGGTCATGTCGCCTTCCTTTCGCTTCCTGTTTCTCTTATCCTATTTTGGATCTCCTCACTTCCGCTTTTACGTTTTTAACAGTTCCTATTTCGTATCTCTTGTCCACTTTATGTCATAACTCAATGTATTTTCTCTATTAAATATTTTAATTATTCCTCTCTTCCACAGATGTTTTCTCATTTTCCACTGCCTTTCTTTAAAAAGAAATCCTATTTTCTAATTCCTGTACATTTCCTTTTATATTTATTATTCAAGTCTTCCATCTCTATTATTAGTCCAGTCGGTATGTACATTTTATCCGGAAAAAGGTCATAAAACATTTTCTTTGGGCATGTTGTATGTACCCAGGCACTAGTTAAAACCCAGAGTTTTCGACCTCCCGGACCCTGTGCTAACTCCGGGAGGCCCGAAAAACCGGTATTTTTGTCTCGTTTCGGTTCATTCTCTACAGTTCCTTAACCATAAGTCCTGTAGAAAAATAATTAAAGTAACCATTAAAGATGATACAATTTCCCACAACTTTTGTATAAAACATTTTTTTCGAAACCTATTACCAACTGAGCAGTGGTTCTTTTGCAGTGGTCCTTTAATGATCCCATTTGTCACTCTTTTTCCTTTTTCTAATCTTCACTGCTCTTCTAGATGTTTTATTTCTTCCTCCACCCGTGTGATAAGCCAGAAGACCCTTTCACGTTAATATAAGCACTTAATATTACGTTATTGTAGTTTGGCCATACAGGGGAAATAGAGGTAACGTGGACGAGTTGCTATGGTAGTGGACATAAATAAACAGTAGCCGCGGAGAATGTGCGCATATAATTCGTATACCATACTTCGCTTAGATAAAAATAAATGTCACTTGCATAGAAAAGAAAATACAGAGTTTTAGCTCATCTCGCAACCCATGACAGCTAGTGCCTGTTCTTGTTATCGCAATTTTGCAACCGAGTGTCTTTACCTCCTTTCAATCTTGCCGTAGCTGGCACGTCGAGACAGCAGAGGCGGAAGTGAGCAGCGTGTCGTAATTTGTTGCAACTTTCCTGTTTCTGTGTTTTCCCATTCAAGAGCTTAGGTGGCCACGCGGCTCGCACACCACAATCTTTTAGCACTGAGCAGGGGGGTGGGGCGGGGTGGGGTGAGCAGAGGCATGAGCCAGCAAACAAAACGTCTCTAGGTGATTCTGTCCAGTAAGCTTAAGAAACAAAACTGCAATATTAAAGATGTGGAGGGAAGTTATGTCTGATTTTTTGATTTTTTCAACGTAACAATAATTATTAATGAAATCCGGTTCAGAAATCAGAAAGATATCTCGTGAAACATCATCGCCAAGCCTTATATTACATTTAACAATAATTAATGATTATTAATATGGAACCAGGAAATAAAACAAATTAGGCAATAGTAATAAAATTAATAAGAATATTAATAAAATAAACCTGAATTTTCTAATAAATTCTCCTCAATTCAAACAGAGGCACTGCGAGTTTGCTTCCTAACGTCAACGTTTCCCGTGTCCCTGAAGCGCTGGATTAATCTATAAATTGTTGACTTGTTGGGAACTAACGTTTCCGGAAAATTTTCTTGACACATCTTGAACTATGAATAAATGACTGCTCAAGAATAGAATAAGTCCTTGCTCTTTCTTCCAACTAAAATATCCCCGCTCTCTCATTCCGAAATCTGCGACGGGGAGTGGGTCGTTAAAAGTGAAAGGGAAGCCAAAGGTATTTTAACGCGTTGCCAAATTGCCAAAACATGTGGTTGTGTTCTCAGACATGTGTTGCGAGTTAGACTAAAGACCTGGTTTGTACCTATGAGGCGTAGTTGTGGCCAGAAGAAGGGGAGAGGCCTCTTTTTGCGATGACTTGGGACTCGGAATCTTTTCTACGACCGGATTCATCCTAGAAGGCTTCAAGTGGGCCCGAGAATGATATGTAAGCTATGAAAGATAATTTAATTGCATTTGAACAAAGACTAGTCATTATCAAAGTTAATTGTTACTTAAATTGTCACCTGTAATCATTCAAATGATTAAATGCATATTATATTTATTGATAAAAAGGCTCATTAAGTAACAGTAATTTGAAAGAAATCAACAATTTTTTCAGTTAAGTAAATTTCTAGAAATCGCTATTCCGTATACACGGACAGGTCATATTATTAATAAAGCTATAACATCCCTATCCAGGGCAAAAGCCCCCACTCTCTGGTAGGGTAGCTCACAAATAAGATCTTACCAAGTGAGCTAAACCTGGCGAAGAAGAATTGTTTACCTATTAAATCATTTACCATTCTGTTATGTATATAGTCCACAAGTTGTTAACAATACCTGTGATTTTCCTGTAGAACACACTCACACTGTTTTTCTTAGACCCTGTTTCACACTCACGTATCTTAAAATCTATTATTTACACTTCTATTTACATACATATATACATATATACTGTGACGGTACTTTGCCTAATTATTTTTTTTAGAACATTCATTGATCGTTTCAAATACCTTTCAGAAACGATTCATCAGCAATTTATTCAGGCCTGTGCAAATGGGATCCCACGCAAATTTACTGGCAATACCACTTACTGCTAATTTACACACAAATTTAACATCAACTTTGACCTAATTCTTTAAACAATTATTTACACAGAAATTACCCCTTTGTTCATAATCGCGTTCAACATAATTTCCCATCCAAAATTCTTAAAGCTATTTTACAAAAGAAATCCCTCATATTGAACAAGAAATATTACATGTTATCAAAATTCGATTGGATTTTAACTCCCCTCTTTGGTCATTGACTTGGAATATGGAAAATGTCTAGTAAATTGCAAATAGCTCCGTCACTAGTTATTTCCCCTCCCCAGTTCTCGTGACTAGTTCTGTTTAAATAACACGTCTTCTCACAGTTCCACTCTCGCTGTACCCAGAACGAAACTTTTTAATACTCAACGTTCGCCGTCTTCTCACACCAGCCAACGGGACTGCCGCGAAAGTCACACGTCCTAGCGCTGTCGCCTCCTCGAACACCCAGCTGCTGTGCGCGGCCAAGGGCGAGTTCCAAGCGGCCACGAGACCTCCCGCGCCGCCCTCAACACGTTCCTGCACGATCTTCCGTCCTCTTCGCTTCTTGTCCGGCTCGCCTCGTCCGCAGCACCATTACACTTCTTGAGCGCCTTTAATCACGATTTGCGTTTTCGTGAATTTGAATATTGTTCATGCGCTCATGCACTGGAACGTGGCCGTTTACACGAGCAGTTGCTCTATCAAAGTTCTCGGCTCGTACCAATTACCGGGTAGTAATTGCCTAATTAACTGTTTTCGACTCACTTTCTAAAGCTCGGAATTATTCAGCATGATTATTAATTCACAGTTTAAATTATATCACGGCATCCTAGAATATCGCTTTGCTAACTAGCGAAATTACTGCACAACGATTACGAGCACTTTCTCTCCACAAGTCCTATGCTCTCTCTACTGATATAGAAAACGACCGTGCAACACCGCTGCCAAGATAAGAAGCAGGAATTTTTCTTCCGGTCAAGCCGCACCTCCCCTCCTTTCTCCTCAAAATGACGCGAGGGGGGGGTTGCTCCCTTACCACTCTTGGCCGGTTCCCCTCCTGGTCAATTACCACTGCCGCCCCGAACGCGCCCTGCTTTGGCGGTCGTTCAAATTCATCCTCCGTCTCTAGTGTTTTCTTCAGTAATTTTCTCCATTATTATCCACTTATCACTATATATATATATATATATATATATATATATATATATATTTACAAATTTATTCTTTCAATAATTTCTTTTGTCACTTCTTTCCACTTTACCCTGTCTCTAGCTATGCGGTCCCATAAATGCCTGACTCGCTAACCAATTAGTCTTGCCACCTCTTTCTTTCTCTACCTACGCGTCGCCATCCTACTCTTGGGTCCCACTGGGTGACTGCGTGTGTCTATCTTTCCGGGTCAAGTCGGCTGATAAGTCCTCCCCATTTCCATTTTAATATTTTCGCCTCCTGTGCTGCAACTTTTCATTTTGTCTTTCTTCTAATGTCAACATTTTGATCCTATCTCGTAGAGTGATGTTTGGCATTTTTCCTTGGCAAATCTCTATCATATTTCGCTATTTTACAATAAGAGACCATGTTTGTGCTCCATAAATGAGGCGAGGTAACACACAGCTGTCAAATATTTGTCTTTTAATTGCTATGTCGTCTTTTTTGTTGTTCAATAGATATGGATAAACTAGAATTTTCGCTATGAGTTAGAGATTCGAATATTAATTTATTTTTCTTGTCTATTTTGCAAAGATATTATTTGTCCCAAATACACGTATTCTTCAACGTAATCGATTGTACTGTTATTTATTGTGATGTGTATAGCAGTCCAGTTTGTCATAATTTTAGTTTTGGTAGTGTTCATTTGTAAACATACATTGTTGCACAGGCCTGCCATCTCATTAAGAGTATTTTCCAGTTGTTTTGGAGATTTTACGAACATTATTACATCAGCTGCAAATCTTAAATTCTTTAATTTTCTTCCATTAATGTTTAGGCTGTATTCGTTTTTGATTTTTCTAAACACTGGTTCTAGTACACTTATGAAGATATTCGGTAATAACGGATCTCCTTTGCAGTTTGAATACTAGTCCTTCTATCTCTGTCTTTAATTTTGCCCAACTATTTGTATATACCCAGACCATATACGACAAAGTAAATATTAACCAGTCGTATGTCGACCTCATATGTCCAAATAGATATTAATAGTAAATAGTAATCATGATAGTCAGCGATACGGTAACAGTGGTTTTAAGCAAAATTGTTATGTTATTAAATAGATACGTGAATAAAGCAGAGCAACAGCGATAGGAAAAACAATAATTTTCGATCCGTGTTGTGCACTCTAGCCCATTGAATTAAATAATTACAGATTGATAGATATTAAGGATCATTACAAATGGCTTGCCCAACGCGGGTCAGATTAAATAGAAAAGGTATAGGATTTTTTCACTATATTATTCCCATTCTCGACAGGATTCTCTCTTTTAACTATCTACCCAAAATGTTACCTTAATATCCTCTAAACTTTTATTTTATTTTATTTTCAAGGTCATACAATCTTTCTTCAGTTCTTTCTCTACTTATACTCCAGGCGTTTTATACTTTCATTGAATTTATCCTCTTCCCTTTAGGATCCATTTCCATATTTTTTCTAGTTTCCTTGCATACACCATGAGTGCACAATGCTTCCACGGGCATTCTGCACTCAAGAGCCGGACGTGTTCCCGCGAGAGAGACGGAAGTGCTAGTAATGGGGTGATAGGCAGCTATAGCCATAGCACACCAGAGCATAAAGAGGACGACGCAGCGTGTACATTGAATGCCATTTAATGTCCCCTTTTATGTTTTCTTTCGAGTTTCTCTAAATCTGTTGACCAAATTATGCCTACTTAAATAAAAAGAGAAATCTTTCACATCAAGACTAACATAAAAATTAAATATAAGCAATTCCAAGAAGGGTAATGTTAAGCAGCACTTACACTCATCGCCATAGAAAAAGCTGTACCCTGAAGGACCTTACGGATGCGCTGCAAACTCGATGGGTGTTTTCCACACCATTCGCTGTGCCAGGGATTTCGTTTTCACGTCGGCCACGCACTGGGGGGGGGGTCGGTGGTAGGTGCGCGACGTCGCGCCCACCGGTCTAGATAAGAGGGATTCAAACGGCCTGACAGCCATTGCGACCTCAGGTACCGCCGCCAGAGCTTCACCTGCACGTACGACAGCCAGTTGTTCAGTTAGACGCTTTCGAGAGGGGCCACATCGTGGGTGTGCGGGAGGCTGGTTGGTCCAGTTACCGAATAGCTCGCCACACTCCGGTCGTACGGACACCACCATCGTCCCCTGTTGGTGGCGATGGATTGAGGAAGGCACGCACATACGAAATGCAGGATCTGGACGTCCGCCACGCACCACGAGGAGGGAGGACCGACGGATTGTCCGCCACATGTGAACAGGTCCAACGGCAATAAGAGGTGCTATTCAGCGGACTGTGCACCCTGCACTATCACATCGTGTAAGTGCCATTACCATTGGCAGGTGATTGCACAACTCAAGGTTCGCCGTACGCCGACCGTTACGACGTCTGCCACTCACACCCCAGCAACGTCGCTACAGACTCGCCTGGTGTCGGAAACGACGGACCTGGGGCCTTGCAGACTGGCAGCGGGTCATCTTCAGCGACGAGTCCCGCTTCTGCCTTGATGGCGACACGGGTCCACACACGAGTGGATGCGTAGTGGGGAGCGCCACGACGAGCGGTTTGCGGTATTCCATCACAGGTCCCGCCAGCCTAATAATGGTGTGGGGGCGCGATATCCCATAGTGCCAGTTCCCCGTTAGTGTTCCATGGAGGTACCGTGACAGCCGCACGGTATATTCAGAAGATCCTGCAACCGGTGGCTCTGCCGTTTGTGAACACCCACGTCCATGCCCTATTTCCACAGAATAACGCGCGTCCGCATACCGTAGCTATCTCCCGAGCATGCCTTGCAGCCATGGACACTCTGCCACGGCAAGCCGCATCGCTAGACTTCTCGATCGAGAATGTTTTGGGTGCAATGGAGCGTGCGATCAGGATCTCACACCTTCCCACCGATATGCAAAAACTGCGCGCTCAGGTGCAACCTCTCTGACGATCACTTGTGGTCAGTTATGAGATTATTCTGGATCTTGTCAAATAAAATGCAAAGGGATAAATATTTCTTATATTAAGTCGTAAACGATTATGAATAAATAGTGTTAGATAATTTGTTATTAGAAATATAATGAACTCTAGTCAGAAATTAATCATATTTGAAAAAGATTTTAACTTTTAAATACCTCCCTTATTCAATTAAACATTGTTAATTGTATAATTCATTACAAGAAATTTGTGATTACATCATAGTAAAATTATTGACATCCTTACAAGTGACTATAATGCTTAGGGTCCAAATCAAATATATGTCTTAGTTTTAGGTTTAAATTTTACATGGTCATCGACAGACAAAAATCATTTTCAATATAATACAAAACGCAATTTTACTTGACATGTATTTAACAGTCCGTCATTTCTCCCCGACTGCTCATTCAATTTACGCGCTACAGTTCGACATGCTTATTCTCAAGGATAGATCCCCCTATCTCACACCCACCCTGCCTTACCTTTTCGCATTTGCCCTGGAGTGGCTCGCACGTGGCTCCCGAGGTCAGTGAGTGCAAAATCTGAGCAGGCCTGCCCTACACCGAGCAGACCTTCCTGTTGCTCAGTTCTTTTACGCATTACTTTCCTCTCTACTTTCCACCTCTGGTCCCCGTTTCTATCAGTCCTCATTCCTCCTTGTCTCCACATTCCCTTCCTTCTCTTTCTGTCCGTATTAATCATATACCCTCTCTCCTCTCACACTTGTATCTCCCCCATTCTTCTTTCTCTTTCTTGAACTCTAGTAACTCTCCCGTTCCCTGCTTCTCCTTTCCTTACTTCACTTATATTTCTCTACCACGGGCCGACTATTCTATTCACTAATTCTCAGGTAAAGAGAGATGTAGTGAATAGAATGTAGATTTCAAAATTATTTCTGATACCACTTTTAAATCATCACCCATTTCCCCTTTCAAATGGTATTGTTGACAGCATTGTTTAATGCGACTCACATCATATCGTTAGACACATAAAAATATGTCTGGAAAATTCATTGGCAATTTTAGGTTGTACTGCGGGTTTAGAGCCACGCTCCCTTTGATCTTGCCTTGTCTTTCTAATCTTAAGACCTTCAATTAGGATAGACGACCGGAAAATACACGGCGTGATGCCGCATGAGTCCTACAGCGACGCAGAACTACACAGGCGTAACATTACGCGCTCCGTTCGAGTAGAATTCGTTCCGCGGGCGCGGACAACGAACGATGGACAAGGCGGGGCATCGGGCTTTGGAGTTGGCGCTGGCCGGGCGGTGGCGCTGTCAAAATTGTTTGGTTTTTCCCTAACACTCCCAAGATGGTGACCCACAAAGGGACTGAGATGAGTGCGTCGAGATGTTTGGGCAATAGTCCTCATAGTAACCAGACAAATTCGCTCTGCCACCGGAGAAAAACATTTCGTAAGCACAATTAGCGTGACTCTCAAAAGAATGGTGTGAAGCAATGAGGCGCGCTCACGTAGTGCCAGAGTTGTGCTTTGTGGCTTAGTACTAGAATTTACAACCTGGGTCATTATGTGTCTGAGCGGTCGTGGGTGGCGGTGGGGAGAAGGGGGCCGGGCTTCGAGTCCTGGGGCTGGCGCTGGCGGCGGCGCTGTGGGGGGCGTGGGCGGGGTGGAGGCGCGGGGCGTGTGTGTGCCGTGGGCGGGGGCGGGGGCCGCCCGTGGCGGGCGTGCGGTGGGCGCTGGGGGCGCGGGCGTGGGCGGGGGCCGGGCGGTGGGCGTGGTGGACCTGGGCGACGGCCCGCGCTGGCTACGCGCCCTGCACGCCCGCGCCGCGGCGCCGCTGCTGCTGTGGCGCCCGTCCGCACAGCTGTGGACGCGCACCGCGCCCGCGTGGCTGGAGAAGCAGGGCGGCTACGTGCTAGCCGCTAATCGCCACGACCACCTCCTCGACTTCCTGCGCGACCACACGAAGGATGCAGTCTACGACCACATCAGGGGGGTGAGCCATTACTTAAGTGCGGGGTGCATAATTTGCTACATAGATTTTTTCATTTGGAATTTAATTAGTATATACGGAAATTAGATTTTTCTGCGTTCGTTTCCATCCTCTTTACGGTATGAAGTTTTCATGTACTGAATTTACGGATGGTAGTTCTCATGTACTGACTTTAATTTTATGGAATATTGGAAAAAGTGTAGTGATGAGCTCATGATTATTACTCTCTTAATATGTTTATTAAACCCTAGAGAGAAACTAAGGAATGTCGTTAATTCACAGCAGTATATCGATTATTTCGAATTTCATGCAGAGCTTTACGCACGACTAATGAAAACGAACCGGAGTTGCAGCAAAACACTGAAGCCCTTACGAACAGCCTCATAAATGATCCAGGTTTAATGAACTCGGACCGCCATGTCCTGCTGGCTAAAGAAGTCAAAATATAAGTCACACAGAACGGAGGGACATGTCAGCCCTTGATTCCATAGACAAATGAAAGCATTGAACATTCTCCAAATCGAGGACTTTTCTTTTTCCCGTGCGACTGAGATTTTGCTGTTCTAAAGAGGAAATTAAGAAATAAATTGCAAACACATTTTCACTTTAAAGGATTATGGGGAATTGATAGTGACTTCAAGTGAAAATAATAAATTCCACATCTTTATCCCCAAGTGCTCTGATAAAATTGATATAAAATTTTGCTGACGACAATATTACAAAACTAACTCCACATCTATTGAGACTTCCGGAAAGGGAGTCAAAACATTACTGAGAAAAAGGGTTCCTATCCGCTAATGTAGGTTCTCACACCATTAAATAAAAAAGATGGTGTGGAAATTAGAAGAATTTGGAATTCTCGGAAAGTAAAAGCAGGGCTGTCCATTTGAGAAGGGGCTTATGGGCAAAATTTGGCCGAATATGGGTCAAATAATTTTAGTTAAGCAGCGAGCCGAACCTTAATTTCAGATGGTTATTAACTTAACTACAGAGATTACAATGAATCAAATATATATTAGATATATTTATTATTCAACATACTTGATATTTTAAATTTAAATATCTCTATTTATAATTAATTTTTCACACTGTTCACTTCATAATTTCATTTTCAATTCAATTTCATGTTTACATATTTTACATTTATAATTAGTTTTGCAATTATAAAAATGCGTCACAGAATAAGTACAAGAACGTTGTATTTGGTTGGTATTATCAAACTGCTCGAAGCAGTCGCGATCCGCACAAAAAGATCCAACGGGACGCATGCGTTGGACAGCAGTTGGACAGCCCTGAGATAGTGAGTTCACCGACATTAAGACACGTGCTAATTTTTTAAGCAACCCTTCTTTTACCCGTGCAAAAAATGAAGAAACAGTTTGGAAGCGTTTTTAAGATAATGTTTTTTTTATAAATTCCATTAATTTCAAGCCCAATTACACGAAAACCACTCCTTTTTTCTTCTCCATACGACATTTTGAGCCATTTTCGAGAAAATTTGTGAATGTTTTTAACACTTCATAAAGCATGCAGAAAATCAAAATATACGGTTGAAACTTGCAAAACCTCGAGTTCCTTTAGATCGATCAGGGAATATCAATTTTGGAGAAAATCGGCTCAATGGTTTAGGTGCTAGTGTTCATCACAGGCTGTCAAACGGTCAGACGTAGAGACATATTTTGCCTTCAGTCGCTATCAAGGCCCCTCAAACGTGGGTTCTGGCTACACCACATGTTAGAAGAAGTAATTTAATATTTATGGAACGTAACTTTCCGCTTCTGGGTTACTAGAGCCAGACAATAACACTTTTCTGTGAATTCGCCGTTTTTTGGTGCACAATTACATAGCTTTCTCTTTTTACAAAGTGCGACAATGTAAAAATCGATTGATGGCATCATTAAGTCAATGGAGTACCAGTATATCCACTACGACGACATGTGGGTGCGTTCTTTTCAGCATTACAAAACTTGATAGTATGTGAATCATGAATTTTCGAAATAATTCGTTAAATATAACAATTTCTTGTAATTACGGTGTGTTTTATACACGTGTAGTATTACAGTCATTGATTTGATAGTCATAATTAGTAAAATATATATCAGATAAAGAAACATTTAATCAATAACAGTACGTTCTTTGTCCGAATATATTTTATTTCCAAAAGAACACGAGTCAACCATGTTTGTTTGTAAAAAAAAATTAAAAAGCCTCGCAAAGCATTGGTAGGAGCCGAGCAACACAAAAGATCTTCACTCGGAATGAGCCAATGTGCTGTCTCAAAGCGTTTAAAGGATCCGTGCAATCGTTTGTAGGATCCGATCCTCTCTGGCGATGAGCCACTGAGTCCTCCCAATGCGCTTGTAGGAACCGAGCTACATCACCCCATCCTCTCTGGCGACGACCTACTGAGCTTTCTCAATGCGTTTGTCGGAACCGAGCAACACCACCCAATCATCTCTTACGATGTGCCACTGAGCCCTTTTAAAGCGCTTGAAGGAACCGGACAACACCACCCGACACACTTTCCCAGTAGACTCCGCGGAAATTGGAGTGATAGTACTCTCTTCGGAGAAAAGCATATCTTTAAAAACAATTTTACAAGTTGTTCGAACGCACACGAAGGTGACAATGATAGGATAATGTATAATAAAGTGTTGAAAGCAGTAAATGAAGCTGAAAATGTGCGGATCTATTTGTCTGGCGCGATAGAATGGGTCAAGGCTTTCCAACTGACGACCCGCAAACCTCATGCGGCCATATGGATCCTTTTGTGTGGTCCGCGACTGCTTTGAAATAATTTATTATACCAACCAAATACAATGCAATTGCACAAGCCTAATTTTTATTTAATGATATATTAATTTTCTTCATTGTATATACATTATTCGTTAAGTATGTTGAATGAAAGTCGTTTCAAATATGTTTCAGTATAATCTCAGTAGTTAGGGTAAAAACATCTTAAATTTCGGTGCAGCCCGCGGCTTAACTTGAATTTTATAAGTGGCCTATTAGCCTTCAATGTTGGACAGCCCTGCATTAGGTGAACACTATGATAACGTAAAAACTCTGCTATGTTTTGGATGGGGTTAAAGGGCAGTGTATTAACACTGTGATCTGATCAACAATAGTTTTGCAGCGAAGGAGGTTAAGTGTATACAGAATAGTGAGAGCAATCTACGCGATGGGCTTTCATATAAGTAATTTGATGTTTAATTTATGGAAGCTGAACAATATTAGCTTTGTTTTATATAATAAATAAACTATTTTACAGTAATTTTAAATTCTAATTTCCTTTAATTTCTCACAGATGTTAACAGATGGTCACATCGTCTATCGCAACCTTCAACTCTATTCTTCTGCGCCAGTTGTACTAGCGATTGGAAGGACACCGGAAATTCGTAATTGTAAGAAAAAGAGAAAAGAAACCGATCGACTCCCACAGAACCACGCAAATGGTCAAGCATGGCAAATATTTCAGCAAGGATATCAAGAAAGTCGTAAAATTGTGGAAGATTCTAAGAATGATTTGCGGGAAGACCTGTTATTACATAACAACTTGCAGGAGCACTCTAATGTCCAGAATATCTTAGACGAAACTCAGACAGGGATTAGAAATTTGGATAAACACACTAGTTTTCACTTGACAAACGTCCCGAGCCTTCGAAGCAACTCAGAAGACGACAGGCCAATTCAGAAATACCTTGAGAGAAACCTACCTCACCACCTCAAAATAGGCGACAAAAAGCAATGTAAATCTTTCCTTCGCGGACATCTTTATTTTTTGAAGTATGAATGGAAATCGCGAAAACTCATTAAAGACCTAGAGCGAAAGCCGCCAACCCAGAAACGATTTGAAAAAGTAATGGAGGACCATTCGCAGAAGCTCCATGAAGATGATCTGGAAAACGAGTTTCAGAAGCTCCTTCAGGCAGAAATGGAGGGCGAGCGGGGTTCGCAGAACCTCCTTCAGGCAGAAATGGAGAGCGAGCGGGGTTCGCAGAAGCTCCTTCAGGCAGAAATGGAGGGCGAGCGAGGTTCGCAGAAAATCCTTCAGGCAGAAATGGAGGGCGAGCGGGGTTCGCAGAAGCTCCTTCAGGCAGAAATGGAGGGCGGGCGGGGTTCGCAGAAGCTCCTTCAGGCAGAAATGGAGGGCGAGCGGGATTCGCAGAAGATCCTTCAGGCAGAAATGGAGGGCGAGCGGGGTTCGCAGAAGCTCCTACAGGCAGAAATGGAGGGCGAGCGGGGTTCGCAGAAGTTCCTTCAGGCAGAAATGGAGGGCGAGCGGGGTTCGCAGAATCTCCTTCAGGCAGAAATGGAGGGCGAGCGGGGTTCGCAGAAGCTCCTTCAGGCAGAAATGGAGGGCGAGCGGGGTTCGCAGAAGCTCCGTGAGGAGCAAAGTAGCGGCGGGAGTCGGGTGCGTAAGGAGGGGAGCTCGGAGGGGGGCGTGGCTGGGGCGCAGCTGCGTGCGGGGCGGCGCGTGCTGGCCGCGCTGTGGCAGCGCCACCAGGGCTTCCGCGGGCTGCTGCTGCGCGAACGGGTGGGGGAGGGGCGGTGGTGGGCGCTGGCCGTCGATGTCGTTGGGGGGAGCAGGGAGTGGCTCACCCAGTGTGAGGAGGGCAGTGAGGCATGCACGCGCGAGGCCAAGGCGCTGGTGGCAACTCGCTCGACGGACCTCGGAGGCGCAGCCTTGCAGTACAAGAGCGTCGAAGAATGTTCACTACACAATTTACAGGTTGGAGAAGTTAGCATCCGCATCGCAACCCCGTTGTATCAAACGTGCAAAGAGCTCGAAGCTCGCTTCACTTTCGTAATTATTCCAGTAGTGCCATGAAAAATGATACAAGCTTAAAGGTAAGTATTCAGTCATTAAAAGATAAAAAATTTTCTCTCTTATTACGTTTATTTAGTATAACCTCCAATAACACATCTACCAACACTACAACTACCATTACTACTAGCATTTCCACTACCACTACCACTACTATTGTAGATGAGAAGGTGTCAATATGAGCCCTCCTTTTTTATTTCGAGTACAAAAAATTAAATCCTTTTTCTAAAACCTCATATGCTAATTTAATCTTCAACATTTCTGTAAAATTGTTCATAAACATATGGACTTTCTGAACGGCTCAGAAACTGGAAAGAAATCAATATTTTTTTACCCAAACGATTTAAAGCCAAAATCTCTATTTCCAAATTTGCAGCTTTCGAATGTTCACGTTTTTCACATTTTTGAACTAGTGGTGCTACAGAATGGCAAACACATTCCATATTAGTTTTCAATTTCCTTTGGTCTAGGCTATCTACTCGGACTAGTCACATTCTCTTACCAGCTGCCTTCTGTCGCCGCCCAAAGTATGTTTTTTGACACTTTCTTAATTTTTCGGTTTCCTTATAGTATAACGGAAACAGTATTTTAAGAATATTAAATGACCCTAAAACCTAATCCTAAATGCATATTTTCTTTGGAAAATTTAAAGCATTTTTAATAAAATGGAATTTAACCGCTATTGCAAATTCGAAATTTGAAGCTCTTTTCACAGACCATATTGAGTTTTCAAAAATCTTCATTTGAAATCATATGAGGCACTTGCATTAACAAATACAATAGTATTTACAAATTATTGGGTATGTGCATATTAAAGGAGTGAATGATCTACTAAAAAAGTAATTTGTGTAACTTTTGGAAATGAATAAAAATTAACTTTACATCGTATTTAAGCTTGCAATTAGCAGTACCTCTTCGAAAATTTTGAAGAAACTAGTTGTGATACAGAATGGCAAGGGCTTTCCAGTATTAGTTTTCTATTTCCTATGGTCTCTGGTAGTTATTCCGATTTGACTCATACTATATCCAGCTTCCTTCTATCGCCGCCCAAACTACATTTTTTGACATTTTCATATTTTTTATTTCTTAGTAGTAGAACGAAAATATTATTTTAAGAATATTAGAGATCATAAAACCTCTTCCTAAACAGCAAATTTCTTTGAAACATGTGTAGCCATTTTTAAGAAAATGTACATGTGCTTTAAATAATGTCATATAATGTTTCTCGAAAACTCAACCGTTTTCTGTGAACACTAACTCAAAATTCCGCATTTCAGAAACGCTTAAACGTTATTTTCTCAAAAATAGCTCCAATTTTGTTTTCAAACTTTTCGAATGCATATTGCTAATTGTACTCCTTAATATGACGTAAAATACATTTTGTTGATTTTTCGGTTTTTCAAAAATTACACAAATGTAATATTTTTGAAAGATTTCTCACACCGTTAAAATACATATTTCCAAATTTTTCATTTAAGTGTCAATATTCACATCACATTATTCATATCTAATTCCTCAATGACCAACATGGTTAACCATGGTTGTCCTCTTCGTAAATGTAACATACTGTTACTATGTTATCATTTCTAGGTACCAAAATTTCGGAATGAGCTCTTATTTCATATTATTTTACTGAATATTTCCCTTAAGGTTTATGCAGACGTGTCAGTAAAGAAAATTAATATAATTCATGTCATAATACATCAAGTAATAGTCATTAACGATATGTGTTTAAAATTAGCCTTTGGTTTAAAATCACAGAGATGTTCTAGTCGATACAGATTGAGATTATAGCTCACATATTATACGCCTATTATAAAGTACGACTTTAATTTATAAATATACTTTCAGATCAAAATTTAAAAGGGGGAACTGTATTTCAAGGGAAAACCGTGTTAAATGTCAATTTTATCATGGCATTACTATTTCAAGCAGAAAACATGAATTTCACTTCCCTTAAATTTGGTCAATTTCGACTTGAAATGTTTCAGGGACAACCTTCTCAAATCCACGCAAATTGTTTGACGGTTATTTAGCAGATGTCCTATTCAAGCACGTAGTCTTCACAATTGAAACGCTTCCGGATTCTGGGCAGAAGCTTTCGTGTGGCTTTGTTGAGGCGTCACAAATAGCCTTTAGAAAGATAGTGGTTGTGCCTCCGCCTGCGAAGTTGCCGGCGTGGTCGCTGCCGCTGCGCGTGTTCTCCCCGTGCATCTGGCTGGCGCTGCTGGGGACGGCGGTGGCGTACGCGCTGGCGTGGCGCGTGGTGGCGGGCGAGTCGCTGGCCGCCAGCGCCGCCGCCGCGCTGCGCGCCTTCTCCTCGTGCGGGGCGCCCCGCAGGACAGGGTGCGCGCCACGCCGCAGCGCCTGCAGCTGGCCGCCGCGCTGCTCGCCTCCGCCGTCGTCGTCGCCGCGCCTACCAGGTGAGGACACAGTCCTCCAGGCTCTCCATACTCATTTACTTCCTTCTTAAGAGCGAGAAACGAAAACTCTTATTACCAGGTTCTGG
>JAHLJT010002406.1:202138751-202200871 GCA_031308135.1 Acheta domesticus
GAATTCGTTCCGCAGCGAGGACAATGAAACGACGAGCGGGATGGGCAGCGCAAAAGCATCGGAGCTCTGGGGCTGGCGCTGGCGCTGGCGGTGGCGCTGTCAAACTTGTTTGTTTTTTTCCCAACACTCCCAAGATGGTGACCCACAAGGGACTGAGATGAGTTGCGTCGAGTGTTTGGGCAATAGTCCTCGTAGTACCAGACTATTCGCTCTTGCCACCGGAAATGAAAAAAACATTCGTAAGTCACAATGGGCGTGACTCTCAAAAGAATGGTGTGAAGCAATGAGGCGCGCTCACGTAGTGCCTAGAGTTTGTCTTTGTGGCTTAGTTCTAGAATTTACAACCTGGGTAATGATGTGTCTGAGCGGTCGTGGATGGCGGTGGGAGAAAGGGGCGGGGCTTCGAGCCGTGGGGCTGGCGCTGGCGGTGGCGCTGTGGGGGGCGTGGGCGGGGGTGGAGGCTCGCGGCGTGTGTGTGCCGTGGGCGGGGGCGGGGGCCGCCCGTGGCGGGCGTGCAGTGGGCGCTGGGGGGCGCGGGCGTGGGCGGGGGCCGGGCGGTGGGCGTGGTGGACCTGGGCGACGGCCCGCGCTGGCTCCGCGCCCTGCACGCCCGCGCCGCGGCGCCGCTGCTGCTGTGGCGCCCGTCCGCACAGCTGTGGACGCGCACCGCGCCCGCGTGGCTGGAGAAGCAGGGCGGCTACGTGCTAGCCGCTCACCGCCACGACCACCTCCTCGCCTTCCTGCGCGACCACACGAAGGATGCAGTCTACGACCACATCAGGGGGGTGAGCCATTACTTAAGTGCGGGGTGCATAATTTGCTACATAGATTTTTTTCATTTGGGATTTAATTAGGAAATACGGAAATTAGATTTTTTGCGTTTGTTTCCATCCTCTTTATGATATGTAGTTTTCATGTACTGATTTTACGGATGGTAGGTCTCATGTACTGACCTCACATTAATGGAATATTGCGAAAATTGTAGTGATGTAGTGAAAAACAGCGAAATATGCACATATATATGTAAATATATTTTGTAATACATGAAATTAAAAAACGAAAATATGCGAAATAGAGTAATGTAAAGCTTAATGTGGAAAATATGTTTACAGCAAAAAAACGATACAGAAATCATATAAATTGTTACAAGGGACAAAAGTTAAGTCAAAGGCTTAATTTTGATGAACACTAATATCTTAGGAAAAAAAGAAATGACGAAAATAAGAAATAATTTCTTAAGCAAATAAGAAATGTATCCCATTATTTTCAAATAATGGGCTACATTTCACATAATAAAAAATATATGGGTATTGCAACACAAATATGACTTTGCCTCAAATATAATAAAATCTAGAACACAAAAACGAAATAAATTAAAGCTTGAAAATCTTGATTTAATGCGTTTCACTTGTGAGTCAACGGAATTTGGTTAAAAGATAAACGTTAGTAAATGGGAAAAAATGGGACGTATCGAACTCAGGAACTGCAAATATTATGCATCAGCTCCGGCTGGTCTCCTTCACTTCTTAGCAAATAAATGACGCACTCCCAAATCGTCTGTGCCATAAATTCACGGGTCTGACTCTTAACACTACTCCACGTCGGGCTGCTCCCGACGTCACCGTCTGACATCACCCTTTCGTCATACACTGGCCACACAACCTGGTGACACAACCCCATGTTCCAAAACGAAGTCAAAGCCCGACGTCACAACTGAACGACATAACACGACGCCACAACTGACGTCACAACTCACTTGACAACTGAAGTCACAACTTGACGTCACCATATGAATGATTTGTTTCAGAAACAACACAAGTCAGGTATTTTGCCACTTTTACTTTTTAGTACAATAACATTCCCTGTATGTATATTCATCGTTTCACACAGATATAACGTATGTCAAGCAATTCTAGAGGTAGTTTTTGAAGAGCACGTAAATGGGAATTAATGCAGATTCAACATAAGTCAGTGGTTTGTGTTATTTCTGCCTTATAGCATGCAAAGCAGGCGTATATTTGGAGTTTAAAAAACTGATCGATTTTAAGTTTATAGGTTGGTGTAATTGCAGTGTGCATTGTGTCAAAAATTGAACTATACTACTTGCGCAGGACAGTAAATACTTATGTTCATTAACTGAAGGGTGACTCTGCCACTTTCTTCCTGTATCATGAAGGAATGGGTTATAAAGGGTGTAGTGAGATAGCAGAATTTATTATGGAATATCTAAGTACCTCAATGTCCAACTTCGAAAACAAATGTCTTCATGTGGCTGAGGAGGTCAAAATAAAAGTTACACAGTATGGAGGGACATGTCAGCCCTTGTTTCTATAAGGAAATAAAAGCATTGAATATTCTCTAAATCGAGGATATTCCTTTCTCTCGTGCGACTGATATTTTGCTGTTCTAAAGAGGAAATTAAGGCATTAAATGCGATCGCATTTTCATTTTATAGGATTATGGGACAGTGACGTCAAATCAAAAGATTAAATTCCATATCTTTACCCCTAACTTTTCTGCTATCATTGATAAAAACGTTGCTGACGACGATATTACAAAGTAACTACACATCTATTGAGACTTCAGGAATTAGATTCCAAATATTACAGAAAAAAATGTTTCAAATCCGCATATGTAGGTACTTCCACTATTAAATAAGAAAAGATGGTGTGGTAATTACAAGAATTTGCAATTTTCGAAAATTAAAGCATTGCTGTCTAACTAAGAAGGGCTTTATGGGACAAATTCGGCCAAATATGTGCCAAATAATTCTAGTTAACCCGTGGGCCTACACCATAATTTTAATGATACATAAATTTAAGATGGTTTTTACCCTAACTACAGAGATTATACTGAAACAAATATACTAGATACGACTTTTATTCAACATACTTAATGTTTTAAATTTAAATGTTTCCAATTATAATTAATTTTTCATATTGTTTACTTCATAAATTCATATTCTACTCCAATTCATGGTCATTTGGTCATTCATGGTCATGGTTTTACATTTATAATTAGTTATGCAATTATAAAAATGCGTAACAGATTAAGTACAAGAACGTTGTAATTTGGATGGTATAATCATATTGTTCGAAGCAGTCACGATCCGCACAAAAATATCCGACGGGGCACATGCGTTGGACAGCAGTTGGACAGCCCTGAGATAGTGAGTTCACCGACAATAAGACACGTGCTAATTTTTTAAGCAACCCTTCTTTTACCCGTGCAAAAAATGAAGAAACAATTTTTATGGGTTTTTAAGAAAAGGTTTTTTATAAATTGCGTTAATTCCAAGCCCAATAATGCGAAAACTACCTATTTATTCAGAAATCTGTATATGACCTATGAAGCCGTTTTCGAGAAAATTTTGTAAATGTTTTTGACGCTTCATGTAAAGTACCCTCAAATATTAAAATCTCCGGTTGAAACTTGCAAAACACCTGGAATTGTTTCAAATCGATCGGGAAATATTAATTTTGGAGAAAATGGGTGAACATTTTAGGCGCTAGCGTTGATCACAGAACAGACAGACGTTTTGTCTTCAATCGGTATCAAGGCCTCTCAGAACGTGGATTCTGGCTGCACCACATGTTAAAGGATGTAATTTAACATGTATAGGAACAGAATTTATCCGCTTTTGCGTTACTAGAGCCCAACAATAACATTTTTCTTCCGAAAATTCGCCGTTTTCCGCCGCAAAATTGCATAACATTCTCTTCTTACGCCCTCACCTCACCCGCTCCATACATAAACTTACGTAAACTAAATACCAGACAAGCGAGGAGATCGGTTGGGAACCATGAGCTTGTCCCGGCAAGGGCGGTGCCCTGCTGGTGGAAGGTACCTGATTTGGGAAATCCCACCTAGCCGACTGTAGGTAGAAACAAACACAACACTTACGAAAATTATGACCTTAGCCGTTGACCTTTGCGAAAAAATCATATGCTTTGCTAATAAATCAATGAAACTGCGCTTTCTCATTCGACCCGTGCAGTGGGCGTCGTCACACTTCGACAACGCACTACTCTCAAACTCATAGTCCTCACCCCCGAACCGGCGGCCCACGGCCACAAAGACTCCCCCGCTGTCGCCCACATCACCACCGTCACTGAAATAATTAGCATCGCCAATCCCCCGACAACACAACCCACAGACGTTACAGATTCCTCTCCTTCAGCCCAGACGCCCACCAGAATTCAGCCGAAACCCTCTCCCATTATCCCCTGTCGTCACTAACACACCCTCGACGTCGTCTCCCCCCATGTACGACGATGTGCCTCGCCAAAATGCGAGGAAAATGATAGGAAGCGAGCAAAACCGCTTGACCCCTCTGGGGACGAGCCACTGTGCCCTCACAAAGTGCGTGTAGAAACAGAGCAACTCCGACCGACCGCCTCTAGGACGATGTCCACGATACTCCTAGGATTGAAGGCTGCGCACATTCCAAAAATCGAAGGGCGATAAGCGAAAAAGAAATGGGTCAACCGCAGTTGTAGGAGTTCAAATAATCTCCTTAGCTATATTCAATCGCACAAGACCCTGAGTATTTTATAAGTTGATGGCTTGAAATATTTCTCCTGCTTCCGGATTTTAGGAGGAACGAAACGTGTGTCGTTGAGACTTGACATGTATAATACCACCGGGCTACCGAAGGTTACCGAAAGGTAATGCCCGGACGTCTCTCAGTATCCTCTGGGGAAAATAGAGTAACAGTATTCTCTTGGAAGAAAAGCAGACGTTTCAAAATAATTCAAGCGGTTCGAACGCGCGCGAAAGTGACTTATTGGATAATATATTATAAACGTTTAATCCATATAAAAGCAATAAGTAAACCAGAAAATGTTCGGATGTTTTCGGCTAACGAGATACATTTGGCGAACACTATGATAACGTAGAAAATATACAGTAACGTAGAAAAGGGGGCTAAAGTGCAGTGTGTAAACACTGTGATCCAGTCAATGCTCACAGAACTGTTTTCCAGCGAAGGAGGTTAAATGGTTGCAGAATGGTGAGAGCAATCTACGCGATTGGCTTTTATACAAGTGATTTGATGTCAATTTACGGAAGATGAACAACTTTATCTTGTTTTTATATAATAAATAAAATTGTATTTTAGAGAGGTTTTAATTTCTAATTTCCTTTTATTTCTAACAGATGTTCACAGATAATGCCATCTCCTATCGTAACCTTCAACTGTATTCTTCTGCGCCTGTCGTTCTAGCGATCGGAAGGACACCTGAAATTCATAATTGCAAGAAAAAGAGAGAAGAAACCGATCGACTCCCACGTTCGCACAAGCACATTCAGGCAGAAATGGAGGGCGAGCGGGGTTCACAGAAGCTCCTTCAGGCAGAAATGGAGAGCGAGCGGGGTTCACAGAAGCTCCTTCAGGCAGATATGGAGGGCGAGCGGGCTTCGCAGAAGTTCTTTCAGGCAGATATGGAGGGCGAGCGGGGTTCGCAGAAGTTCCTTCAGGCAGATATGGAGGGCGAGCGGGGTTCGCAGAAGCTCCTTCAGGCAGATATGGAGGGCGAGCGGGGTTCGCAGAAGTTCCTTCAGGCATATATGGAGGGCGAGCGGGGTTCGCAGAAGCTCCTTCAGCCAGAAATGGAGGGCGAGCGGGATTCGCAGAAGCTCCTTCAGGCAGATATGGAGGGCGAGCGGGGTTCGCAGAAGTTCTTTCAGGCAGATATGGAGGGCGAGCGGGTTCGCAGAAGCTCCTTCAGGCAGAAATGGAGAGCGAGCGGGGTTCACAGAAGCTCCTTCAGGCAGATTTGGAGGGCGAGCGGGGTTCGCAGAAGCTCCTTCAGGCAGATATGGAGGGGCGAGCGGGGTTCGCAGAAGTTCCTTCAGGCATATATGGAGGGCGAGCGGGGTTCGCAGAAGCTCCTTCAGCAGAAATGGAGGGCGAGCGGGATTCGCAGAAGCTCTTCAGGCAGATATGGAGGGCGAGCGGGGTTCGCAGAAGTTCTTTCAGGCAGATATGGAGGGCGAGCGGGGTTCGCAGAAGTTCCTTCAGGCAGATATGGAGGGCGAGCGGGGTTCGCAGAAGCTCCTTCAGGTAGATATGGACGGCGAGCGGGGTTCGCAGAAGTTCCTTCAGGCATATATGGAGGGCGAGCGGGGTTCGCAAGAAGCTCCTTCAGCCAGAAATGGAGGGCGAGCGGGATTCGCAGAAGCTCCTTCAGGCAGATATGGACGGCGAGCGGGGTTCGCAGAAGTTCCTTCAGGCAGATATGGAGGGCGAGCGGGGTACGCAGAAGCTCCTTCAGGCAGAAATGGAGGGCGAGCGGGGTTTGCAGAAGCTCATTGAGGCAGATATGGAGGGCGAGCGGGATTCACAGAAGCCCATTGAGGCAGATTATGGAGGGCGAGCGGGGTTCGCAGAAGCTCCGTGAGGAGCAAAGTAGTAAGGAGGGGAGCTCGGAGGGGGGCGTGGCTGGGGCGCAGCTGCGTGCGGGGCGGCGCGTGCTGGCCGCGCTGTGGCAGCGCCACCAGAGCTTCCGCGGGCTGCTGCTGCGCGAACGGGTGGGGGAGGGGCGGTGGTGGGCACTGTTCGCATCGATAGTGGTGGCCCCCGATGGGGGGAGCAGGGGAGTGGCTCACGCAGTGTGAGGAGGGCAGTGAGGAATGCACGCGCGAGGCCAAGGCGCTGGTGGCAACTCGCTCGACGGACCTCGGAGGCGCAGCCTTGCAGTACAAGAGTCTCGAAGATGGAAATTTATTACTCAATGTGCAGGTTGGAGAAGTTAGATTCCAGATCGCAACCCCGACGTACCAAATGTTCAAAGAGCTGGAAGCACGGCTACATTTTCGAAATTATTCCAGTGGTGTCATGAATAATGCTACGAGCTTAAAGGTAAGTATTCAGTAATTATTTGTTTTAAATACTGATATTAAGTACATTTTGTGTAAAGTAGTAAATGCCACCACCACCACCACCACTACCACTATCACTATCGCTACCACTACCACTACTACTGTTATTGTAGCTGAGAAGATGGTAATATGAGCCCCCTCTTTTACTTCGAGTTAAAAATACAAATAAAATGCCTTTTTAAAACAAAATCTGATATTTTAATCTTCAACATTTTTGTGTAATTGTTCATAAAAATATGAACTTTCTGGACGGTTCAGAAATTGGGGAAAAATCAATTTTTTTACACAAGCAGTTTATAGTAACATGTGGTGCTACAGAATGTCACAGACGCGGCAGCGGAGAGGAGAGGACGTGTGAGAGACTAGGAAGTGGATATAGTCGTAGGTAACACGTTATTCGACGTGTATTCATTATATCAATATGTGGAGTAGTTTGAAAGCAGTGAATAAGTGGGCCGTAAAAACATTTTTATGCTGGTGAAAACACCTTTCGCCGAGTTGTGAAAGTAATGGACTTCTCTGATTTCCCAAAATCACGACGGGAAGAATTAGAGTAAGTGTAGTAATCACGCAGTCGGACAGTTTAAGCATAAGGCTCGCATATTTATTGGGCGGCGGTTTATTCAGTTCGAGAAATGAATGTAGATTCTCTCCATTCCTTGCCCTGGCCTTCCCCATAGAGTTTTGTTGTAGTACACTTTTGAAATGTCCCCACACATGTTCAATGGGATTGAATTTGCAATGATATGGTGGCAGTCTCAAAACTGTGTGCCCTTCTGCAGCCAACATGTCATAACTACATACCTTTATCAACATATTGATGGTCAGTTATATATTATCACATGTGCTAATGTATATATTTGAACATATTTAAGGTGGATACTTTAAAATTTTATTACAATGATGCAACAGAAAGGTAATTCAAAATATTAATGAAATGTAATATTTAATGCACAGATATGAAACTCGTACCTTTTCATCCTTCCACAATGTTGGCTTGCCAGGGCAGCAAGTGAGATTTTATTCGCAGCATCTGGCACTCGCACTCCTCGCTGGCTCAGCCATTCCTTTGGTTACATCACTGAAGCTTACAATCAATTACAGCTTACTCATTTCTGAAGCTTACAATCAATTGATCCTTTCTCCACTTTGTTGTTGGATTCCTCTCTACCTGTCTTGAATGGTATGAAGCATTGTCCATGACAATGATGAATGGTCTTCAATTGCGAATGCCAGGAATCAGTTGTTTCTTAACCCAGGATTCAAAAGTACAACTGTTCATTGCTCCGTGATAATCTT
Source organism: Acheta domesticus (assembly GCA_031308135.1). Classification (NCBI taxonomy): domain Eukaryota; kingdom Metazoa; phylum Arthropoda; class Insecta; order Orthoptera; family Gryllidae; genus Acheta; species Acheta domesticus. The sequence continues at coordinate 202,146,933 of JAHLJT010002406.1, forward strand.
GCTCCCTTTTAAGGTCAGTATCAAAAATCAGACCAGCACCTACAAAGTGTCACAACTCGTATACATGCCTTAGTTTGTACATAATGTCATGAAAAATCAAAACACGTGTACCTGGTACAAAACCTTCTCTTGTTCCTGCATGAACCACAACTAGCCTCCTTCTTTCTGCTGGTCTCTTAATTATTCCTTTACTGGTGCCTGGTTGAAGCCATGAATATGTAGTTGAACCCATTGGAAAAGATAGTTTTGTCTCATAATTTTTAGACATATGTAATATAACAATTTTGAAAGGTCGCTTTTACCATTCATATAGATCCATGTCTCGTCTAGGTTCACTCCAGTCTTTGGGTTTTCACTTCTCTTATTTTTCATGTAGTTTGCCACAAAATACAACCTCTTTACAATAATTTCATTTGTCTCACAAAGACGAATATGTGGGTCTCCTTTCCTCCATGCTAAACCCAATTCCTTAATAATTCTGTACAACGTTGTGCACGACCCTTTGAATAAGAAAGTATCATAATTTTCTTTTACATACTGCTTTACCTCTTGAAGCGAGAGTCTCCTGCCTATTGCAAAATGAATTGGTCTTGGAAAGTCTTTCAAAAGTGAGTCACATACTTCATCATTCCTATAAATACAAAATCTCTGACCATTATCAGCTTCCTGATAAATATACCTGGCAATAGCTTCTCTAGAAACGCTATCAACTGAATCTCTCACAGGTGGTGACCGCTTCCTCTTCTTGTTCGGAGTTCGGAGAGTAATAGGTTTTTCTGTCTTATAATCCTTAATAATACTTGAAAAAGTTGTATAAGGTCTCTGTAATATAGTAATATATTTCAATAAAATAATTATGATTATGATTATGAATGCAATGATAAATTATGAATTCAATGATGTAACATATTTTTATAGTATTTTGTGTAATAAATTATACTTTCTGGCAAGAGATTCTAAATGAAACCTGCACTTTTTGGTGTAGCAGCCGTAGTTATTGTCACTTTTGATGAAGGTCTTCGCGGCCTCTCCTCGAAAAGAGCCGGCGCCGGGAATGCAACCTTCCTGAATGGCAACAGTTGCAAGAATTGACACAGGAAATCTCGTGCATTTCATTTAAAATCACTTGTCAGAAAGTATAATTTTGTGCTCAAAATACTATTAAAACAATAACATGTTACGTCATTGCACTCGTCTACTTATGATCTACCTCTCGCTAGTGAGAAAAAATCATGGTTCCTTTTAAAAAATGAAAGATGATTAATTTTCTCGAAAACTAAAAATTTTTCGGACAATATCCTTACGGCACATTACTTGCCCCATGATTCCGCATTGTTGGGCGAAAACTACATTTCTACTTCGGGATCCGTTTAGAAGGAACGGGGGAGGCCCATATTTTGGTGGGACTGCCTGTATGCCAAACCTCGCAAGTGTTGGAGCGTTTTCGTTGTCATATAAAAAGAAACTAGTGTTGCAACAGAATGGCACAGAGTTTCTCGTACTAGATCTCTTCTGATTTCTTTAACACTAGAAGGACCGAGTGTGTCAGAATGACACATTTGTGACACATACTACAATGTAGTTATTGAGTTTTAAAAGTTAGAAAACTGGTTCTTTGTAAGTGCTTTCTTTCGTGCATGAACTTAATGTGCTATAAAGCTCAACCCTGTGATTTGCATAGAATTGAAAAAAATCTTAGATATACCTAGAAGGACCGCTTTGTGTCATATTGACACAGTATACACTTCTAAGTCTTGATATTTCATTTTTGTATCATACTTCCGTTTCCCATTGGAAGAAGTATATCTCTGGTTTTTAGACTGATAAGACTATTGTTACCTTCTTGAAATTCGATGCATGATGATGATGATAACAATCCGTTAGAAATCGCCGGATACATCGTGTTCTTTTTGAATTCACAGTATATGTTACAGAGAACTTTCTGTGTGCAGAACGTAATTGCAAGCTGTGAGTGTGTGTGAAACTTTGCGTAATGAGTACAGAAAAAGGACTGAAGGTATAATAAATACTTCTTGAATTTTAAAATTTTACTAAAGAAAACAGTGAAGGCGGCAGTAATAGCAATGGAGACATTTCTGAGGAAGCGGACAACACGGGTTATGAAATCAAGGATTCTGGTATAGATTCTTGTGAAGAAGTAGAACAAGAACTAGAAGAAATGTCCAATATTATCCAAGTAGTAGGAAAAGCAGCAGTCTGAACTTAGTGAGTGAGGGGAGAGGAGCTTGAACATGAACTGCGATAACTTTTTTCTTCTGTGTCACTGGCAGAAAAGCTGAATATGAATCAAATAAGCTTCAATAAATATTATGAGAAGGAATCAGCAAGATCTGACACTTGAAGCAAAAACACACAAAAAAATCAAGGCAGTTTTGTCATAGTGAATTTTACAACTTTGGACAAACAAAATTTCGGTCATACTCGGACAAACAAAACTTCAGATTATTATCGCAAAAAGAACGAAAGTATTCGAATCCTGAGCACCTTACATGACAGCACATAGAACTCTGGGAAAAAGAAGACGAAGACGTTTTTTTTTATAAAAGCATTGGCATACATCAGATGGTTCGTATATATACAGTGCGCACAAGGAGGTGATGATGTTCACACTTTATTCAAGACCCTAGATATCAAAACAACAAATGCATAGATATTGTTCAAGAAAGATGCAAGAAAAGCATCTACTTATAGATTGCAATTTATTCGCATAACGGTAGATGAAATATCGTCTGAAAATGTTAAATCTTACTCTTCACTCTTGATAAAAAGCACTTTTACACCTAATCATATAAAAAGGAAGCACTGACAAAGAGAAAGTTATTATAACAACTTGACTTTCCCTCCATGTTGTATGAGTTCAAAGTTTGTTTACGGAAAATGTTGTGAGAAAAAAATCAACATGCCTACGTTTTGTTTACTTTTTTCTTTTTCCCTTAATAAGAACATTAAATTTTCATTAACAAACATATTCATTAACGTTTTAATTCATTCCTCAGTAACGTGTCTATTATTTTAAGTTCTGTAGAAGTTTTTAAAATTTTGTATTTTTTAACTTCAAATTTTTTGAAATATAATGTATTAAAATTTTCCAGATATATGTGCATTTATTCATTTATCCTCTTTACATTGCACTGCATGAGAAAAATATATAATATTAGCTTTTCAAGTGCTAAGGAGATCATGTGTCAAAATGACACACAACGGTCCTTCTAGGACGAAATTCCGGTCCTTCTAGTGTTAATCTAGACTAGTTTTTTTACATCACCTTCTTTCCAGCTGTCATCCATGGCTGAAATTTTTTTATTTAACATTTTCTCAATTTTTCTGGCCATTTAAAATAGAAAAATGTGATATTAAGAATATTACATAAAACCTAATCCTATATCATAATTTTCGATTAAAAATTTTGAACCGTTTTTGAGAAAATTTTGAAAATGTTCGGAGGCTTCATGTAAAGTACCCCCAAAAATTAATGAATGCTTTTCAAAATCGCAGGGCAACGCAGGCCAAATGGACAGGGGTTTCTTCAATTTGGAAAAAATGCTACGCATGGCTTAGGCGCTAGTGTTGTTCACATACACCGGACAGACGGACGTTTTGCCGTCAATTGGTTTTTCGTATCAAGGACCCACAACACGTGTATTCTGGATAAACCACGTGTTAGAGGACTTTTTCTTAATTTAGCTCAGGATGTATCCACTTTTTCGTGATCGTGGCCCAAAAATGACTTTTTTCCGCAGAAAATCCGCCGTTTTCTCGAGCAGCATTACATAACTTCCCCTACACTATATATATATATATATATATATATATATATATATATATATATACTCTGTATATACGTACGTATACGGGAACGTAAAAATAATAAAAAAAGGAGAAAAGAAATTACATGGTAATGAAAATGAAAAGGATTTACGACAAGGAAACCCAGCCACATACAAAGAGAAAAAACAAAAAACGTCCTGGAAAATGTAGTTGGGAATATAAACTTTGTTGATGCATTCTTTATTGGAGAAAATAAAACAGGAAGAATAATGAGATAAAATGTCAATCACGAAGAACAAGAATAAATTAAAAGGTAAAGACACTTATACTAGAAAATGTTCTCACAAGACAGGAAAGAGTGATCTATGCTACAGTCTGGCAAGTAGCAATACAAGAAAGAGAAGTGGGGAAAATAATGAAGATCGGCTATAAAAAATAGAAATAAATGTAAAATGGGAGTATTAGGACAACACCACGAACAAAAACTTAAAAAACTAAGAAAAAGTTCATGGACAAAAAGCATCAACGCTAAACAACACTGCATCCAAGACACGATATAATAAAGAACAATACGTGAAAAAAACAAAAAAGAAACAATCAAAGATATGTATTACAATAGCAATGTCAGGAGATTGCTATTGTATATAATATATATAAAACAAGCACGAATATAAAACCAACACGTAAAATTCATCGTAAATCTAAAAATTGGTTGCTAAAGGGGCCAAAGAAACAACAACATAAAACACTATTCTTATCTCTCAAATAAGATTATTATTCCGCTTTCCCTCAAGGAAAAAAAGTTTTGAGAGCGCGGAATCGTCATCCCCGAGCATCTCCCTTAGCGAGTTGCCCAGGCCATGTCTTCGTCGGTTGCCAACATATTTCCTACAGTTCAGGAAGAGGTGTTCCACAGAAAGAGACGGTCCCGCACGAGTCACATATGGGAGGAGTTTCTCCTCGAAGGAGGAAACCGTGCGAAAAGTGGTAATGTCCGTTACGAAGACGAGTTAAAATGACTTCCTCAAACCTAGAGGGCGAGATGAGAACGCTAGGGAATTACAGAATTTCTTATCGCACTTAATATTAAAAGTGGTATTGTGCAACTCTGTTTGCCACGCTCTAAACAAGGATTGTTTCAAGAAAGCCTTATCATCGGACAATGGTACAGCAGGAACGTCGATACGAGTATTACGAGTAGCTGATTTCGCTGCCCAGTCGGCCAGCTCATTCCCTGTGATTCCCACATGGCCTGGAACCCAACTAAGTGCCTGGAACCAGGTCATAGTTGCGGAACATGAGGCTATGAATCAGGTTTTGAACTGATTTTGTCGGGTAGTCTGACGAAGGACGGGAGACAGCCTGATGAGAGCTGAGAGAATCAAAACAGAGAACTACTTGCTGCAACGTCGTTGACTCGATGTACTTTAGGGCTTTGAGAATTGCATACATTTCAGCAGTGAATTTACTGCACTGAGAATGAAGCCGATATGATTTGGTGGCCAAGATGCTATGAAAACTTCATGCCACTGCGTTATTGTGCGATGGCCAGTCTGTGTACAAAAATAGATGATCCGGATAGGCTTCCCTCATACCCTGAAACTGCTTCTGGTAAACCAGAGAACTAGTAATTTGTTTGGAAAGATTGGAGAGACTGAGGTCAATATTGGGGAGGAAGGAATTTCCAAGGGGGAATCGGGTCATTTGAGGGTTTCACAGGAGTGGGAAGATCGACATTAAGTCCCCGCAAAAGATTTCGCAATCGAATGCCTAGGGTCTGGGGTAGCGATGTTCGAAGAATATAAGAAGATTCATATTTTGGGCGAGTGATTATTCGGCGACAAGGATGATTAAAGATTCCTGAAACTTAAGCACCATAAGACGCTGACCGTATCTCGCCTTCTTTTTAAGGATGGCTCCCCAGTGTCAGCTAGAATGCACTCGATTCGGCTGGTGCGATACGCACCTGTTGAGAGGCGAATACCAGCGTGGTGTATGCTGTTGGTGGGGCGAAGGGTGGAAGGAGTTGCAGAACCATACACTTCACTACCGTAATCCAATGCTGAGCGAGTGAGTGCTCTATACAACCGCATTAGGGTAATGCGGTCGACTCCCCAAGTGCCACTAAGCATTCGAAGAAGATTGAGGGGGGAGACGCATCTGGTTTGCAGTGTGAGGATATGAGGACGCCACGTGAGGGACTTGTCAAAAGGGATCCCCAGAAACCTGGCAGAGTCAGCGAATGGAAGCTGATTTCCTCCCAAGTACAGGATTGGATCGCTATGCAAGTGGTATATTCTGCAGAAGTGCACTCCAGTAGATTTAGTAGGTGAGAACTTAAAACCTGTCGACATACTCCATTCATGCAGTTTGTTGAGCACAAGTTGAATTTGCCTCTGGATCACACTTATGCTGCTGGATGAACAAAAATGGTAAAATCATCTACAAACAGCGATGCCTTCATAGGTTCCCTCACGACCGACGCTATACTATTTATGGCTATGGCAAACAGAGTGACACTTAGCACCGAGCCTTCGGGGATACCGTTTTCAAAGTGGTGACTGCTAGACAGTTTGTCACCAATGCGAACTCTGAAAGATCTGTTCGATAAGAAATTTTCGAGGAATAAGGGGAGATTCCCCCTGAATCCCCACGAGTGCAAGGTTTGCAGAATGCCATACCTCCAAGTGGTGTCATAGGCCTTTTCTATATCGAATAGTACAGCCACAAGGTGTTGTCTCAGAACGAACGAGGTTGAAATTTCCGTTGCCAAAGCGACGAGATTGTCCAGGGTTGACCGGTGATTCCTGAAACCGCACTGGATTGGTGTGAGTAGGTTTCTGCACTCCAAGATCCAGACCAAGCGCTGGTTTACCATCCGTTCCAGCACTTTGCAAACGCACCTGATGAGAGTGAGAGGTCGGTAGCTCGATGGCAACGACCGATCCTTTCCGTCCTTCAGAGCTGAGATAACTATGGCTTCTCGCCATAGAGCAGGGATGGTGTGCTCTTCCCAGATGCGATTATAAAGGCGGAGGAGAAATTGCATCGCCACACCAGGAAGATGTTGTAGTATTAGGTTGTGTATTTCATCAGGACCTGGGGCAGATCTTTTTACCAATGCGAGAGCAGAGTGCAATTCTGATATAGAGAAAGGGGTGTTGTAATCCTCGGACGCTCTGTAGGAGAAATCCAACGGACGACTCTCCATCCTTTTTTTGATCAAAAGAAAGTCAGGAGCGTAGTTTGCCGAACTTGGCATGTCTTCATAGTGCGCGGCAAGTTACTCTACAATCACATCTGGAGATGTGATCATTTCTCCGTTTTTCAAGAGACCTGGCACCGTATTTGTTGAAGAGTGTCCTTTTATCTGACGAATTTTTCTCCATACCAGGCGTGGTCGCGTATGACAATTGAGAGACGACACGTACAGTCTCCACGATGCATTTTTGCTCTCTAAAATAGTTCTCCTAGCCTTTCTCCTACATCTTTTATACTCGATTAAGTTATACACAGTTGGATAATGTCTAAAATGTGCCAGTGCCTTTTTTCGAGCACTGGCCGATCTAGAGCAGTTCACATTCCACCACGGAACGAAAGGGTGTCGCGGTTTACCACTTGACTTCGGAATTGCGATGGAAGCAGCAGCGAGTACAGTAGTAGAATGCATATGCGGGTTCTGCGCCACCCACCTAAAATCAAAATTTTTAATCAAAAACCTAAGGTAGTACCCTTAGAACCTCTTCCAAAAGTCAGCAAAAATCGATCAAAATAAACTTTGGCAAAATGAACGCATGCAAGTCAAAATCAAATTTCCAAGATCATACACACTTTTTTCATCAAAAATCGCTAAAAATGAATCAAATTTACCCCACTTCCAACAATCCAATTCATCCCAAAATTAATTTCCAAGATCATTCACACCCCTTCCAAGATCATACAAATCTCCCAAGACAGATGCAAAAACGAAATGTTTAAATGATCAGACCCGGTAAAACGCCGCCTCCTGAATTAAATAATAGAGCAAAATACCCGCTGATTGTGTTTCTACAATCCACATCTAAGGAGCTCCTATCTGCTGCTACTCTACTTGTCCTTTTTACCATGCCACGTTTTTACACGTCACACAACTTACGAGTAGCAACACACATTTCCGCTCCAACTAGATGTGAAAGAGAGAAGGTATTTTGAGAATATTGCGCTACACTTTACATATTGACCAAAGGTTCGTTTTAGTTTATAGGGCCCATCAACTTCAAGTCCACTTCGGTTTCAACGTAAAGTGTTATCACAATAAATATGCGCCGGCCCAGGATTCGAACCCAGGTCGCCTTGCTCAAGTAACCAGTGCCTTAACCACTGTGGCTACTGAGCCAATCTGTTGAAACTCGCCTTAAGTTTTATACAAGTTTCTGAATGAAAAAACTAGTTGAAGCTTGAATGTCAACCTCCTTACGGCGCGGCATGAGTCGTTATTATGCAAGGCAGCGCAGCGTGTCAAGTCTTACGTCACATAACGTCCGATTAATCACACCCGATAAGCATTTTATGAACATATCCATAAAAACAACAAACTATATAATTATAATTACAACTTATCTAAAACTTTTCAATTATCTTTTCTTTCTCCAAATCATAAATCAGTGTTTTGTCGCCAAGAAAGTTAACATAACAATAAGTGTTAGCAGGCATATTATTTGATAGATTTCCACAAATTTAATATTATTTCTAAAATTAATTGTTTCTTTTTCTTTTACTCGCGTTGATCACAAAAATAGGGCTTTTCTCAATTGACGTTTCAGGATCCAACAGCGTTCCAGGATCTTTTTTATTTGTCTTACAACCCTTTGAAACGCCTCATAAGCATTTAAATACATTTTCTTATTAATATCTAAATTCCAAATTCAGGAGGAAAGACCTCATTCTTACTGTTTTTCAAATACAAACTTTCCAGCTTACAGTGATCGAATAGACTAGAATCAGCATTTTGATATTCTTTTCGACTGGTTTGAAATACAACAAACACAAAGTCAGGCATGTCGAATTCCTTGGAGTTGAATTGTGTGGTTAAATCTAGTTCAAATTGTTTACCGTTTAAACCTGTAAATTCAATACACTGGTTAGTTCCAAATGTTATCAATGTTTTACGGTTCTTCAGCATCATTCCTCTTATTTGATCAGCGTAGTTAGATTGATAAACAACAATAGGCATTCTTATTGAAATGCTTTTAATTACAATTTTTCCTTGTTTTGGTCTTGTTGCCCCTTCACCCCCACCTGAATAAACAATTATCATTCGCGTTTCGTCTAAGGAAATCTGTAAACCGCCTTTCCACATTACTTCTTGATAATCTTGAAAGAAACCAAATGGCAATTTAAGCGGAAAGAGAATTTCATTTTCCTTTCTTTGAACTTTCTCACCAGTAAAGAAACACATGTTTAACTCTTTTGTATCATCTGATGAATAATAGGATCTAACCATAGTAGTTGAAACAATTCTTGGGTGATCAATTGTTTCAATAATTGTACCGTGTTTCCTAATCGTTATATCTGAAAACATATGAGGAAAGAAATTTTCAACCAGTTTAATAGTTGAAGAGTAAGTAGTAAAATTTGACCCATCATCTTTAAGAACAACTTCGAATTGCATATAGCAATGAGCGTGGTGAGGATAACAAAACCCATCACCAATATTTATGTCAAAGTTAATGTTTTGATTGTACAAATTGATATATCCTTTTGTTCGGTCATTTGGTGGAAATGACTGGAATTCATAACTTTCTACCTTCTCCATTTATTATAAATATATTTTTAACTTTTTATGAACATTTATCCATAAAAAGACATTTTCATTCTTCACTCTTCAGTTTTAACAATAACAGTCGCATGAACAATTAACTTGTAACCAGCCTTATATCATTTACCCTCTAACAGTAACATACAACCGATCACTTTTCTGGAAATAAACTTTAAAAGGATTAAAATGGTCAACACTTCTTTTTAATGTTTCAGGAGATCTTGTTACATAAATTTGCAAATCACTTCTAGGAATGTTTGTTGATATACTTGTCACCCAAACGTTATAAATAGCTTCAAAAAAGAGAATACCAAAGAATTCAAATTTCCCATCACTTTTTAAAGTACCATAAAGCACAAGAATACTTGTAATGTTCTTTTGAAAATAGTCTATAGGAATCGTGTCTTTTAATTCCATTGGTTCAGGAAGTTCAGTCAATGTAGGTTTCTTCTCTATTATCTCTTTCAATTGTTTTATTTCATCATCTAACTGCAACTTAATAGCCATATCGTTCTCTGATGCTATCTCTTTCAATTGTTTTATTTCTTCATCTAGCTGAGACTTAATAACCACATCATTACTTAATGTTCCTGCTCCCACTTTCCTTATTAATTTACCGTGAAAGTTATAATTTCCTGATGAACCAACTTTAGGTAATATTGATATCAAACTTTCTGTTTCTTTTTTGTGGTCGTCTATTATACTTTCCATTTGTTTCTTGTTAATGGCGTCTGTGGGATCAGTTCCATCTTTCAAATTAGTTAATTTCTTTCCCTTCACATCTATACGTTCTGATGCAAAGTTAAAATTCCTCTTAACTGCAATCATAATCCTATTTATTTCTGCAATAGCGCGATCCCTTGTAGTTAGATAAGTTGATAGTTTCTCTCTGTTTTCCTTCACACTATGAACTAAAGAACCTACATCTGATAAGTCAATTTCCTTAGAACTACCTTCTTCTGACTCATTACCAAACACACTTAAATACATTATTAAGTTGGCTGTCCGGGTGACGCCGCGTCCATGGCAAAGGTGCCGACGTTTCGGTCGCCATTCTGCGACCTTCCTCAGGGCGTAATGCCAACCTCTACGGGGAGGAAATATTTAAACCAAGGTCGCAGAATGGCGACCGAAACGTCGGCACCTTTGCCATGGACGCGGCGTCACCCGGACAGCCAACTTAATATTGACTCCGGCCGCGGAAGCCTACGCTCTCACACTTAAATACATTTATTTACTATTTTTTATGGATTTTACCTATAAAAGTTAAACTAACATATTTAATACCTCAACAAAACTCTTATCATTAGAAAGCTCATTCAAAACGAATAAACACAAATGGCCACAAATAACAGTATTAAAATCTTGAATACTTTTGTCATTGTAAAATATTCTTGTGTTCTTCAAATATGTAACAATTTCTTTCGAAGGTCTTCCACCACAAGCATCAAATATATATGAAACATTTCCTCCTTTCCAATAACTAAACCCAATGTGTTCTTACGTTTCGTGATTCATCCAAATTGACTACAGCACACTCATGGTAACCAACCATAAAAGAATACCTAAATCAGATCATCGATCAAGTCTCCTTCTTACAAGCTCATGCAGAAACTCGTGTAACAAATGAATAAAAGAAAAGAGAAAATTTTTACACCTGCTGTTTCGTTCATCGTCAAGCTCTTCTCTACTCATGTTTATTATAAAATATTTCTTCACAATTGGACATTAAAACAACTGTTACATTAGCTCCATCAAAATCAATCGGATTGTTATTTTCATTTGTAAACCAAACACACATTCTTTCCTATTCTTTGATTGAGAGGGAAATATAAAAGGTGTTATGGTTCAAATGATATTAAACGACCTAATGGAATGTTTGAAATGTTAAAAGTTAAAATGATGTTGGATGTTTATGCTCATCATATTTACATATCATCCCACCAGCCAAATCACAGTGAACATCAATCGTGTTGAAAGGTAATATCTTTGGAACTTGTTTACCAATGCTTTTTGTTTTAGCTTCTACATCTTCTTCAAAACCTAAAACTTTTCCAATTGAGTTAGACTGATTAAAACTTAATTTGAAATCAGATATTACTTCTACTCTATTCTTAATCGTGTTAGCTTTTATCTGAATGTTTGTTGAATTAAAAGGTTATTTTGATTGAATATGTTTTGCCAGTTCTTCTATGTTCTTGTATTGTCCAGTTTCAATTTCGATTTGCTTATCATCGTCATAATGTAAGATATTATTTTGTTTAGTGACATTTGGTGTTAAATAAGCCGAATAAAAACTGACTAATGAAATGGAAGTGTAGCGTCGCGAGGTGGCGCACGTGCCGTTTCGCTGGAAAGCCCGGCCTTAAGCCGGATGGGGGATGGGGGTTGGAATGCGGCGGCGCCTCGCCGGCGCGCGCCGGGCAGGAAAATCCCAGCCTCAAAATAACCTGGACAACAGGGCGTGCCTGAGCGCGAGTTCATTTATGACGGTTGCTCTCTGCTGAGGGCTGGCTTGCGAGCCGAATGACGCCCGCCGCTGGTAGAGTGGGGGACGAGCCGTGGGGTATTTATTGCGGCGCCGACATGCGCTCAGGGGATACGCTAGTGAGTCGAAAGACGTGAGGTATCTCCGTGCAACCTTGCACGTTTGGCATCCGGCCATGTAACATCTAGTTACGGGGACTTTATGTCCGACAGCTCGCACTTCGCGCAGCTTCTCATGCTCTCGAGCAGAGGCACTGGGCTAAGCCTAGGGACGGTCGCGGGGTTTCGCGGCTTAGAGAATAGAAAGGTTGCCTAAGGTTTTCAATTTTGTAACATTATCTTGTAATTTATTATTGTAAATATACTGTACATACTATTCAGAATCTGTCGTCTGTGCTTTTCATGTCCAGTACGTCACAGAAGCATCAATATGTCTGATTGGATAGCTCAATCGTTTTTCAAGAATGTAGTTTTCCTTTGTCAATTAAAGAGTAACGTCAACCCATTCATTTATTTAACAAATTATTTAATAAATGTATTGTGTAAAGTGTAAGAAGCAAACTGATTTTGTTAAAGGTTCTCTAAGAAAGGAGTTAACAATCAATGGTAGGCTTATACAGAAAAGTATTTGCAGTGAATGCGGTTCGATAAAATGTCAGTTCGGTAAAGGAATTAAACAAGAACATAGAGATGTAAAGATTAAGCAGGAGTATGATTCAATCGAAATTATACAAGAACAGAAGCCAATTAACATTAAGGAAGAAATTGTTAAAGAATTACATAAATCAACAAGACACAACTTCAAACGTAGAAACATCATTACAAAAGGAATCGATGGCAAGTGGATTTAGTAGAAATGGATAGCGGAAAACTTAAAGGTATTTCGAAAATCAACAAAGACTTGTTAACCATAATCGATGTATTCAGTGAGTTTGCGTGGGTTATACTTTTAAAGGATAAATCTAGTTCGAATATAGTGTGGCGGCATGTAGCAGCGCCTTAAGAAATCTGTAACAAAAGCTTGTTTTTTGTACTCTCTGACACGCGCACGTGCTCCCAACCGCGCCCCACCCATCCCGCCCCCTTCGCTGCCGTGGTCACATCCCTCTGACGCCCCCATCGCCTGCTTTGGGAGAAATTTACAACCATTCGCCGTCAAAGACCGCGACGGGCCTTCTTCGCAGTGAATACACCCTTTGTGTTCCGCCCCGCCCTTCTCTAAGCTAGTCTCCGCGCCAGCGCGTTCCTCGCCGCCACGTTTGTCGCGCTAATTCAAGTAAGTTCTAACCCTTGCCATGCAATAATTGCTCCCAGGAGATGTCAGCCTCCGATGGGTGCAGCTGCGTTTCAGTAGACAGAGAGACACAGAAGAGAGAGAACTCCTAGGAAATTCCCCACGAAATCACGAACTACGATTCGTCAAATTATTTCTGCGACGCAGTAAGGTCCGACCAATGACAATTTTCCCCAACTAGGTCAGCGAGCCCAAGACGAACTTAGGAGGGGGAGATCCGAAGAGGAACGGATTCCCAAAATCCTGAAGTGAAAAGAAGACACTGGTGAAGTAGTCGCGAGCGAGTAAACACGAGAGCAGAGGCCGCGGGAGAAAACACTTGTGAAGTAGGCGCGAGAGGAGGCACTTAAGAGTTAGTCGCGAGAGAACGCACATAAGAAGTAGTCGCGAGAGAGCGCTTCATGCCTGGTCGTGGGAGCCGTGAACCAGTTTTTTCTGTTCGGGTATTCGACGAAATAGTAACTCGTTGCCTAATTCGAGCGTACGAGCCGCGAATACCATGATCCGGCTTCCAGTCCGCGCCCGCAATTAAATGCTTCCTTATCGCGCGTCCGAGTCGTGGTGAGGAGCGACTCCCGACGCGTAACAGCGCCGTGGTGAAGGTGGAGAGGAGACCTTCGCGACCTTGTGGCATACAGCGGCCGCAGGAAGGCGTCCGCTCCCGTTCAACATTGCAGCTCATCGCAGGACAACGCTCGTCGAAGACGCCGAGGCCATCGACCGCGTCGGGCCCACCCCGGCACAATAGATAAGACTCCTACCGCACGCCCGCGCTTTAGGGCGTCCCGCCTCGAAACGAGGCGGAGAATAATACCGACAATTCTCGAGTGTTTTGTTTTTCTCTGTTTTTTCTTTTTGTTAGAGTTAAGCGGTGCCGCGCAATGGCATTTTTTTATTGTAACATAGTTGTCTTTAATTTTTTCTCTTATCTTATTTACCGAACTCACTAGGTAGGGTGTGATCCCACTTCATGGGATTTTTAATGTAACTTCCCCGACCGTAGGTGGGAATAAATGTCTAATTTTTGTTTTATTGCCCAATTACGGCTAATTATTTTCAATGTAGTTTGTTGCCCCTGCACCTCACTTCCCCCACCACGCGAGGAGCCGCGATCATGCTCTACCGAACCGGCTGCCGTTGCAATAGTAAATGCATTTGAAACTGTGCTTAAAGAACAAATACCAAAAAAACTTATATACAGATGAAGCAAGAGAATTCTATAACAAGGATTTTAAACAATTAATGAAGTTAAATAATATTAATCATTATTCAACACAGTGGTATTAAGGCTGCAGTAGTTGAAAGGTGTAACAGAACACTGAAAAAAAATTGTGTGTTTAAGTCGATATACTTCTTTAGCCAATCTGATTGTTTAAACTGAATTACTCTGTGAATTTTCTTTAACTTTATTCCTAGTTTTAAGCACTGCTGGAGGTTTCTATAATGAATAACATACTTTTCTTTGTTGTTCAGAGTTCCTAGTAGTTTGGGTTGATTAGTACCTGGTGGACACATGTTTTCTAAAGCTAATGGAAAGTCTTTAAGTTTATTATGTAACTTTCGTGGATATTCTAAGTCTACGGCCGGTTGCATAAACGTTTGATATGGAATCCATAAGCTTATTGATTCTATAAAATAGTCTACAGCGGCAAAACGAGTTTCTGAAACGACCAATACGACTTATGGAATCTACAAAATAATCTATATCTTATAGATTCTGAGACATGTCTACAAATGCTTATAGAATCTACAAATAAGCAACATGGCAACACTGCGCACTGCTGCAAGCATCTGTTTACTAGTGTTTGAGGTTATTGGTGGTTCTTGGCCTCCGTGTTGTGATATCATATTTTGTTAGAGTTTTATTTGGTGTGTAGGGTGCGTTTTTGGAGTATTTTTGAGTGTTGAATTTTAGTGAATATTATTCATACAGACATATTATTTCACTTTTTATTTAATTCTTATTTAAGTATAGTTTATTCTTTAATAAACTGTACTTAAATAGGAATTAAATAAAAAGTAAACTAATATGTATATATGAATGAATATAATGCAATAAAACGAAATTGCTACTGAGAACGTATACAGACAAACCAACACTCCGCCAAAACCACCTCACCAGAGTTCAGCACACACTAAGAACGTGCAAAACGAAACACAGAATACGCACTATTCAAATATCGACTGTATCGCTATCTAGCGGTGGTATTTTGAAGTACTTATAGAACCTATAGTTATAGATTCCATACATTTGCTTTATGCAACGGTGAACGGCCCTGTGGAGCCTATACATTTTGTAGAACCCATTGCTATGGAACCCGTATGGAAAGCTTTATGCAACCGGCCGTACTTCTAAAATGAATCCGGTTTTACTATTCTTAGATATGTTTTCAATATCAAGTTCATTTATTTGTTGTTTAGTTAGCCATTTAAAGTCTTTGTAAGGTAAAAACTGACTCATTCCCCAACCATATAGATTATTTGGATCTAAGTAGACTAGGTAAGTACTTTCTTTATTTTGATCATAGTCTCTCATATACTTATTGTTAGCTTTTGCATATCTTTGACAACATTGAGAAATTCCGCATCTTATACCTTTTTCAATCATTAGAATCATATCATAATCCGTTAACATGTCTAAGTTTATTCGAGTCACTTTTAACATTGCATCCCAAGCTAACCCAGGACTTGTATAATACCATGCTGGATCCAAATCATAAGCTTTCATACAGGTAGTTCTAAAGCATTCAAATACATCAGCTAATAGTAACATCAGTTTTCAAATACAAATCGTGATAGTCACCCATAGTTTTCATGTTAAAGTGAGTCCAAACATTCTTCGCATGTTCGTAGTCTTCTGTTATGTTTTCTTGCTCAAGACTGTTGAATTGTTGGAAAATGTGTATCATTAAACTTATCCCATGAATCCATATAATCATAAAGGTAAACACCTTTTCTGCTTACAAGTTCTAATGATTCATCCTCAAAGAATGCTCTTGTATGTGTTATTTGTTCTGGTTTAAGATTCTTAGCTAAAGAGGCAAGTAATTTGGACATAAATCTAAATGAGTCAACAAACCGTAACTTAATGCCTTCTTCAACTGGTTTAGTAAACGTTATATATTTTTCTTCATTATTTGGAATAAGATCTATATCTTCATTTGTTCATTTTTTTTGTAGTAAACCTTGGTTTTTTAATTTTAAATTACCTAGGAAGGCCATTGTAACCATTAACAGAATTAGAAGTAATCATACATCACTAAATTGTAGTTTATCAAGGAAAACTATTATAAATGATAAAAACTGTGTTTGTGGTGAAGGTAAAGATACAATCGAACACATATTTTGGAACTGTAAATTGCATGATTCTGAAAGAAAGTTTCTGTTAGGTAGAATTAATAAAATAGTTGGCTATGGTCCTCATTCCATTGTACCTCTATTATCTTTCTAGGATAAAAATAATATACGTACATTTCAAAGTGTTGTTAATTTTATTTTAAGTATAAACCGTGAAATTTAATAATAATAATAATAATGTAAATGTTATATGTGTATTATATGGCAATGTAAACTAAATGTTTAAAGCCAATAAAATTTACATTCATTCATTCATTCATTTGTACATCCTAATTCTTTGATAAATAAGTGTGAATCGTAACCACCAAGATTATGCATAAACACTGGGACAAATGTTGGTAGTTGAAGTTTAAGATTACAGTTATTACAAGCTGGTGCAATAAACTTGCCTGTAAGGTGATCGTGGTGTCTAGTCTTGTGATTATTGCTTGTATATGATCGTTTACAGTAAGTACATCTTTCTGAACAATCAAATAAAGCTTCGTCTTCTTCAGTCATATTTAAAGGAATGCATTGTTGGTATATTTGT
The DNA here is from genome assembly GCA_031308135.1 of Acheta domesticus. Taxonomy (NCBI): domain Eukaryota; kingdom Metazoa; phylum Arthropoda; class Insecta; order Orthoptera; family Gryllidae; genus Acheta; species Acheta domesticus. The sequence goes on from JAHLJT010002406.1 coordinate 202,164,186, forward strand.
TTGATTTTTAAGGATTCGTTTATTAGATTTTTTAGGGGCATTAGGGCTTCTATACTGTTTAAACTCAGTTAATTTTCAATTTTTAATAATACAGTAAGCGAAACTACATGGTTCATGTTTTTGACATTTTCTTGTTTGTTTATTAGGATCTTGATTGTGAGTCGACTTTACAGTTTAGAAATTCAAAGTCAGAATAAATCACAAAAGGTAGTCGCATTATATTGCAACGGTATTACTATATTTATTTATTCCCCCTACTCCTACTTGCCCTCACGTTCATTGTGCCAATGCAACTGTTCCTCCTACCACTACTCAGTTTATCAATACTATTATTATCTAATGGAATTGCATAAATTTGTTTGGGTCGTAGGTCGTGGACGGCCCCGTACGGGAAATACCTGTAAACAACGTTTAATATGGCAACATGCACAGGACTACTAAATACTGGAATGATAACATGTTTTCAAAACAGGAAAGAAAGAACTTTAATTCTTTTCTTTGGTTGCTCACGGCAACAATGCAACAATACGTGAATATTCCCTCAAGCTTGGCAACATTATTTGGACACGAAATTATCATTAATTACATTACATGAAATTTCAATTAATCAAATTACGTGAGATTACCATCAATCCAGTTACAAGAAATTACCATTAATCAGCTGATTTGCAATTGTTTTATGTTCAGGAATTCCTTTACTCAAGAAAAAAAAACAATATCATTAACAACTTTTTCTTATACGTACGTATTTGCCAAATACAACAATGAAAATGTAAAGAAAACAATACTAAATTTTTTTATTGCCGGCTGACAAACAATTACGTTAGTTCTGTTTTAAAATTTCGAAAATTCCATTATTCTTGCCAATGTTTATTTAATTTATTTGAATGTACGCAAGCACAGATCTGATTTTAAATAATTACGCTGCGAACGCGACACTTCCCTGCTGCTGCGTCGTTGAAAACAGCACCGTTGCCAGTTCGGTCGTTCTATGCGTGCTCACTCGCACGCGACGACATACTCGCGCGCTCCAATCTTGCACGGGCCGGTTTCCTTCAAAATAATTCTCCCCAGGAATTTCATAAATTGTCTGATCACCTCGAACCACAGATTCACAAAATAAATAAAACTTCTTTCCGCAAATTGGTTCACTGCATCAATAAACGTTCGCGTTGTTTACATGTCTATTACGCACTTTCGATTCGCCGCCAAAAATGTCTAAGTCCGAAATATTTACAAATTATGAGTTCGTCAAACGTGGACACGATGTCCCTCTCACTGCTGACTAGACAGAACTGCTCTAAAAACCATGTCGATTTAACATGTTACCTCGGAATATAAAAAATGCCGGCGAAATCCATTTTCACCTTTTCATTGTTGTCTCCATAATTTTACGAAAATGCCCAATATTACTTATTTTAACATGTTTCCGCGTTTATTCATTACGGCTTCTTCCCAATGTTAAGATTTTCTTGTCCAAACAGATGTTTTCGATTTATTTTACGTCGAAAATTGCTAATTTCTCTGTCGACATTACACATTAATTAGTCGCTTGTTTTTGGTATCATTAATTTGTAATATTTCTGTATTTCGAAATTCAATGTTCTATAAACTCTTTAGATCATTTATAAATTTTGTTAAATTTATACCATGATGATTCACAACGCCTTTCGTTGCCTAATTAGCATTTCTTCATAAAATTTTGGTAATTCAAGTTACTATATTCGACATGTTCGACTGGGTTTTTTCTCTAAACTTTTTGATTCCAATTTTAAGCGAACCCGTCGTCCGATCGCGTTCAAATAAAAACCACAATGTTCATTTAATTATTCTCCAACTAAGTGGACGGTCAGATTTTTCCCAAAATTATCGAATTCATTGTGTCCTCCAGAATTGCCGAAATACTCTTTCCACGGCGCGCTGTTCTTTTGTCTTGCTCAGATCGATTCATAATACACGTTGTTTGTTTCATTGACTATAGCTCCATAAATATTTACTCTTTGTCCACAATTGTTTTTGGGGAATGTCTAATAAAATGAAATCATTACAATATTTTGAATGTTTTTATAAAGTAAATGGTTGAACCCTCTTCTGGCATTATTATTTTTACAGCTTCATTAGCACAAAAGTCTTGTATATGATTGTTAAATTTGGTTTTGTTGTTGAAGTGGAGCATACAACCTCTGCAAATGTAAATTTCACCTTTATGTTTGTTTATTTCAGAAGCTACTAAACGAGAAAGGTTTCGAATCAAACAGTAGTGTATTTGGGGTCGTTTAGTTGCTACTAACAGGTCAACAGATTTTTCAGAAGGTTTTCTTGCTTTGGATGGGTATAGAGGATAAATATTTTCTTTCGAATCATAACCAAACACGTTTATTTGTAATCCTGTTCTTCTTTCAATCTTTCGAATATCTTTAAGTGCTACTGGGAATGTTATATTTTCAAACGCCTTATCAATATCATCTTGTATGTTAATATATTTAGAAACTTAATGAGGATGTTGATCACTTGGAACTGGATGTAAATAAGCTTTTAAACAATACAGAAAGCATTTGTTGTCTTTATTTATGATGTTAAGTACAGCTTTTTTCGATTTAATGAATTTTGGAAGATCAAAATAGGAACTACCTCCACAAGGCTGGTAGTGGTTAAGTCTTAATTCAGCATATTAATTTTATGGAGAGACCAACCAGAACCTCTTCCTTGGAACTCGCTCATCTCTCGTAGTAAATGTGTTCTAATTCCTTTCGTGTATCTGTTTAAATTGGTCGATTCAAAGATTATTTTATTTTTGGTTTCAAAGTTAAACTCTTGTATTTCTTGTCCTTTTTTATAATCACATGTTGATAGTACATTAGTCTTAAGACCACTGCGTTTGTAAAGAGAACTTTCAATTTTCTTAATCATAGCATTACTTATTCGTTTTAAAAATGTTGTAATCAAGATCACCAGAAGGTTTCATTTCTGTTTGTTCAAATGACCATGTTTCGAGTCTGCTTTTAAAGGATTCTTCTTTCTTAATCACATTCAGTTTGTCTCGTGTTGAAGGTTTCATGAATGTATTCTCATCATCTTTGTAGTAAAAAGGTAATTGTGTAAGTGGATATGGTTTAACGCCAGATTTAATAATGTGTTTTATTAGAGCGTCTCTCGAATATTTTGTGTAACCTTGGATTTTGTTTGTTTTGCAGAACGATTGAAGTTGTGAAAGTGACATTGTATGTAGGTTTCTTGAATCGTGTGGTGTGCTGAAGTAGTTGGTTAATCTTGAAATTAGTTTTTTCTTGTCTCGAGTTGTGCAGCCATAGATGTTATTTGCTTCACATAATTGTTCTAATTTGCGAACTGACATGGCGTTAAAGTCAGGACAAATATTAATCTCATTCATACTTTCTTCACTAGTATTCGACATCCTATTTATTCTATAAGAAAAAATATTTTCGGATGTCGTTTCATTACTCATATTCATATCTCATCAATTTATGTATTAACTGGATATTTTAAAATCATTTTCAGTCATTTTTGGAGCTCAAAGGGAGTACCCTATGAATTTCTTAATTTTCCATATTTTTAAGTGTCTGTGTGTTTGTGTGTCCGTTTGTTATTTAAGAGGCAGCGTTTTACCGGATCTGATCATTTAAACATTTCGTTTTTGCATCTGTCTTGGGGAGTTTGTATGATGTTGGAAGGGGTGTGTATGATCTTGAAAATTTGATTTTGGAATGAATTGGATTGTTGGAAGTGGGGTAAATTTGATTGATTTTTAGCGATTTTTGATGAAAAAAGTGTGTATGATCTTGGAAATTTGATTTTGACTTGCATGCGTTTATTTTGCCCAAGTTTATTTTAGTCGATTTTTCTGATTTTTGGAAGAGGGTCTAAGAGGTACTACCTTGGGTTTTTGATTAAAAATTTTGATTTTAGGGGGTGGCGCAGAACCCGCATATGCATTCTACTTACAGTGCTATTAAAATGTTCAGTCATTTCATCCACATTTCCGAAGGGACCATCTGACAGATTAACATTATTTGGGAATGTCGACCAGTCAGCCCGTCGCACGATCCATTGAGGAGGCCGTGCAAAACTACGGCGAAGATGATCAATGTGGACAATAGTAGGGTAATGGTCGCTTCCATAAAGGTCTTCTAATATGGTCCACCACATAGCAGTAGCAAGTGAAGAGCTGCAAAGGGCTACATCACTGGCCGAGCTAGCGATTCGTAGCTACAACAAAATGCGTTGGTTCCCCAGTGTTGAGAATAGCCAAATTCATGGTGTCGATGACAGATTCCAAAACAGCACCTCTTTGACAAGAACGAGAGGAACCCCAAAGAGGGCTGTGGGCGTTTACATCACCCACAACCAAGAAAGGTGTGGGCAATTGGTTTATTAGACTTGGGAGGTCATCAACCGTTTGTCTTGGGGTAATATAGACGTTACATACAGTGAGTGAGAGGGACGCACACAAACTGTTTGAAGATCGGTTTGAACGGGGATTTCTGTAGAATGCAGCGAATCCTGAACAAATGTAGTAACTCCGCCGTGAGCGCGGAGGCCGTCATCGACATCACCCCTATAAGGAGTGAAACCGCGAAAGTGTATAGACCGTGGTGGAGAAAGATGCGTTTCCTGTAAACAAAAAGTGAGGGTGTATAATGGGACAACAAGAGTTTTAATTCGTCCCGTCGAAGAGAAAATCCGTTCAGATTTCAGGAGAGGAGATCCGTTTAAGTTAAGAAGATTTCTTCTTTTCTTTTTCCGCCTCTGCCGCCCGAAGGAGTGAGTGTCCACCCCAGCTGAAGTTTCCTCCGAGGCAGACTCATCCTGAGCACTGCTCGACAGGCTGATAAATCGCTCAGAGTGAGTCTCAGGAGTCGGGGTAGGTGGTCGGAGTTTGGAGGATCTATCGACATTTTTCTTGTTCAGGCCAGAAGGCCGTGTAACATCAGCCTTCTTGCGCGGCTGAGAAGTAGATTCTTGTTCTGTCTTCGTCTGTGTTGCCTTCTTGGGTAGTGTTTTGTATTTTGTGGGAATTATTATTTTTCCACCTTGCAGAGGCGATGTCTCCTCAGGGAAGTCCACTGGGGATACCTGGCAATAGAAGTTAGCTACTTTGCGAGTAGCAGGGGAAGACTGAATACTTGTCGCTTTCACAGTGTTCACCAGAGTGCTAGAGAAATAACGCATGAGATTCACAGGGTTCTTCACCAGGTATCGGCGTTTCGCTTCCGGAAAAGATACCTTCTCTGTCATTCTAATATTTGAATTGATATGTGGGGCACTTGTTAGAGTTGGCTGCATGGTCTCCTTCACAGTTTACACAGCGGACTGGTGAAGAACAAGGGTTCGGATCATGCGGGGATTTACCGCGCAAGCAGAGCTTACGGCCATGCACCTTTGTTGGGTATGACCAAACCTCTGACACTTAAAGCAGCGCAGGGGGTTCGGCACATACTGCCGAACGCGAAGGTTATAATACCCACAGCTGATTTTCTCTGGGAGAGAAGGGAGATTAAACGTCAGTATCAAGGTGGGAGTGGGGATCTCTTTCCCATTCTCCTTCCTCCTCATCCTATACACCTCCGTTACACCGTAGCTCTTTAAAAAAAGGAAAGAAGTTTGTCCTCGTTTTCAGACGCAAAGTCTTCATGGTTGACCACTCTCTTACATAGGTTAAGGGTAGGGTGAGAGGTCACTTCCACTTGGAGGCCGGCAATCTGCTTAGTTTTTAGAATCTTGTCTATTTGTTCGTCGGTGCGCGCTTCAAAGGGAATGGTACCATTTTTCTGTCGCACGACCGCTTGGAGGTTTCCAAAACTCTCCTCAATTGCTCGCGCAAGGCGGACCGCACTAACACATTTAAAAGTGTTCTCAGTTTCAGAGCAAGACATCAAGAGAAACCGAGGCTTTCTTGGTTTATCTTCTTCCCGGAGGAAGAAGCTATTTAGATCAACTGTTATGTCACATCGCCTCTTCCTTGCGGAAGAGGTCAGGGGGATTGTTGAGTATCCATGAGATGGACATGAATTCATCTCCGTGCTCCCCACCCACCATGGAGTCTAACAAGGGGACACCCCACTGGGGTGCGAGGGCTGACACGGCGATATAGTAGGGGAATGTCTTTACGCTGCACCGCCGTAGATCCCCCGCTCACCCTGGAGTTCAGTACAAGACCTAGTCCGAGCCGATTGATCGGGAGTGGAATAGCTCCCGACCGCCCGTCTAGAAGAGTCCGAAGCCAAAGCGAGTGTATTGAAACCTAAGGAATGTTCCGCAAAATACGTAGACGTACCCCTTAGCGCAAGTCAAAAAAGTAGCACCAGGACTAGTTGGAAAACAAACAGGTCCCACATTCCCTCCGACACGTGTTGCCATGCACGGCAAACACATGGGTGGGCGTTCAGCACACAGAGAAGGCCAGTGAGGAAGAGAAAGGAGTGAAAAGAATATACGTGACATGAAATGAGAAGCAAGAGGATGAAAAAATGGAGAAAGGAACACTTGAGAGCCTTCTCTGCATCCCCCCGTCAGGACGTGGACCAAACCACCTCGACGGGCATTCCTACTCGAGACTACTTCCGGTCACATCTAAACGTTCTATCTTCTCTTGTGTTGGCGACGGCGGCGACCAAATGTCTTCTGCCAAAATTACGCTTCTGATGCCAAATGTCATCTTCCTTTCCCTTAGTTTTTCAATTTTTTTTAGTATTTTCGCTATTTGAAGTAACTTGTTTCCCAATTGTCATCTAACTACGCCTACGCCTCTACTAAAATTTGTCGCCATTGTCTGTCCATTCTGTTTTTTTTCAAGACGCTTTAAAAATAAAAAAATAAAATATTTTATACACGTTCACGTCTCAAATCACAGCTATGATTATTTTGTCCTAGGAATGTCTCGTGTCCCATATTTATTGATTCCTTCGGCCTCGAACACTTCCACGTGCCAATATTCACTTCACAATATTTAAATTTAGTACCTCAATGACCAACATGGTTACCCAATGTCCTCTTCGTAAATGTAACATACTGGTCCTATGTTACCAATTGCGGGTACCAAAATTTCGGAATGAGCTATTATTTCATATTATTTTACTCAATATTTCCCTTACGATATCTGCATACGTCTCAGTAAAGGAAATGAATATAATTCATGTCATAATACATTAAGCCATAGTCATCAACGAAATGCGATTGAAATTAGCCTTTCGTTTAAAATCAGATAGATGTTCCAGTTGATATAGATTAAGATTATAGCTCCCTTATCATATGCCCATTATAATGTACGACTTGAATTTTATAAATATTCTTTTCAGATAAAAAATTAAAAGGTGAAAACTATTTCAAGGGAAAACTGTGTTGAATGACAATTTTGTCTTGGCATCACTATTTCTTACAGAAAACAAATTTCAGTTCTCTTAAATATGATCAATTTCGACTTAAAATGTTTCAGGGACAACCTTCTCAAAATCCACGCAAATTGTATGAAGGTTATTTAACCGATATCCTATTCAAGGACATGGCCTTCGCGGCTCAAACGCTTCCGGATTCTGGGCAGAAGCTTTCATGTGGATTTGTAGAAGCGTCACAATCACCATTTAGAACGATAGTGGCCGTGCCTCCGCCTGCGAAGCTGCCGGCGTGGTCGCTGCCGCTGCGCGTGTTCTCCCATCATATTTGGCTGGCGCTGCTGGGACGGCGGGGGCGTACGCGCTGGCGTGGCGCGTGGTGGCGGGCGAGTCGCTGGCCGCCAGCGCCGCCGCCGCGCTGCGCGCCTTCTCCTCGTGCGGGGGCGCCCCGCAGGACAGGGTGCGCGCCACGCCGCAGCGCCTGCAGCTGGCCGCCGCGCTGCTCGCCTCCGCCGTCGTCGTCGCCGCCGCCTACCAGGTGAGAACACGACCCTCCAGGCTCGCCATATTCCTTTGCTTTGCTTACTTGCTTTCTTCAAGCCCAAGTTACATGAGACTTTAACTTTACATTTGAAGGTTTTTATTAGATAAATTGTTGAAAGATTGATGATCGATTGAATAGTCAATATTTCTGTTCTGACAAAAAATTCCGCTAGTTAACAGAAAGACGATTAGTTGGTTATATATTCACAATAATAATTTTATTTTTTAAGTGTAAATTAAGCTTCTTTAGTTTAATAAAATCTATCTGGTTTAATTTTTGCAACTACCTCTGCAATATTTAGTCCTCAAATAGTGTTTATCTGAGATTTATCTATGATCACCTTATACAAATGTTTGATTGATGTCCCCTGGCACGTCAACTGCTGTGGTCATTAGTCCTATTATTGTAGTGAATGTTTTATTCGGGAAGGAGTTCTTTCCCACTGGACGATGATCTACCTCTTCGCCTGAGGGAGGAGGATTTCCCTTCAAGGTATCTCCTGTAAATTGTCAGTCAACGCCCCCAGCGGCGACGCTCATAATCAAACTGCACATTCATTCGGCACCGGACCACTCTGATTGGCGAGAGGGCATGGAGCGGGAAACGGGGCTTCTGTTCATAATTATGCGTTAGGTGTGTTTTATTTCAAGCGTTTCTCTAAAACTGTATAAATTGAATGTGCAATTTTATATTTTTTTGTATATCAGAAATGAGGTTCTACTATTGTCTTCTTTCTTTTGCAAACATATTGCCTTAATTGAACTATTATTTCTGCATAATGTCGGTAAATGATTAATTAATCAAAATAATAATTTTATTATCGCAGAAAATGACAAGAAGTGACGATGGAGTATAACATTTTTAATTTCTCGCTACCGCTACCGCAGTAGAGGGAAAAGGTATGTAATGCTGCGCCAAAAATGGAGAATTTACGACAAAACATTTTTTTACAGGGTAAAGAAAAAATGCATAAATCCAGATGCTAAATTTAGAAAAAAGTTCTCTCACATGTGTAGCAATAATTCATATTTTGTGGGTCCTTGATACCGAAAAATCGATTGACGGAAATCTGTCTTTGCGTCCGTTCGTCTGTCTACCTTTAGCTGCTAAACCGATCTGCTGAATTTGTCCAAAATTGATATTCACCAATCGATCTGGCTGATGTTGTCGCTTCTTGAATATAAAACCTATATTTTAATTTTGGAGTGCACTTCACAGGAAGCTTCTTGAACATTTTCACAATATTCAAAAAATTTGTTCCAACGGTTTTTGATTAAACTTTGTTATTGTATAGTGTAAGGACGTTTAAGAGAATTGCGCAGATCTTCTCTTGGTTAAAAGACTTAATTTTTTTTCCAAATTTGCAAATTTTCTCGGCGTCTTTCTACAACTACAATTATGAAGATACAATGTTTTCTTTCTCGCTCTTATGAAGGAATTTCTTACGAAGAGAAAGTTATGCAACGCTGCGCGAAAGAAGAGCAAATTTTGCGCAGAAAACCTCTTTATTATAGAACCCTTGTAACGAAAAAGTGTATAAATCCAGTTGCTACATTTAGAAAAATGTCCTCTAACACGTGGTGTTGCCAGAATCCATGTTTTATGGCTCTTGGATACCGAAAAATCGATTGACGGCAAAACGTCCGTTCGTCTGTAAGTTCGTCAGGGTCTGTCCGTCTGTGTGTAATCAACGCTGGCGATTAAACGATTTTCAGCCGATTATCTCCAAAATTGATATTCCTCGATCAATCTGGCTGAAGAGAGGCCCCCTGGAATTTGAAACCGGTATTTTAATTTTGGAGTGAACTTTACATGAAACCCGTGGGACATTTTCAAAATTTTCAAAAAAATGGCGCCAGTAAGTTTAATGAAATTTTGTTGTTACATAGTCTAAAGGGCGTTTAAGAAAATGGTGCAGGTCTCATGTTCGTTGAAAACTCTGATTTTTTTAAAAATTGAAAAAATTTAAAATGTTTTCAGCGTCGTTCTACAACTACAATTATGAAGAGACATTTTTTTCTAATGAAATGTGTTCATAAAAACAGATATTAAAATACGGTCGTGTTCAACTTTTCAAAAACAAGAGTATTTTTTGCGAAATTTTATGTTAAACATGAAATTTTATTTTCTTAAAAAACCCTTATTTTTTATTAAAATGGAATCTTTGTTGGTATCAAGATAGCTTTGAAGTTGAAAGTCGTCGCATGTTCGTTGAAAGGTCTAATGTTCGTTGAAAAGTCTGATTTTGCAAAAATGTTTGAAACATTTTAAACATTTGTGGCCCCTTTCTACAAATACATTGTGAAGATACAATTGTTTTAATAGAATGTGCTCATCAAAAACATATCTTCAAATGATGTCATGTTGAATTTTTCCAAACTATGCGTATTTGTGGAAAATTAGTCGCCCGCTCCCCCAAGATAACTTAAACCTAAGAGAATTTTAAAACAACTAAAAATTTGTTTGGTAACCTATTTTAGGAACCTGAAATAGAGAGAATGAATAACGAAAATACATTACTTGAAATATATAATATTTTATAAATTGTAAAACAACAAATTATCATACCTTAAATATAAAGAAAGTTATTCTTTATATTTAGGACGATTATAAAGCGAATAGAATTCCACAGGATTAATATATATAGAACAAAAATAGTGATTAATAAAAATGGTTAAATTTACTTTGCAATATTTGTAATATATGAAATAATAAAAAATGCTAGCTTTCAGGGAATATAAGATTCGAATGACCCGACTAAAATGCCCAATGATGTTAGTATTGTAGCATCAACGTGGCTGAATTTCTGTTGCTCATTGAAACAAAAAAAAGCTCCTTTAAGCCGTTGAATGTGGATTCTCTTCATTCGTAAATGATAAATAAGCTGCGGATTTTTATGCACGAAAAACTGTAAAAATAGGCAGGCAAAATAGTCATTTAAAAACGTAAAATAGGCATTTAAATAGCCACTAATTTTTTTCTCTTATCTTTATGTTCTTGTGTATAAAGTTTCTGAAGGAAACGTAATACCTTATCTTCATGGAATATTTGCTTTTATCGTTATTCTGGCAAATCCTGTATAAATTCTGTCTTGTTAGGTAAATTTGGAGAAAAACGAATTAATCGCAATCCCTACCTTTTTGCTTATTATTAAATATATGCTGATGCTCCACATATCTTTTTTCTCACCTTTAATTTAAACACAATTGAAAACATTGTATGATTTTTTTTATATCGCCATGCATAACAAAAAAGGAACTACTAAAATACAAATTTTAATGTTTAATTTGGAGAAAAGAAGAAGACACTGTGTTAGAGAAGAATTCACTTGAGCTCACTGAATGAAATTAAAAGGAAATTGTACATTAACTTAAAATCTGAGATAAAAAAACAAACCAGAGTGCGGCTTTGCATTTCGCAGAATTTGTGAATTCCCAAAAGTTCTTTCTCATTTAATTTTGTAGCTTTAAGGAAGGCTGTAACCTGTAATACTGACCCACATCAAACAAATTCCTGTGCTCACATTTTTTGAAATATTGTGTTCAAATTTTGTACATTTGATGTTCATAAAATTCACTTTGCACAAAAAAGTAATTATAATGATATGTACATGTTCATGTATGAAAAAGAAGAAAACTTCTTTGCAACATTTTGCTATACATGTGTACATTTTTCTTCATAACCATTGCAGATATTTATGTTTTTTCAGGAATGGAAAGTACATAAATAAAGTGTAAAAAATGGAATAAAAAGTAATAAATCTTGTGCTCTAGAATTTTAATTGTAGGTATTTTGGTTGGAAAATTAAGAACGTTTGAATATTATATTAAATTTAAATTTCAAATTTAAATGATTTACAAATTTCTAATTTTATTGTTAATGCACATAATGAAATGATTCTACAGATCGGCAATCCTTTACATATTTTAATAATGTACCGAAAATTTCAGTGGATAACTCTCAATGGTTCCTGAGAAAAAGGTACATTTAAATGCAAAAATGCTGTTTTGAGATACGGGCATTTGTTATAATTTTCAAAATATTATAAAGCAAATCTCACTTTTTGTGCCTAAAATTTAGTGTCTACTAAATGAATATTGTTTATCATCATCATCTTGTTTTTTCTTTAATCAACTTTTCTTTCAAAAACCAGTACTGAATTGTTTATTGTTATTCACCGAATTATTTAGCTCCTGAAGAGCGGCACTAATTTTTGAAGAAGCAGACAGGTTACGGGTTTCCTTTTTCACTATTCTATTCGGAGATTACCATGGACTTCCTTTTTCTTGTACACTCTTGTAGAACGATCCATAGCAAAGAACACAACTTTAAGATAACCACTAAACACAACAAAGCGACCAGAAACGACGTAAACAATGAACTCACGTGTTGCCTAACAGTTGTTTAGAAAAATAAAAGCGAATCAGCACTGGAAAGTGCGGCCATTTAGTGGCGACTCTTTCAACCGCAAGTAGAATGAGAAATTCAATGATTTACGGACTTTCTATATGAATGCCACAAACACCGCTGACAATCCGGATGGAAAGTCCCGATTGACAGCAGAATAGGCGTGGCAGGGAGGAACCGCCAGTACATCGAGCCCGGCCATTTACATTTTAAAGCCCTTAGAAATGTCACATGACCGTGAAACTTAGCTGAATTATTATTCGAGTATTAATTTTTTGAAAAATGATATTTTCCAAAAATCGATATTTTTCAACCAAAAGAATAACATCCCTCCTTAAGAGCGTAAGCACGAGCAGCAGCTCATTGTTATACACGTCACCCCTTCTGTCTTGAACGCGTCTTCCTCCAAAGGGCCGGCTTTTCGCGTCCCCCAGTGATCAGCTGGTCCGTCGGTTGGCCAAGGCGGGGGGTGGTGCGAGCCAGACTCCTCCAGACGGATGGGTGGGTGCCCGGGCGAGCGGACTCGGGGGCAACACAAGCATTCTGAGATGAAGTTTTAAGATTATTTTCGTGCCAGTGTCTGTGTTCTAAGACAAGTAAAACAGTTCTTGTAAATCTGGGTCTAACCTCTTCATTTTTCCACACGTCTCCCAATTATCCCTCAAATATGACCGAATTATTATTTGATAAACTGCCAAACACTAGTTATCTTTCCTTAGCGTATGATATTCTCATACAAAGAATTAGAAAGCTTTAAAAAATGATAATTTTAAAGTATATTCCAAAATCAAAACTTTATTGAGTGCTACAACAATGAATACAAATGTATAATAAACACTAAAATAAATGCACAGAACCGTTGCAGTTTTTTCACAGTATATTGAAAGTCCAGGTGTTTTTAAAGGCGGGAAAATGGTTTTTATTTTTTTAACTGCAGCCCAGCAATCGAAAAAATCTGAAAAAAATACACAACAATTTGTGTTTTAAGAGAAACCTTTGATATTTTTTTCGAGCCTGTTCCAGGCTTCTAAGACACAGTAAAAAATATTTTTTGATGTTTTGTTTCGAAAATATTTTTCTGTTTGAATTTGGGCCTGAGAAAAAATTGAAAAATGTGTTTTTGATAGTACAAGTTGTGCTCTTATTTATCATATTTCTTTCAGTCTGATAAATAGTGTTAAGTTGTCGAAAAAAATTGAAATTAAGAAAACACGTTTTTGGCTGTATAGGGGTGTGGGCTGGTGGGACGGAGGCTAAGAAACCTTTCAAAAATATTATTTTTATGTTAGAATTATAGTGTAACCACTCATATGTAATTTGGTTGAGGGGAACTTTTTACCATCTTATCGGGGGGGACCCTTTAGTTCACATGTTAAAATGTAGTTCACAAACCTACACATGAAATAGAAAACAAGATATTGCCAACAAACTAAAGAATCCAGTTCCAGAGAGAATTGTACAGAAAGGTGGTTAGGTATAGAAATATAGTATGTATCACAAGTTAAGTAATCTATGAATAATATAACCAAAGGTAAGAAACACATATTTTAAAGATAGATTGTAACTTACCTTTGTGTATGTTGTGGGTATAAAATCATTTATACATATTGCTCTCATCGGTTTTGTTTTTAACTCGACGTCCTTTGGAAACGAAAAATACCCAACCGAGGTCCATTCTTATAATGTCTGGCACCCCGGCACACAACTAGGCATAATTTCTGCACTTATATCCCTACACGACACACGGTTTAAGTATATTTTACCATTAAATAACAAAAAACATTAAGCACAGGCCCAGAGAACAACACTATAGTATGTGATAATGAATCTCGGCCTTCTCGTCATCTGAAATCATCTGGTAATTTGAGATTACGTAGTTCCTTTTACTATTAGGCAAATTTGCAGCACGTTTTCCAGTATTCCCCATTTGGAGCAAGACCCTTCTAAAGCACAGTTTCATGTGTCTGGAGCACAGTGTCACGTCATGTGTCTGTTAGGCAAAATTTTTGAAAGTGAAAGCAAACTGCGAATTCAGAATGCCATGTCCCTGATTTTGAAATCTCACAGTCTCAGTCAAGTTTTCTGTGGATGTTTGTGAATTTGATGCGACTAATTTCATGTCTCAGGATGAAGACCTACACAACACAGTGGTTCCAAATATTTTGAAAAGTAATTGTGCTGTAGATGAGGACGATATTGATGACATTCCAGTATCAACCTGTTCCATTTTAACATATATTGAGGGATACAATGCTTATGCTGTAACAAAAAAATCAAATGTGTCTATTGTAAACAATATTTAATTGCAGAAACGTCTGGTAGATATGATATGTTGATTAATTCAAATAACAGAGGTAGTCTGTTTTACCCTCATAAAGATGTTGTTTGTTGTACGTCTTATTTGTACATTATTGTGCAAAAATTAATTTCAAAAGAAATAGAAAATGAATTGTTGATGGTATCAAATTATAAGAATGTAGTCGTTTCTTTAGGAGTAATGAATATTACAAACAATCTCTTTCAAGGTCATAACATTGAACACCATAACGTTAAGGACATTATTCAAAAAATTATGTAACTCCCAACCTACTTTTAAATAATTATTCAAAAAGAAAAACAGACCATTTAAAACGAAAAAGAATGTCAGAATGTAAAAGACGCAAGCAAAAATAGTGTTGCAACATAAGACATGAGCTGTAATAAAGTGTATTAAAATCGATACATAAGTTTAAATACTAAGTTTGTGACGTTAAATAAATAAATAAATGTGTTTATTTTTTGACCTTTCAATTAGCCATATGCTCCAAGTTTAAATGAACTAAAAACAGAAAGAATTCTAAATACCCCGGGAAACGATGCATATGTTTACAGCGGCTCTATTGCCGAGCGGCCACCGCGGCCGGCGATTCTCGGCCTTCCTATGTGACGTCACGGAATACGTCGGCAGGCCTTGTATTCCAGGCGGTGTTGGTCCGGCTATAACATTGTCTTGCTGGTTTTTCCAAAGCCTGCCCGAGGGTTAAATAACAGTCGGGTCTTGGCTATTTTTGCCTGGGGCAGGTATTACCAAACCTTTGCAAGTGGAATTATACTCGTCGATACTTTGTCAATGGTTTTGGTATAACTAAAATTATTTATGGTCGTTGATGTTTAGTTATTGGTCTAAAATGTCCAATAATTGCAAATCGAGACTGCCGTTGGAAACATTAAATAAACTTTGAAATTCCAGATATCTCGAAGATTCTGGCATGCGATGAAGGATTCATTCGTTGGTTTTGTTTTGTTGTCCTTACGAAGTTCATCGTAAGAAGAGAAAGTTATGCAATCGTGCGCCGGAATACGAAGTCTCGTTCACGAAGAGAACATACCAAGTAAGCTATCCAATTTAAAATGCGTAATATAAAGAAAGGCTTGTAATTCCGCTACAAAAAAACGGGACTTTTTCGACACAAGAACTCGTATTGTGTTCCCGATTCGGAAAAAGTGGACAAATCCTATTACAATATGTAGTAAATTACTTTCTCTAACATGTCATATAAAGAGATTACTTGGTACGTTCTCTTCGTGAAGTACTCACAGAAAATAATACTCGGTACATGTATTAGATTTCCAACCATGGGATCTCCGTTTCATCATTACATACAACGTCTTCTTCTTCTTATTCTTCTTTAATTAAGGTTAACACCTGTTTTTCTTCATACTTCACCGACAGGAGGTTTCAGGAGATGTGGAAATCCAACGTACACAACGTAATGTTTGAAATTAATAAAATTTTATTTAAATAAGAGTGTTTCTGCGGAAAATTCGCCGTTTTTCGGGCAGGTTTCGGAAAAACCAGCAAGACAATGTTATAGCCGGACGCTATAAGGGAGGGGGCGGGCTCGCCGCGCTCATGACTAATAAATTAGTAACCAAATAGTTAAAAATTATATTTTGTGGTGCAGATGATTGGTAAAAAAATAGTTTTGCGGTAACAAACTAGTAATAAAATAGTTAAAAATTATGGCACTAGTTTGGTTTGATTCTGCTATGGTGGGCGGGCCAGCTTGATATCAAGTTGGCCCGCCACCCGTTTTTTGGGTGAAGATGAGTAGTAAAAAAATTAGTTTTGCGGTAATAAATTAGTAATAAAATAGTTGAAAATTATGGCACTAGTTTGGTTTGATTCTGCTATGGTGGGCGGGCCAGCTTGATATCAAGTTGGCCCGCCACCCGTTTTTTGGGTGAAGATGATTGGTAAAAAAAATAGTTTTGCGGTAACAAACTAGTAATAAAATAGTTAAAAATTATGGCACTAGTTTGGTTTGATTCTGCTATGGTGGGCGGGCCAGCTTGATATCAAGTTGGCCCGCCACCCGTTTTTTGGGTGAAGATGAGTGGTAAAAAAATTAGTTTTGCGGTAATAAATTAGTAATAAAATAGTTGAAAATTATGGCACTAGTTTGGTTTGATTCTGCTATGGTGGGCGGGCCAGCTTGATATCAAGTATATCAGCTTGATATCAGAGGCAGGAGGCCGTTAAAAAACATTTGTTGACAACCCCGTCTCGCGCCTGGCTGTTTGTGGGTGGTCTAACATGCTTCGAAAAATAATATCACTTTCTTGACCTGGAGGTTAATCGAGGGGCTGCGAAAGAGAAACAGCACGAACAAAGGTCATAATAAATTCCTAAGACTGCTGGGCACATGAAATTAAGTAATACTATAATAATATTTTATTTAAACTACGGATACCGCGATGGTGGTTACTATAAGCCACTACAATAACTAACTCTGGCATTGATTACCAGCTCAGAACATGAACTTTGAACGAGGCGAGCTGGACTTGTAATATTTTCCCCCAAATCCCGCGCGAAAGTTCCAACAAAAGAGCAGAGTCACTTCTTTAAATGTTGTGATTTGGGAGCAAGTTCTTTGGCGGTGGATTTTCAACTGTTCATGCTTTCAAACACGACCGCAAGACAGCAGCACTTACTAGTCACCTGGCAATCCAGCGTTTCCGTCTTAGGAAAGTTTAGAATTCCGCGTAGACGTGACCGTGCATTGTTATAAATTCAATACTCCACAACAATGATATCATAGCTATCGTATTCTCAGCATGTGGAGCCAAGCATAAGTTCGTGAGTAGTTTCAGTGCCGTGACAATTGGACTTAAACACGAGACAGTTGGTAACAAGCAATAATTTTCTAAGAGATCACTGTGGCTTCCCGCACTAAAATATTGTGTTGAAAACGTAGTCACGGTTTGGTAACCGAAATAAATGCAATACTGCTTTTTCCCCGGTTCTAAAACAGGTAAATCTTAAGCCTTAACTGGTGACGTGCGGTCTCTGAGACTTCTGAGGAAAAATTAACGCGTAGCCCTCCTTTTTGGTACGTCTCAATAAGTTTTTCATTACAGTACCTTCCTATCTCTTTCTAAACTACACTGGGGGCAGCTGATCCAGTGACAGCCGTTCGCTTTTGAGAGCCAGTTGAAGTTTCTAAGCGGTCTCGCAGACCTCACATCACCAGCAGTGGGACTCCCTCCCACAGTGAATGCGCATTGCAATTTTTTTAATGGTTAATTTTCGTGCAAAAATGCATTATTGTATTTAAATGAAAGGTTTTTAATGCAGTGAATAATATTTCAAACCATTCTACGACTTCATAAGATAATTAATAGTGGAACTAGTGGTGCTTCAACAGCACTTACTTTCGCTTATTAGAGGAAACAGCTACGTAGTACTGAAATATGGGACTTTAAGCGCTACTAACTCTTAGCTATTATTTGAAAACGTCCAATTCAACCAAGAAGTGTACAGCTCACCGCTTCCATTGCAGTGTTGTCATAACTATGTGAATTCTACAACAGCACAAAAATAGAATACAAAATTTTTGTAAACCTGTTTTGGAAAAAGAGGCCTGTAAACTTGTTTGTAATCTGTAAACCCTTTTTGTAAACTTGTTTTGGAAAAAGATGCATTCCATAGCGCCATGATTACAGAAGAGTATTTTAAAAACATGCAGCAAATACTCTACTCACACAAATGGTGCAGCATTTCGTGCGAAAATCAAATATTTTCATGCAAATATCAACATAAATTAGACAATTATAACTCCTTTTCATACAGCTCCATCAGGTCACAACAATCACACGTTAAGTCTCAGATATTTGCGAGCGCAAAGTGAATCCCATTGTTGCAGACCCTGCATTGTCGCTATTCTGAGAGCTATTTATTTTTTTACTTTTATTTCAAATATTTCAAAATAAACAATTTCTAAAATATAAATGAGTAAATGTATAACAAAAGATCGAATGTAAGAACGAACAAAGAAATAATATACAAAATTGAAAATTCTAATTTACGACGCATCCAGCTGTCCGAAGCGCAGTAAATTTACAGCGGACTATTATGTTTGTCACAAAATTATAGAAAAACCACTCGTATTTTCAAAAAATTAACCATGACCTTATTTGAAAATGTAGTTTTGAAAAATACATTTAATTGAGAAAAAATTGTATTTTTAAAATTGTAGTGGTAAGAAAACGACGAAAACGAAGCGCAGTCAATTCGGAACGGGCTATTCTGTTTGTCAGGAAATTATAGAAAAAATACTCATATTTTCAAAAAATTCAACATCACTTTATTTGAAGGTGTTTTTGATGAGCGTATTTCATTAATAAAAACAATCGTGTCTTCACAATTGTAGTTGTAGAAAGACGCCATTTTTTTCATTTTTTAAAAATTTTTGCAAAATCAGGTATTTTAACGAACATGAAACCTGCACCATTATCTTCAGCATCCTTTATGCTATGTCAGGTCCTAATTTAATAAAAAACATTGTCCGGTTTGTAAGAAAAAATGGTTTAAAGAAAATAAAAAATTGTCTATGTTTGACAGTTTTTTTTGAAAAAAAACTTGTTTTTGCAAAATTGAACACGACATTATTTGAATTCCTTTTTTTATGAACACATTTCATTAAAAACAAAAATGTATCTTCATAATTGTAATTGTGGGAAGATGCCGAAAAAATGTGAATATTTTCAATTTTGGAAAAATCAGAATTTTCAACCAAGATAAGATCTACGCCATTCTGTTAAATGACCTTCAGACTATCCAACAACAAACTTTTGTCAAAATTATTGGAGCCATTTTTTTGAAATTTTTGAAAATGTCCCAGGGGCTTCATGTAAAGTACCCTTCAAAATTAAAATATCTGTTTCAAATTCAAGGGGCCGCGAGAATATTCAGATCGATTGGGGAGTATCAATTTTGGAGAAAAACCTCAGAACGGTTTAGTCACCAGCGTTGTTCACAGGCAGACAAATTCTATTTGCGTTAATGTGCTTAAAAATATTTCTAATGGTGTTTGTCGCAAACTCAAAACTTTTTTCTGAGAAAGATCTCCAAATTTCAAACTTACAGTAGGGCTGAAACGGCATTTTGTTTAAATAAGCATCAAAGTTTTCACAGAAAATTGGCATTTAGAACGAAGTTTACTTTGTTTGATATTCTTAAAATAATATTTCCGTTCTACTAATAGGAAACCGAAAAATTAAGAAAATATCCAAAAAATATAGTTTGTGCGGCGAGAGATTGCAGCTGGTAAAGGTTTTTGTGAAGTCGAATAGCTAGCCTAGACCCAAGGAAATAGAAAACGAATACGGAAATGTCTGTGCCATTCTGAAACCCCACAAGTTACTTTCTCGTATACGTACGTATATAGGGAGTAAAATATGTAGTATAAAGTTATGTAGTGCAGCGCGAAAACACGGCGAATTTTCGGCTGAAAAAATTCATTGCCGGGCCCTGATAACGAAATATTGTGTAAATCCAGTGGCTAAATTAAGGGAAAGAATCCTCTAATATTTGGTGTAACAAAAATTCCTGCTTTTTGAGTCCTTCATACCGAAAAACGAATTAAAGGCAAACGTCTGTCCATCCGTCGGTCTGTGAACACCATACGTAGGATTCTTTTCTAATTAAAGAAATGAGGGCCGACTATTGTGGGAGTGAGCGTTATTTTAAAAGAGATCAGCATTAAGCAATGAAGAAAGCCGGCTGTATGAGAGCCGGCTATTCTGATAGGCAGTTTTCCGTGGTTTCTCTGATCAACAATTGGTAAAAGTCGGAGCAGTACCCTAACGAACGCGCCATGGACGGTGCGCCATCTTTCCTTCCTCTTCCATGGCCTATCCTCATCCCAGACTCACACTTACATTAACATGCACTTTTATCCCAAATATGCCGGAGTGTTGCGGTTCCTCGCCGGTGAGAGATACCTGGTTGAGAAAAACCCCACTAACAAACGGTAGGTCGTCGCCGGATCACGCCATCCAGTACGGAAAGATCACTGTCATTTCCTCGAGGAAAAGCATGCACTACACTTACGGAGCTAATGATCTGAGTAGTTGGCACGTCAGGATTCATTAATTAATCAATTAACCGAAGTCCGATAATTTTGTGTGAATCTGTTGCAACAGGGAGAAATCTCAATGTTTCGATTTTGGTTTATCTACTGAGCAAGTGTTTCTTCTCTAGGGCCGCGTCTTCGATCTGATTATGATACCCCAACGCTATCCGGACATCGAAACAATTGACCAACTGATTGCCAGTGGATTAACAGTACTAGCTCCCGCAAAGGTTCAATCTCTCGTAGAAAAGATGAAGTTCTTGTGTTCACAGTCAAAAGACAGTACTTGTAAGAAAGTAAAGGACAAATTGCTCTTAAATTTGAATTTCAAATTTTTTAATGATACGAAGGATCCTGTTAGTTAATCTCGATGAAAATCACTACGCTGCACTTGCAAGCAATAGAATCTGGTCCCTGTTGGTTTCTACAAACCCCCAGAAGAAGGGAGCAATGAAACTTTTCGACGCAGCGTCACCCGCATGGATATACATTGTTACGAAATGGTAAGTAATGTAAGTATCACATAATAAGTAAACACGTGATAAAAAGTAGTTCAGAATAATTTTCCAAAATACTCGTTGTAATGAATACATCAAGGGAGCATAAGTGGTATTAAAATTGTGATGTGGACGATTATGGTGTGGATGATTGTGATCAGGGGTTGTGTAAATACCATCACAAAGGTTTAAAAGAAACATTAGTCCAGTCAAATGACACTCAAAAAGGGCAAACAGCGGAAAGTTTTGGTGTAGTTTTGATATTTGGGATACATTTTTTGGGTCGCTGAGCACGAATATCAGGTTTGCCAACAAAAATGTTGCCCGGAAACACGTTTTTTAAGCAAAAAAATTTGTAAACAAACACGCTTTTTTCAGTTGTTTTTTTTTCCAAATTAATTAAAAAGCCGTTTTGGTAATAAATGGTCCTATATAAAATGAAAGAAAATTAAATTACCTACATTTAATGTTCTTAAGGTGTTTTCTCTAATTGACGGTTTAGTGATAAATCCGCCACACAAAAAAATACGAATTATCCCATTCTATCTCAATACGACTACAAAAATATCAATTTTTCATAGATATCTTGCCGGCAATGTTTTACTTGTCAAACCTGATAATCGTGTTTAGCGACGGAAAAAACATAAAAGAACCAAATATTTCAACAAGTACGAGAAAGTTTCTGCTATTCTCTAGTACCATTATTTACATTTGACGTACTACTACAAAACAAAATTGATACTCTTTGCTGAGTGATACCCTTAAAAAAATCTAAACAAATTATTTTAAGAACTCTTACACGGATTTTTGGGCTCTGCCTATCACAATGCTATTAAAATTTATAAACCACTGAATTTCTATCTTTTTACCTTCATCAGCTTCCTTTATCATCCCAAATTATTTTGTAAATTACCCATCTTCGAAATGTCTGCATCTTCTTATAAATTTCCAGGAACTGGCCGTGGATCGACGCAATTAATCTGAAGCTGATTCAGTTCCGAGACGCGGGACTCGATCTCAAGTGGACTGACGATTTCAACAGAACGTGGGGGATGTACTGGCGTCTGCGCAACGCTGCATCTGCGCTGAGTGGCGAGTCGCATTCGCAGGCGGAGAGGGACGAAGCCAGGACCCTGGAGCTGCAGGACCTGCTCCCGCATCTGTGGCTGCTCTGCGCGGGGCTGGCGCTGGCCGCCGCCGCTTTCTGCGCAGAGATCGCGCGCAGTCGGTGGGGAGCTGCGCGTGCGCAGATGCGCACAGATCTTCGCGCTCTGCTGCGCACGTTGGTGCCTAGGCCCAAGCGACCCCTCGACGCGCGTAGAACAAGGAATTGAGAACTCAGGAGACCCAAGGGCACTTGTTTCAAGCACCTGTTTCAAGGCGAATACTTATCGTGTGAGCAATTCTGTGTCATTTTCAATGAAAAAAACTCAATGCACTAAAGAATAACTATGCGCAGTAAGGAGTACAAATTCTGAATTCAATTATCTTAGAAATATTTTGGATTTTCAAAACTCTCAAACTTTCGAATAAACGTGTTATATGAAGGCCCAAAGAAACGATGGAAAGCGTAAAACTCTCACAACAAATCGTACTTAGCAGACACAAGTTTGGCGCACGTTGGTAGAAGCAATAATTGTTGAGGTTTCTGTTGGAAATACGAGACAGTGGATAATAATGGCAAAATGTTGTTTTAGGTACTATTTTTTAACCGTGGAGGTTGGCATTATTGACGGTTACAATTTCGGACTTTCGAGTTATTACTATTTTCAGAAACCAACAAGGGACTTTTCGAGTACCTGATTGGATGGACATGTTACCGTCACAGGTGGCCCAGAGCATCTACTGATGACAGCTGTGCCTTTGACCGGGGGGCTGTGGGATTTGCATCCCGAAGTTGACATTGTTGACACTAGCTAGAAAACTACGTTGAGGTACGGTGTTGCTGGAGAATTCTAGCGGCCAGATCAGTACTTTTCGGCTTGATCAGTAGTTTTCCGTGTTTTTTCCGATCAACACCAGACGAACGCCGGAGTAATACCCCAACGAAGGGCCTGGGTTCGCGCGCGATCTTTCCTTCCTCTTCCTTGTCCTATCCTCATATTTTACTTACACACACGCTCACATGCACTACACTACCACACATGCCGGGAGACCAGTCGGGAGCTTAGAGCTTGTCCCTTCTGGAGCAGTGCCACGCAGGTCCATCTAGTTGGCGGAAAAGCCCGTAAACCAAGGGGTAGTCTGACGCAGTATCTCGCCATCCTGCGGTCGAAGATCATCGCCACCTCCAGCGATTAGAAAGCACGCACCACACTTAAGGAGGTTAGTGAGCTTAGCAAGTGGCGCGCGATCTCGCTTGCTGCTGTCTAAATCCGAAACGCATCTATTGCAACTCATTAATGCTTTATCATGGTGATCGAACCGGAGTTTATCTCCATACCGACGTGAACTACTAAGGTACTGCTTGCAGTGCTCCTGATCTACTGGACAAGTGCGATATGCTTTTACAGATGAACACCATTCCACTGCGAGTGCAATCTCCATGACGCTTCACTGCATGGACTCTAGGTACTGACTGTTGACCTTTGTCTGTATTCAATAATGATTGCTTTAAATTGAAACTTTAATTAGTGTTATCCAATACCAACGAATGCAGTTTAGTGAACGTCTTATAAATTAGGAATATAAGTGTTTTACTGTGTTACACACAAAAACTTTAGAACTCTTAAAAGCTCTTTGCAACAATTTCTTACAGTCCATTAGTTTTCATATTGCATAACATCCATCTAGTGCATTGTATATATGGCTGGTGACATTCATCTGTGTTAATCTATCAAGCGATTAAGTGGATTCACAAATACGTGATTGTATTTTATTCGCTATTTGTTTTATTGTGTGTGATAACAACGCTTTGAGATTTGTGTGATCCCAATTATTTGCTGCTTTGAGATTTGTGGAATGGTGAATTTGATTCATGGAATTGTTGTATCTTTGATATTTAAATTGTTTTGTAGATTATTAAACATTGTATATCTATTCTGCTTTTTAATTATTCAACTTCATAATAGGGAATTCCTTACGTATCACCCCTTCATATTAATTCTATTTCAGACTGCTGATCAAGTTATTCACAAGAGGCAAGTATTTAATTGGCTATCGTTTTTATGTGTCTAGTGATGGTAAAATGATTGATGTTTTTAAAACATCGATATTTTCATTTCTAACAACAATATATTTGCATTGATATTAGTTTTTCAAATCGGTTTACAGCATTTTGAAAATAACAGATATTTTCAAAAACAATTCTCATGATATAAATTGCGGAGTTGCCATCTCGTGTTCAGTTAGCTGACGTTGTCAATGTTTGGGACAGAAGCCCAGGCCCATGCGTAATTAAGAAATCCAGTAGACATATTAATTTGTATCATTTACGTTTTGTTCATGTAAATACAATGATTCGTTTCTAAATTTGGTTTGTAACATTTATTTAATTAATTAACATTACTTCTTTAATTATTAACAATTATTATTTGGTATAGACAGTTACAGAAAATTTTAGATGTAGTGTACTTAGAATACATGGTTTCATGAATAATTATATGTTTGACTGAGTGAAGTTTTAGTAGATATCAATATTTCTATTATAATTTTTGATCCCAACATTTTTATTTCAATATAAACATTTTGCTTGTTGCCAATATACAATACAGCTGCAAATTTACTGCACCTGAGACAGCCGGATGCGTTGTAAATTAGTATTTTCAATTTTGTATATTATTTCTTTGTTCGTTTTTACATTCGACCTTTTGTTATAAATTTATACATTAATTTTTTAGAAATTATTTCTTTTCAAATATTGGAAATAAACATTGCTAGAGCTTTAAGGGAGTATTGACAATGCAGGGGATGCAACAATGGAATTCCGTTCCGCTCTCGCGAATTTCTGTGAATTACGAGTCATTGTTGTGACTTGATACAGCTGTATGGTATCTGGCTTATTTTTCCAATACAAGTTAACAAAACTTTTGTATTATATTTTTGTGCACTTGTAGAATTCACATACTTTTGGCAACACTGAAATAGAAACAGTCAGTTGATCACTTATTGGTTGGATTTGTCTTTTTCAAATAATAGCTAAGATGTTAATGGCGCAGAAAGTTAAATATTTCAATCCTACGTAGCCGTTTACAATAATACGAGGAAGTATGTGCTCTTTAGCACTACTAGTTTTTTATTTGTTACATCTTGATTTGACGTGACGCGTCTCCAAGCCACTTGGGGGCGTTGAGAAGCTTTGCGGTTGGGAGTAATTCTCCGTTAACCAGTGCGCTTAGGAGTCCATTACCTATATTTTTCATGATATGTCATGTCATGTCTCGTCGTAGTTACTTGTCAAGAGGACCACCAGGTAGCTTCTCCGCGTACGCACCACCTACCACGAGTTCCAGCGTCTCTACCCAGCGTCCAGAATTGGGATGGAATTAGGATAGAGTAAGGGTATAGGATATTTCACAGAGGTTGCACTAGCCCATGTGAAGCAGCCAAACTCGTTTTGTTGGAACAAATTCACATGACATTGTCTCGGGCACAGAACCCCCTCCTCCTTAGTGATAAGCGAGCGACTTTGCTCTGAGCCACATGGCCTACCCCTCTATTTTCCTCTCTACTTTCTTTCCTCTACTCTTCTCTCTTTTCTCTACTTCCCTCTTTATTTTCTTCCTCTAGTCCCCTTTTCTATCATTCCTCCTTGTCTCCACGTCCCCTTCCTTCTCTTTCTGTCGGCATTAATCCAAATCCCTCTCTCCTCTCACACTTGTATCTCTTCCTTCCCATTTATCTTTCTTAACTTCTAGTAACTCTCTCGTTCTCTACTTCTCTTTTCCGTACTTCACTTATATTTCTCTGCCACGGGCCGAACATTATATTCACTACATGTAGGTTTCATAATTATTTCTGATACCATATTCAAATCATTACCTACTTCCCTTCTCAAATGCAATTGTTGGCACCATTTTTAATTCGATCACATCACATCATAAGGCACTAAAAGTATGTCTGGAAAATGTATTGGCCATTTTCGGTTGTTCCTTGGACTTAGTAGAACGAACCTCTTGATCTTTCCATGCGTTTCTAATATTAATCCCTCAATGAGGATAGACGGCTGGACAATAGGCGGCGTGATGCCGCACGAATCGTAAGGCGACGCAGAACTACACAGGCGTAACATTACGCGCTCCGTTCGAGTGGAATTCGTTCCGCGGCCGAGGACAATGAAC
Source organism: Acheta domesticus (assembly GCA_031308135.1). NCBI lineage: Eukaryota > Metazoa > Arthropoda > Insecta > Orthoptera > Gryllidae > Acheta > Acheta domesticus. The sequence goes on from JAHLJT010002406.1 coordinate 202,190,658, forward strand.
AATGAGCGGGATGGGCAGCGCAAAGCATCGAGCTCTGGGGCTGGCGCTGGCGCTGGCGGTGGCGCTGTCAAAATTGTTTGTTTTTTCCCCAACACTCCCAAGATGGTGACCCATATAGGGACTGAGATGTTTGGGCAATAGTCCTCATAGTAACCAGACTAATTCGCTCTGCCGCCGAAGAAAAACATTTCGTAAGCACAATGGGCATGACTCTCAAAAGAATGGTGTGAAGCAATGAGGCGCGCTCACGTAGTGCCAGAGTTGTGCTTTGTGGCTCAGTACTAGAATTTACAACCTGGGTCATTATGTGTCTGAGCGGTCGTGGATGGCGTTGGGACAAGGGGTCCGGGCTTCCAGCCCTGTGGCTGGCGCTGGCGGCGGCGCTGTGGGGGGCGTGGGCGGGGGTGGAGGCGCGGGGCGTGAGTGTACCGTGGGCGGGGGCGGGGCCGCCCGTGGCGGGCGTGCAGTGGGCGCTGGGTGGCGCGGGCGTGGGCGGGGGCCGGGCGGTGGGCGTGGTGGACCTGGGCGACGGCCCGCGCTGGCTACGCGCCCTGCACGCCCGCGCCGCGGCGCCGCTGCTGCTGTGGCGCCCGTCCGCACAGCTGTGGACGCGCACCGCGCCCGCGTGGCTGGAGAAGCAGGGCGGCTACGTGCTAGCCGCTCACCGCCACGCCCACCTCCTCGCCTTCCTGCGCGACCACACGAAGGATGCAGTCTACGACCACATCAGGGGGGTGAGCCATTACTTAAGTGCGGGGTGTGTAATTTACTAGGAAGATTTTTTTATTTGGGATTTATTTACTAAATACGGAAATTATATTTTGTGCGTTTATTTCCATCCCCTTTACGGTATGTAGTTTTCACGTACTGATTTTACGGACGGTAGTTCTCATGTACTGACCTCATATTAATGGAATATTGCGAAAATTGTAGTGATGTAGGGAAAAACAGCGAAATATGCACATATATATGTAAATATATTTGGTAATACATGAAATTAAAAAACGAAAATATGCGAAATAGAGTAATGTAAAGCTTAATGTGGAAAATATGTTTACAGAAAAAAAAACGATACAGAAATCATATAAATTGTTACAAGGGACAAAAGTTAAGTCAAGGGCTTAATTTTGATGAACACTAATATCTTAGGAAAATAAGAAATGACGAAAATAAGAAATAATTTCTTAGGTAAATAAGAAATGTATCCCATTATTTTCAAATAATGGGCTACATTTCACATAATAAAAGAATATATGGGTATTGTAACACAAATATGACTTTGCCTCAATTATAATAACATTTAGAACACAAAAAATAAATAAATTAAAGCTTGAAAATCTTGATTTAATGCATTTCACTGGTGAGTTAACGATATTTGGTTAAAAGGTAAACGTTAGTATATGGGAAAAAATGGGACGTATCGAACTCAGGAATTACAAATATTATGCATCAGCTCCGGCTGGTCTCCTTCACTTCTCAGCAAATACATGACGCAATCCCAAATCGTGTGTGCCACAAATTCATGGGTCTGACTCTTAACACTACTCCACGTTTGCAGCGTCTGTGGGCACGCATAGGTGCTCGGCGGATGTACATTTCAACTGATACTGACGATAACAGATCTTAGCGTGCATTTCGAGCGACTTCTTACGAGTCAGGTGAGCGGCAACGCTTATCAGTCGCTATGGCAACGCAAATAAAGCCTCGGAAGCCCATTGCTTCAGAACAGGTCATATGATGTACCATGGCACGTGGCGAGAGAACAGTCAGTGCCGCTTAAACGCTGACGGAACTGTAAATTTTGGGCTTCTTTTCGCGGATGAGGGGTGAATATGCAACAAAAATATGCAAATACGGCCCAAATATGCAAAAATATGTAATGATGGTGATATATGCGAAAATATGCGAAATAAAAATAGCTTAAATTGATTCTAAATGCCCCAAAATATATACTATGTTGAAACGGGATGTTTTAGTTAAAAGACAATAATATGCAAATGCATATAAATCACAGCCCTAATTATTACTCTCTTAATGTGATTATTAAACCCTAGAGAGAAACTAAGGAATGTCGTTAATTCACAGCAGTATATCGATTATTTCGAATTTCATGCAGAGCTTTACGTACGACTAATGAAAACGAACCGGAGTTGCAGCAAAACACTGAAGCCCTTACGAACAGCCTCATCAATGATCCAGGTTCAATAAATGTCATGTCCTACCGGCCAGATGCATCCGCCATCAGTTGTCCTCGTCGGCGCCCGCGAAGTCTCTGCGTCCCGACCCCTCACATCACCACAGCCCTCTAGACGGACTGCTCCCGAAGTCACCGTCTGACATCACCCTTTCGTCATACTCTGGCCACACAACCTGGCGACACAACCCCATGTTCCAAAACGAAGTCAAAGCCCGACGTCACAACTGAACGACATAACACGACGCCACAACTGACGTCACAACTCACGTGACAATTGAAGTCACAACTTGACGTCACCATATGAATGATTTATTTCAGAAACAACACAAGTCACGTATTTTGCCACTTTTACTTTTTAGTACAATAAAATTCTCTGTATGTATATGCATTGTTTCAGACAGATATAACGTATGGCAAGCAATTCTTGAGCTAGTGTTTGAAGAGCACGTAAATGGGAATTAATGCAGATTCAACATAAGTCAGTGGTTTGTGTTATTTCTGCCTTACAGCGTGCAAAGCGGCATGTATTTGGAGTTTAAAAAACTGTGTAATTGCAGTGTGCATTTTGTCAAAATTTGAACTTTACTACAATACCAGTCCAAGAGATATTCTACTTGCGCAGACAGTAAATACTTGTGTTCATTAACTGAAGGGTGACTCTGCCACTTTCTTCCTGTATCATGAAGGAATGGGTTATAAAGAGTGTAGTGAGGTAGCAGAATTTATTATGTAATATCTAAGCACCTCAATGTCCAACTTCGAAAACAAATGTCTTCATGTGGCTGAGGAGGTCAAAATAAAAATCACACAGTATGGAGGGTCATGTCAGCCCTTGTTTCTTTAAGGAAATAAAAGCATTGAATATTCTCCAAATCGAGGACATTCCTTTCTCTCGTGCGACTGATATTTTGCTCTTCTAAAGAGGAAATTAAGGCATACATGCGATCGCATTTTCATTTTATAGGATTATGGACAGTGACGTCAAGTCAAAAGATTAAATTCCATACCTTTACCCCTAACAGTTCTGCTATAATTGATAAAAACGTTTGCTGTCGACGATATTACAACAGTAACTACACATCTATTAAGACTTCAGGAATTGGAGTCGAAATATTACAGAAAAAAATGTTTCAAATCCGCATATATAGGTACTTCCACATTAAATAAAAAAAGATGGTGTGGTAATTACAAGAATTTGCAATTTTCGAAAATTAAAATCAGTGCTGTCTAACTTAGAAGGGCTTTATGGAACAAATTCGGCCAAATATGTGCCCAATAATTCTAGTTAACCCGTGGGCCCCACACCATTAATTTAATGATAATAAATTTAAGATGGTTTTCTCCCTAACTACAGAGATTATACTGAAACAAATATATTAGATACGACTTTTATTCAACATACTTAATGTTTTAAAATTAAATGTTTCTAATTATAATTAATTTTTCATATTGTTTACTTCATAAATTCATATTCTATTCCAATTCATGGTCACGTATTTTACATTTATAATTAGTTATGCAATTATAAAAATGCGTAAACAGATTAAGACCAAGAACGTTGTATTTGGTTGGTATAATAAAATTGCTCGAAGCAGGCACGATCCGCACAAAAACATCCGACGGGTCGCATGCCTTGGACAGCAGTTGGACAGCCCTGAGATTGTGAGTACACCGACAATAAGACACGTGCTAATTTTTTAAGCAACCCTTCTTTTACCCGTGCAAAAAATGAAGAAACAATTTGGAGGGGTTTTTTAAGAAAATGTTTTTTATAAATTGCATTAATTCCAAGCCCAATAATGCGAAACTACCTATTTATTAAGAAATATGTATATGACCTTTCAAGCCGTTTTCGAGAAAATTTTGTAAATGTTTTTGACGCTTCATGTAAAGTACCCTCAAAAATTAAAATCTCCAATTGAAAACTTGCAAAACACCTAGAATTCTTTCAAATCGATCGGGAAATATTAATTTGGGAGAAAATGGGTGAATAGTTTAGGCGCTAGCGTTGATCACAGACGAACAGACAGACGTTTTGTTTTCAATCGGTATCAAGGCCTTCTCGAAACGTGGATTCTGGCTACACCACATGTTAGAGGATGTAATTAATATGTGTATGAACAGAATTTATCCGCTTTTGCGTTACTAGAGCCCGACAATAACACTTTTCTGCCGAAAATTCGCCGTTTTCCGCCGCAAAATTGCGCATAACCTTCTCTTCCTTACGCCCTTTCAATCTCACCCGCTGCATCATAAACGTACGTAAACTAATTACCTGATATGCGAGGAGATCGGTTGGGAACTCTGAGCTTGTCTCGGCAAGAGCGGTGCCCTGCTGTCGGAAGGTACCTGATTTGGGAAATCGCACCTAGCGACTGTAGGTAGAAACAAACACAACACTTACGAAAATTATGACCTTAGCAGTTAACCATTGCGAAAACACTAATAAATCAATGAAACTGCGCTTCTCATTCGACCCGTGAAGTGAGCGTCGTCACACTTCGACAACGCACAACTCTCAAATTCATAGTCCTCACCCGAACTGGCGGCCCCACGGATACAAAGACTCCCCCGCTGTCGCCCACATCACCACCGTCACTGAAATGAACAGCATCGCCAATCCCCCGATAACACAACCCACAGACGTTACAGACCCTCTCCTTCAGCCCAAACGCCCACCAGAATTCAGCCGAAACCATTATCCCCTGTCGTCACTAACACACCCTCGACGTCGTCTCCCCCCATGTACGACGATGTGCCTCGCCAAAATGCGAGGAAAATGATAGGAAGCGAGCAAAACCGCTTGACCCTTCTGGGCACGAGCCACTGTGCCCTCACAAAGCGTATGCAGGAAACAGAGCAACGACCGTCTCTAGCGACGATGTCCACGATACTCCTAGGATTGAAGGCCTGCGCACATTCCACAAATCGAAGGGGAATAAGCGACAAAGAAATGGGTCAGCCGCAGTTGTAGGAGTTCAAATAATCTGCTTAGCTATATTCAATCGCACAAGACCCTGAGTATTCTATAAGTGGATGGCTTGAAATATTCTCCTGCTTCCGGATTTTAAGAGAAACGAAACGTGTGTCGTTGAGATTTGACATCTTTTCCTGGCTACCGAAAGATAAAGCCCGGACGTCTCCCAGTAGCCTCTGCGGGAAAACAGAGTAACAGTACTTTCTTGGGAGAAAAGACGTTTCAAAATAATTTTACAAGCGGTTCAAACGCCCGCAAAAGTGACAATTATTGGATAATATATTATAAGGTTTAATCCATATAAAAGCAGTAAGTAAAGCACAAAACATTCGGAAATTTTCGGCTAACGAGATACATTTGGCGAACACTATGATAACTTATAAAATCTATGGTAACGTAGAAACGGGGGCTCAAGGACAGTGTGTAAACAGGCAGAAATGGAGGCACCCAGTCAAGGCTTACAGAAACTGTTTCGCAGCGAAGGAGGTTAAATGGTTGCAGAATGGTGGGAGCAATCACGTGATTGGCTTTTATACAAGTGATTTGATGTCAATTTATGGAAGATGAACAACGTTATTTTTGTTTTTATATGATAAATAAAATTGTATTTTACAGAGGCTTTAATTTCTAATTTCCTTTTATTTCTAACAGATGTTAACAGATAATGCCATCTCCTATCGCAACCTTCAACTGTACTCTTCTGCGCCGGTCGTTCTAGCGATTGGGAGGACACCTGAAATTCATAATTGCAAGAAAAAGAGAAAAGAAACCGATCGACTCCCACGTTCGCAGAAAATCCTTCAGGCAGAAATGGAGGGCGAGCGGGGTTCGCAGAAGCTCCTTCAGGCAGATATGGAGGGCGAGCGGGGTTCGCAGAAGCTCCTTCAGGCAGAAATGGAGGGCGAGCGGGGTTCGCAGAAGCTCCTTCAGGCAGAAATGGAGGGCGAGCGGGGTTCACAGCACATTGAGGCAGATATGGAGGGCGAGCGGGATTCACAGAAGCTCATTGAGGCAGAAATGGAGGGCGAGCGGGATTCACAGAAGCTCATTGAGGCAGAAATGGAGGGCGAGCGGGGTTCGCAGAAGTTCCTTCAGGCAGAAATGGAGGGCAAGCGGGGTTCGCAGAAGCTCCTTCAGGCAGATATGGAGGGCGAGCGGGGTTCGCAGAAGCTCCTTCAGGCAGAAATGGAGAGCGAGCGGGGTTCGCAGAAATTCATTCAGGCAGAAATGGAGGGCGAGCGGGGTTCGCAGAAGCTCCTTCAGGCAGAAATGGAGGGCGAGCGGGGTTCACAGCACATTGAGGCAGATATGGAGGGCGAGCGGGATTCACAGAAGCTCATTGAGGCAGAAATGGAGGGCGAGCGGGATTCACAGAAGCTCATTGAGGCAGAAATGGAGGGCGAGCGGGGTTCGCAGAAGTTCCTTCAGGCAGAAATGGAGGGCAAGCGGGGTTCGCAGAAGCTCCTTCAGGCAGATATGGAGGGCGAGCGGGGTTCGCAGAAGCTCCTTCAGGCAGAAATGGAGGGCGAGCGGGATTCACAGCTCATTGAGGCAGATATGGAGGGCGAGCGGGATTCACAGAAGCTCCTTCAGGCAGAAATGGAGGGCGAGCGGGGTTCGCAGAAGCTCCTTCAGGCAGAAATGGAGGGCGAGCGGGGTTCGCAGAAGCTCCTTCAGGCAGAAATGGAGGGCGAGCGGGGTTCGCAGAAGCTCCTTCAGGCAGAAATGGAGGGCGAGCGGGGTTCGCAGAAGCTCCTTCAGGCAGAAATGGAGGGCGAGCGGGGTTCGCAGAAGCTCCTTCAGGCAGAAATGGAGGGCGAGCGGGGTTCGCAGAAGCTCCGTGAGGAGCAAAGTAGCGGCGGGGGGCGCTGTGCGCGAGGCCGGGCGCTCGGAGGGGGGCGTGGCTGGGCGCAGCTGCGTGCGGGGCGGCGCGTGCTGGCCGCGCTGTGGCAGCGCCACCAGGGCTTCCGCGGGCTGCTGCTGCGCGAGCGGGTGGGGGAGGGGCGGTGGTGGGCGCTGGCCGTCGATATGGTGGCCCCCGATGGGGGGAGCAGGGAGTGGCTCACCCAGTGTGAGGAGGGCAGTGAGGCATGCATGCGCGAGGCCAAGGCGCTGGTGGCAACTCGCTCGACGGACCTCGGAGGCGCAGCCTTGCAGTACAAGAGCGTCGAAGAATGTTCACTACACAATTTACAGGTTGGAGAAGTTAGCATCCGCATCGCAACCCCGTTGTATCAAACGTGCAAAGAGCTCGAAGCTCGGCTTCACTTTCGTAATTATTCCAGTAGTGCCATGAAAAATGATACAAGCTTAAAGGTAAGTATTCAGTCAATAAAAGATAAAAAATTTTCTCTCTTATTACGTTTATTTAGTATAAACTCCAATAACACATCTACCAACACTACAACTACCATTACTACTAGCATTTCCACTACCACTACCACTACTATTGTAGATGAGAAGGTGTCAATATGAGCCCTCCTTTTTTATTTCGAGTACAAAAAATTAAATCCTTTTTCTAAAACCTCATATGCTAATTTAATCTTCAACATTTCTGTAAAATTGTTCATAAACATATGGACTTTCTGAACGGCTCAGAAACTGGAAAGAAATCAATATTTTTTTTACCCAAACGATTTAAAGCCAAAATTTCTATTTCCAAATTTGCAGCTTTCGAATGTTAACGTTTTTCACATTTTTGAACTAGTGGTGCTACAGAATGGCAAACACATTCCATATTAGTTTTCAATTTCCTTTGGTCTAGGCTATCTACTCGGTCTAGTCACATTCTCTTACCAGCTGCCTTCTGTCGCCGCCCAAAGTATATTTTTTGACACTTTCTTAATTTTTCGGTTTCCTTATAGTATAACGGAAACGGTATTTTAAGAATATTAAATGACCCTAAAACCTAATCCTAAATGCATATTTTCTTTGGAAAATTTAAGGCATTTTTTAATAAAATGGAATTTAACCGCTAAATTCGAAATTTGAAGCTCTTTTCACAGACCATATTTGAGTTTTCAAAAATCTTCATTTGAAATCATATGAGGCACTTGCATTAACAAATACAATAGTATTTACAAATTATTGGGTATGTGCATATTAAAGGAGAGAAAGATCTACTAAAAAAGTCATTTGTGTAACTTTTGGAAATGAATAAAAATTAACTTTACATCGTATTTAAGCGTGCAATTAGCACTATCTGTTCGAAAATTTTGAAGAAACTAGTTGTGATACAGAATGGCAAGGGCTTTCCCGTTTTAGTTTTCTATTTCCTATGGTCTGGTAGTTATTCCGATTTGACTCATACTCTTACCAGCTTCCTTCTATCGCCGCCCAAACAACATTTTTTGACATTTTCATATTTTTTATTTCTTAGTAGTAGAACGAAAATATTATTTTAAAAATATTAGAGATCATAAAACCTCTTCCTAAACAGCAAATTTCTTTGAAAAATGTGGAGCCATTTTTAAGAAAATGTACATGTGCTTTATATAATGTCATATAATGTTTCTCGAAAACTCAACAGTTTTCTGTGAACACTAACTCAAAATTCCGCATTTTCAGAAACGCTTAAACGTTATTTTCTCAAAAATAGTTCCAATTTTGTTTTCAAACTTTTCGAATGCATATTGCTAATTGCACTCCTTAATATGACGTAAAATGCATTTTGTTAATTTTTCGGTTTTTCAAAAATTACACAAATGTAATATTTCTGAAAGATTTCTCACAGCGTTAAAATACACATTTCCAAATTTTCATTTAAGTGTCAATATTCACATCACATTATTCATATCTAATTCCTCAATGACCAACATGGTTAACCAATGTCTTCTTCGTAAATGTAACATACTGTTACTATGTTATCATTTCTAGGTACCAAAATTTCGGAATGAGCTCTTATTTCATATTATTTTACTGAATATTTCCCTTAAGGTTTATGCAGAGGTGTCAGTAAAAAAATAATATAATTCATGTCATAATACATCAAGTAATAGTCATTAACGATATGTGTTTAAAATTAGCCTTTGGTTTAAAATCACAGAGATGTTCTAGTCGATACAGATAGAGATTATAGCTCACATATTATGAAGTACGACTTTAATTTTATAAATATACTTTTCAGATCAAAATTTAAAAGGGGGAACTGTATTTCAAGGGAAAACCGTGTTAAATTTTATCATGGCATTACTATTTCAAGCAGAAAACCTGAATTTCACTTCCCTTAAATTTGGTCAATTTCGACTTGAAATGTTTCAGGGACAACCTTCTCAAAATCCACGCAAATTGTATGAAGGTTATTTAGCAGATGTCCTATTCAAGCACGTAGTCTTCACAATTGAAACGCTTCCGGATTCTGGGCAGAAGCTTTCGTGTGGCTTCGTTGAGGCGTCACAAACAACCTTTAGAAAGATAGTGATCGTGCCCCCGCCTGCGGAGCTGCCGGCGTGGTCGCTGCCGCTGCGCGTGTTCTCCCATCGTATTTGGCTGGCGCTGCTGGGGACGGCGGTGGCGTACGCGCTGGCGTGGCGCGTGGTGGCGGGCGAGTCGCTGGCCGCCAGCGCCGCCGCCGCGCTGCGCGCCTTCTCCTCGTGCGGGGGCGCCCCGCAGGACAGGGTGCGCGCCACGCCGCAGCGCCTGCAGCTGGCCGCCGCGCTGCTCGCCTCCGCCGTCGTCGTCGCCGCCGCCTACCAGGTGAGGACACAGCCCTCCAGGCTCTCCATACTCATTTACTTCCTTCTTAAGAGCGATAAACGAAAACTCTTATTACCGGGTTCTGGTAAAGAAAAAATGGATAAATGCAATTGATAAATTTAGAAAAAGACGAACACGTGGTGTAGGCATAATCCACTTTTTATGGATCTTTGATACCGATAAATTCGATTGACGGCAAAACGTCCGTCTGTCCTGGGTGTGAATAAGGCTAGCGACTAAATCGTTCAGCCGATGTTCTCAAAAACATCTTCGATAGATCTGGCTGATGTCGCGACCCTTGAATATGAAAATGATATTTTAATTTTGGGAGAAACTTTACATTAA
>JAHLJT010002406.1:202210749-202238132 GCA_031308135.1 Acheta domesticus
TTGTGATGTTCGGGGTCAAAGGACTGACTCGGGTCTGGCGGCGGTTTACTTATGCCCACAGGAAAACACCATTAAAACCCCAGTAATGCCCTCCTATAATGGCAATACCCGATTTGGCTCAAAAGTCAGCAAGTCATGCTCTCTCCTCCTCGTGGCGGCCCCTGGGTGCTTCTAAGGTGAGAGCGTAGAGAGCAGCTAATGAGAGCAGGGCGAGGGCCAGTCTCCGGCGCCTGAAAACGGGAGCGTTGGGATAAGGGAAGGAAAACCCTGACTGAAAACCATGGACAGAGAGAGCTCTGATATGCGTGGAGAAGCCAATCTCTCTAAGAGAGAAAACCCAATACAAATCCTGGTCCTTCAAGTTGGGGATTGGTTACAGGGCTAACAACACATGCTGTAGAAAAAGTCCTGTTCAGAAACATAAAGTGGCAGCAGTTCAGTTAATCAGAGACGATATTGCAAACGAAAAAAGGAATGTAATTTGTTTTGAGGCATAAAAGTTTTTTTTCTCTAAACCGAATTGCTGCCTTAAGTAATCTACTGGGAGCATTGGAGAATTGCAGAATGGATGGATATACTGCCAATGCAAGTGAGATGGAGAGAAGAAGAGATAAAAGAACAGGGAGGATATGTAATATGCAATAGTAGTGCCACAGAAGAACATTGGAGGAATGGGTTTTGCCATCATGAAAGAACCAAAGGGAGCTATTATTGATTTTAAGGTCCAAGAATTTGCACGTTACGAATTAAAGGGAGAGTTTATTATACCACCTTTATCAATGTACATGCCCCCACAGAAGATAAAGAGGATAATGTAAAGAGCACACTTTACAATAAGCTGGAACAAATATATAAAACGGCACCAAAATATGATGCGAAAATAGTGTTAGGAGATTTTAACCCGTAAGTAATCATGTGGGGTCCATTGGTAACCCAGCCTTAAATAATTTATTGTTTTTCTACTTCGTGGTTGGCAGCAATATGCCGCCTTTGTATACCTTCCTATAAATCGCTTGTCAGTCCTTCCTGTAATAGATTACCAGTATAGCTGAGACATATTTTGAGTGAAGACGTGGTTTTTTGTGCTTGGGGTATCTTGGGACCCCACGTGCCTAGTTGCGCAACTTTTCTGCAACAAGTTGTGCAATACTTTCACAACATAATATTAACAAATTATCATTGTGACTTCAAGTTGAATATCCATTTTTGACTATTGTAAGTTGATGTGCCACTGAGTGAACTGTATGAGAATTGATGACATCTCACTTACATTTTTCCTTTGATAGCGGAGGACCACTGTTGTTCCATGTTAACCGTTAAAAATGGGACAACAGTTCCGTTTATTAGGGAGCTTGATGATGTAACTACACTCGTTATGAAACGTTGTGTTCTGTGTGCAAATGTGAACAATAAAGGATTGTCATAAATACAATTGGATAAGTTTTATTATTATAAAGGGAAATCAGGTTTGACCATAATTATATGTGCATGATTTGTAATGTATACTCTGTGGTCCCGCGCAGCCGGCTGTATGACGTCAGAGCTGTAGGCACGTTCTGGCAGGCGCCAGAGTGGGGGGGAGGTCTGCGTGGCCGGAAAAAGGCGAAAATGCTGTTTTAAGACTCTTAGAGCAGGTAGAAATCGAGGATATCGAACTATCAGGTAGTGAAAATGAAAGTGACGATTTGAGTGTGTCTGATCATGATTCATGCAGAGAAGAATGCGACACTTCAGAAGAAATTCCAGATCAGAGCGGGGAAGCGCAACCCTTTTATGTAGGCAAGGACAAAATTAAACTTTGGATGAAAAATCCTCCTTCAATTACCGTAACAACCCGTTCTCACAACATTGTTATTCACCTTCCAGGGTCTACTGGCGCAGCAAAAAAAGCCAAATCTCCGCTGGAATGTTTTTCCTTGTTTATTGATGATGCAATATATTGATGCACTGTCGAGAATACAAACATATACATTCAAAAGATTTCTTCCAATTTTAAGAGAGATCAGAATGCCAGCACAACTAATGAAACAGATCAGGGCTTATGTAGGACTTCTAATTTTGGCTGGTGCTCTGAGGTCTGGTAATGAAAATTTAGAAGACCTTCGGGCCAGAAGTATGGTTTTGGTCATGAAATTTTTTATTCAACCATGAGTCTGCAGAGATTCCTACGCCTTTCAAGGTTGTTGAAAACAGTACAAATGAGATTATTTTAGATAAAAATCTTACTATGTCAAGCCGAGAACTACTGTGACCTCGAATTTAATTTATCCACAGTGTTCGAATGATGCCAATCCAATGAACTGGAAATCTAACAAGTACGAAAAAGTTCCTTCTATTCTCTGGTACCACTATTCACATTTGACGTACTACTACAAAACAAAATTTATACTCTTTGCTGAGTTATTCCCTTGGAAAAACCTAAACAATGTATTTTAAGAACTCTTACTCTGATTTCTGAGCTCTGCCTATCACAATTCTATTAAAATTTTCAATCCACTGAATTTCTATCATTTTACCTTCATTAGTCACCTACGTTTCCTTTAACATCCAGAACTATTTCGTAAATTACCCGTCTTCGAAATATCTGCATCTACTTAAAAATTTCCAGGAACTGGCCGTGGATCGACGCAGTTAATGTGAAGCTGATTCAGTTCCGAGACGCGGGACTCGATCTCAAGTGGACTGACGATTTCAACAGAACGTGGGGGATGTACTGGCGCCTGCGCAACGCTGCCTCTCCGCTGAGTGGCGACTCGCGATCGGAGGCGGAGAGGGACGAAGCCAGGACCCTGGAGCTGCAGGACCTGCGGCCGCATCTGTGGCTGCTCTGCGCGGGGCTGGCGCTGGCCGCCGCCGCCTTCTGCGCAGAGATCGCGCGCAGTCGGTGGGGAGCTGCGCGTGCGCAGACGTCTACGAGCTCTGATGCGCACGTTGGTGCCGCCCCCTAGGCCGTAGCGATCCTTCGGCGCACGTTGAAAGTGGAATTGAGAACTCAGGAGACCCAAGGGCACTTGTTTCAAGCACATGTTTGAAGACGTATACTTTTCGTGTGAGCCATTGTGTCATTTTCAATGAAGAAAAACTTCACGCACTAAAGATTAACTATGCGCAGTTGGGAGTAAATCGTTTGAATTCAATTTTCTTAGAGGTATTTCGGATTTTGAAAACTTTCAGACTTTCGAATAAACGTGTTATATAAAGACACAAAGGAAAGATGGAGATCGTAAAACTGTCACAACGAATCGTACTTAGCAGACCAAAGTTTGACGCACATTGGTAGAAGCACTAATTGTTGAGCTTTGTGTTAGGACCACGGGACAGTGGATAATTAGGGCAAAAGGTCGTTTTTAAGTACTAGGTTTTCACCGTGGATGTTGGCATAATTGACGGTTACAATTTTGGACGTTCGAATTACTATTATTTTCAGAAGCCTCAAGGGCCCTTCGCAGTGCCTGATTGGATAGCCATGGTACCGGCAAAGGTGCCCCGGGGCATCTACTGATGACAGCAGTGCCTTTGACCGGGTTGTCCTAGGATTTAAATCCCGAAGTCGACAGAAATATAGACACTAGCTAGAGAGCTACGTCGAGGTAAGCCATTGCTGGAGAATTCTAGCGGCCGGCCGCTGTGAACAGTAGTTTTCTGTGGTTTCTCCGAACAAGAACCAGACGAATGCCGAAGTAATACCCCAACAAAGAGCCTAGATACGCGCGCGATCTTGCCTTCCCCTTCCTTGTCCTATCCTCATCCCTAACTTACACACACGCTTACAGGCTCTACACTACCACACATGCCGAGAAGCCAGTCGGGAGCTTAGAGCTCGTCCTATGAGGAGCGGTGCCGCGCAGGTAAGAGATACCTGGTTGGAGAAAAAAAACCATAAACCAGCGGGTAACCCGGAGCAGGATCTGCCCATCCTGCGGGAGAAGATCATCGCCACCTCCAGCGATAGAAACACGCACCACACTTAAGGAGGTCAGTGAGCTTAGCAAGTGGCGCGCGAGCCCGCTTGAGACTGTAACTCCCAAACACTTCTATTACAACTCATTAATGCTTTGTCATGGTAATCGAACCGGAGTTTATCTCCATACCGACGTGAACTACTAAGGTGCTGCTTGCAGTGCTACTGATCTACTGGACAAGTGCGATGTGCTTTACAGATGAACACCACTCCGCTGCGAGTGCAATCTCCATGACGCTTCACTGCGTGGACTCTACGTACTGACTGTTCACCTTTGCCTACGTTCAATAACTGAAGCTTTATTGAGTGCTCTCCAATCACAACTCACGGACTTTAGTGAAAGTCTTTAAAATGAGGCATTTTAGTGTTTTACTGTATTACAAACGAGAACTTCAGAACTCTTAAAATTGCTGGTGACCTTCATCGGTGTTAATGTACCAAGCCATTAAGTGGATTAGCAAACTTTTAATTGTATTTTATTTGTTGCTTGTTTTACTGTGTGTGATGACAAAGCATTGAGATTTGTGTATCTGTTCCCAATCATTTGCTACTTTGAGATATTGCTTTGAGATTTGTGTAACAGATTCCAGTCATCTGATGCTTCATGAAATTGTTGGATCTTTGATCTTATAATTGTTTGGTAGATTATTAAATGTTGTATATCTTCTCTGCTTTCTAATTATGCAACTTCATAGTAGGGAATTATTAAAGGATCACCCCTTCATCTTAATTCTCTTTCAGACCGCTCTTCAAGCTATTTACAACAGGCAAGTATTTAAGCGGGTATCGGTGCTATGTGTATAGTGATGGCAAAAAATTGATGTGTTTAAATCATCGATATTTCCCACCAGAAACAACGACATATTAACATTGATTTTTACTTTTCGACATTTTCTTAAAATCAATTTACCGTCCACTCTGGTTATAGTGAACTTTTCGGGACTAATATTTTTGGTTCACTATATCCGATGATGTCAAAACTAAATAGGATTTATCCGTAACAATTATTAATATAGAGATACACTGTATCACACAGTACACACAAATACTTAACAGAATGAACTGAATATTTTAATATCTTCATTTCTCCTAAAAAATCAATTAAATTCAATTGTTCGCTTCGTATTTTTTCATTAGTCATTTCTGTATATCCCTTCTCCAGACTTCGTGCTCTCTCCGTATTTGATTCTGCAGTTGTCCTCTGAGTTTATGTGATGCAGCCGTGACGCCTCTTCTACTGTTCGAACTCTGTCCTGCTCTCTGAAGGCCCTTTTACTCGCCTAACAGCATACGGGATGCATACGGGATAAAAGAAAAAGAATCTAGTTGTAGGATACATAAACTGCGATACATAAAAAGAATCTAGTTGTAGGATACAGCTAACTGCGGTAACCTTATGGACCAAATTTACCAGCTTACATACAGAAACAGCAAGTAACTATACTTCAAAAAGAAACTATCAAAACCAATTACTTTACGGGCTATACAAATACTAAGCACTATATCAGAAACCATTCCCCCTCTTATACCCATCAGTATCACTGACTAAGCAGGACATTAAAGCTGAGGAGCTGACAAACAATTCTAAGAAGGTAAAAACTCACAATCAACAGATAAGAGCCAGAATAGGAGAAGAAATTGTCAACTATCAGAACTACAACAAAGTATACACAGATGGCCCGAAGAGTAGAAACTTGGTGGGATGTGCAGCTGTAACGCCAACAAGACTAATCTCAAGCAAACTACCCGACAAATACTCAGTTTTGTCCAGCGAGTTATACGCCATCATCACCGCGTTAGACTATTTTCTCGAAGACAGTGAACGCAATATTCTGATAGTAACATACTCCAAATTGGCGCTATCGGCTATTGGAAATACCTTTTACTCAGGAAATCCCCTAGCTTTAAACATAGTTAGTATGATAAGGAACTCGAATATTATAGGTAAAGAAATAGTTTTTCGATGGATCCCGGCTCATGTGGGTATCATTGAAAATGAACTGGCAGACAGATCCGCAAAAGAGACGTCACAACTTCATAAAAGAATTAACCTCCCCTTAATACCACAGGACAATCACGCCAACTTCAAGAGCAAAATTCAAGACAGACAGGAACGGAAAATCAACGCCCGCTGCAAATTAAGTAGTACATGTGAATACGATGATTATAATCCAGCCACATACTTCTGCAGAACTGACCAGGTTGTGTGAACTAGATGCAGAATAGATCACACCAAGCTCACACACGCCCATCTGATCACCAGGAATACGACCGTTATGTGTAAAGTGTGTAATGTTTCTATGTATAATATATGTATTATATATTATACATATTATGTATTACACATTATTATATTTATATATATGTGTAAAGTGTGTAATGTTTCTATGTATTTATTTGTATGCCAAAGGTATGAGGCGCACCGGACGAGACATGGTGTCAATAAATACATGTCAAGAGTGGTAAAGGACAGAGCACAATACAGTCGGTTTCTCATTTTTTTGAGGGGCCTTAATCTGTACAGTTAAATATGAGAAAAATGTATAAATTGGTTAATAATGTGATATGATTGTTCTCATTGTGTGTCATAACATTACACGTACATTAATGTATACATAAATGAAACAATGTTATTATGTCTGTCGCTAATAACCTTTGTAGTTGATGCAACAAAATAAAATAAATTAAAAAAACAACAACAGAAACATGGTATGCTTTCGGTAAAGCGATGGCTCAAGCGGCTAAAAAAACTGATCACTTCACCGCGCGGCACCGCGGATATCGCCAGGCTATGCCAGTCGCGTGCTTCCTGTCACCTACATAGAACTCAAAGCGATTTGTCCTGCGGAGTATCAATGAACACCAGGATTGAAACTGAAGAAACAATCGCGCGACACCGCCGCCAGTTGTAGTCAGGACACGCCCTTTGCTTCCGCAGTGAAACTGTGTGGCATAAGGCCATCATTAAGGTGCTCATTCCCGGAACGCTACCTTCACTTCAGGGGAGTTTTCTTCGATTATAACCTTTGCCCGACAATATTTTTGTCAAGCAGTCTAGTGTTGGATTTGTAGCACTGAGGCGATATATTATTTCGCAAGAGGGAATTAATTTCCTGGACACTGTATTTCCTACGTTGAACTATAGCCAAGGTTCAAGTTCACTATGACCGAATCCTTTTATGCTTATTTGTATTTTTGTATTTGTATTTTATTTTATTTGCAAATTCAGAGTTAACAGTGAAAATTGGACCTAGGTCACCTCAAGTGTATTTTAGTCAATTCTTACAAGGAATTTAAAGAAAAAATTTGGCGCCATGTTTTTGAGAAGTTCTCAAAAACTTCTCAAACAGAAGCTCTTGACTAGGATTTCACTGTTAATTGACGCAGATTGGAGTCATCAGCCCATGTCTGTGTTCAAGTTTTCTTTCTGAAAGAATGTTTTCTGTTGCAGTTCAATTACTTGAATGTGATACCGGTAATTATATTATTACTTGAGAGCAGTAGGCTTCCGCGGCGGGAGTCAGTCGCTACTTGGCGGTCAGAGAGGCATTTCGTTCTGAAGGAGGTCGAAGACTGGCGACCGAAACGTTGACACCTGTATGTAGGTCGCGGCGTCTCCCAGACAGCCTAGTAGCTAGATTATTACTTACTTAAAAGGTTGGTTGGTTGTTAGTGATTCTGTGCAGCTTCAACTGCTAAGGTCACTAGTCCCGTAAGTGTTACGCACGTTTCCCTCCCAAAATAAGTATCTACGCTGGACAGTAAATGTACCTTGGTATATCCGCAACGAGCAAATTCTAAAAGAACTCGCTATATGCCCAATAAAACAATGGATAGACAGACTCTCCACCCGATTTTACGCAAACCTACCATCCTGCCCTGCAACCCAAAAATTTAAGTTAGGTTCAACTTCAAAACCGTATCCAAGAATCAAAAGTCGGCATTCTAAAGATTTACTTCGACCTCCATAGAATAGCAGAAAAGAAAGCAGTTATTAACAACAAATTAGAAATAAATTCGAGTAGTTAGAGGACCCTTCCTGGACACTCCTCGGTAATTAGTTAATATTTAATTGTAAATTTAAAAATATGTAAAATAAGCCGAATGTTATTAACTTTGTACAAACATTGTATGTATGATTCAAAACCTTGAATGGCCTAACAGGCCGAACAAGGATTAATAAATTAAGGATTGAGACACTGATGTTGTCTGTTATCAATGTTTTTATTAGAGCTAAAAGATCTTTTTCGATAGCTTAGCTATCATCATCAGAGCTATCTGAAAAAAAATTACAAAATTTTGAAACGAAAGTTGCATTACAAAAGGTTTAACGAAAGAAGTTAAAGTTAAAAGGTTTAACAAAATTAAGTTTTCGTAAAAATTGTTGGTGCTAGCTCTAATAAAACATTGATACCAGACAACATCAGTGTCTCATCCTTTATTGAAAAAGGTATCTACATTATCAACAGTTATACTAATATTAATAAATTATTAAAAAAAACGTTTCCCTCCTCAGGAGGTGGCGGTTTTCTTCCCCACTGGAAGGAGGCCTACGTCGGCTCGCGGAGTTTTTCCCCAATCACGATTCCCCTATCCCAGCCGGGACAAGCTCTAAGCTCCTGACCGTTCTTCCGGCATATGTGGTTGTTGGAAACCAATGGATTTCATTCATGGTATAGGCCTAGGAGTACAATAATGATAAAGAATATTAGAGTAATGCATTAAATTAAATTATTTTAATAAGGTGCTGTTGGCATTGAATTACTCTATTAAAAATTGTGTCGCTTCATAGCATGGCAACTAAAAAGTGACTATCGTAATCATGACTTTAAAACGTCATTGATTTGTATTAGTATTGTTTTTGGCACGTAAGAGTGCAAACTTAATTTGTTAATTTACAAGGCACACTAATTGCTTTGTAATGTGCTTTAATTATTCACAATAAATAATATTCTGAAAAGAATAGTCATTATATACAAATGAGCTAAAAGAAGAGAGGTGAACTCCAGCTGGTCGATTAGTCCACTAAGAATTGAAAACCAATAAGTATTTTAGTTTAAGAAGACTGGCTGGGTATTCTGCAGTGGTAGTGTAGTGCACGTTAATGTGTGTGTGTGTGTGTGTGTGTGTATGTGTGAGGAAGGCGTGAAGAAAGAACGAGAAATAGGAAGGAAAGATCGCGCACGGTCTGTTAGGTCACGCACGGTCCGTTGTTTGTTAGGGTACTGCTCCGGCATTCGCCTGGTGATAATCGGAGAAACCACGGGAAACTACCAATCAGAGCACCTGGGCGCTATAATTCTCCCGCAGACAGCGATTGAATTCGGCCTAGCTGACAAGCTATTGACGAAAATCCTTCCGCCTGTCGAAAATCCCGGTCTCCAACCTAGGAGCTCCCGGTCAGAGGGACTGCCGTGACATCAGTTGATGCACTGAGCCATCTCCCCCGGTAAGTCATGGTCGAAATCCGACCAGAGATGTATGATTGTAAAAGTAATGCCGTGTACGTCAGTGATTACAGACATGTCAAGAAAGATCTCTGGAACCC
Organism: Acheta domesticus; assembly: GCA_031308135.1. NCBI lineage: Eukaryota > Metazoa > Arthropoda > Insecta > Orthoptera > Gryllidae > Acheta > Acheta domesticus. The sequence goes on from JAHLJT010002406.1 coordinate 202,220,259, forward strand.
ACTTGGTGTTTTCGACAAAAATTAAATTTTCCATTAAATTAAAAACACCAATGCAGACTTTGATTTGGCAACTAAGATTGCGGCCAATACAGAAAAAAGAACTTGGCACTCTCGCAATCAAATCGAAGGTTTCAATGACGCACTGCACCACCAGTAAAAAGGAAGATTATTGTATCATACATGGCAAGCACATAAAATTTTGTGAAAGTAATAGAGACAACTATGAAAGCTTGCTTCGCTGAAATAACAATACACTTATTTACATGACGTTCAATTTAGTACGCAGGACTCTGTGTATACTGGATAAACATTAATTTTGAAATATTCGATGAATTTGAAACAACAGGCTTTATTAAACACTTTTCTTCTCACAAAGAAATTTGTTTTTAAAATCTGCTTCCTTCACTAGGTGAACCTAATCTCAATGACAACATGTATTTGGGCGTTTTGGAATGAATCATTTCTGTACATCGGCTAATTCTATTGGACCAAATCTCAGGGAATTCCAGGAAACTACTCCAGGCATAAGTTGCTCAGGACTCTCATAAATCACGAAATGAAATTCACAACACAGTGACTAACAGCACATCCACGAGAAATGACTTCATTCTGAAGCAGCGGTCGGTCTGCAATCTTACCGTAACATACTGACACCAAGGCTTTACACCAGTTCGTGCTGCATCCTGCTGGTCAAGAACTAGAGAACCCACACGTCAAGAAAAATTACGTGAATGATACGCGACCCTCAGAGACGGCAAGTGTTGCTGTTCTCTGACGCCCGTCTGGACAGCGATGGCGCAATCTTCGCTGTGCCACGCTATTCCCAGACATGTGAGTGCGAGGCAAACAGCGTTACGGGCGCCGCGGGGGTCGGGGTGGAGGTGGGGGAGGGGGGAGGGTGCGAGCTTTTAGCATCCAAGCACCGAAACAACGCTCGGGGCACGTTCTGCAATTAGATTCATTTGTTTGTCGCCGCGCCGACGCTCCGTTGGGTCTGCTTTGCAATAGTGAGAGAGGGGGATGGAGAGAGAGAGAGAGAGAGGGAAGGTGTGAGAGAGAGGATTAAATCGGTACTTCCTCTGCTCCAATTACGGACTCGCTAGAGCACTCAAGCGCAGTGGGCATATCGCGTTTGTAGCTGGGTAATTGGCGAGTGAATGGGCCTTAGCGCACTACGAATATTCGGATTGTGGATTAGTGTAATCTAATTGGCGAGAAGTGCTCTAGTTACAGTGAGCGCGGAAGAGGATACCGGTCTTTGTTAAGCAAATAATCACTGTTGAGAGACTTGAACACCTCTGAAGACCGATACTGTTGCCACTATACCAATTCGATTCATTACGCCTGATAATTTTGAGAGCGAGTAAGCTTTTTTTCTAAACTCAATCACAAAATATGTGGGGTATAATTCTGCGTTGTTTGTATAAATGTTTCGTGTTTGACCAACTTTGGATCACGAAACACGGAGACTTCATATTGCGCTTAAATCTATATTTTTTTCTTTTCGGTGTGATGCCTATTTCAGATGGAGAAAACTATTTTGATTATTCAATATACAGTTGTAAGCAGCACACAAAAAATTTGGGTAAAAAAGAGGAATATGAAAAATTAGCGGAGAAGATTTAACACTTCAGACACCAATCAATGACCTTCTGAACTAGATAGGCTCACGCCTGAACGTGTTCTGCCCAAGTTGACTTTTCACTTTGCCGACAAATTGAATTATTCTGCATACTTTGTTATATAAAACGTAAACTTCGTTCGGAAATCGATTAACTTCTGATACTTAACTAGATGATTAATCCGTCTGTTCGTTTGTCATGGTCAGACCCCTTTCCGTCCAACAATGGTGGCAAATGTGAAGTCAACCAGTCTCTGTCTTCTGATTAGAAAGTGATCTTTATTTTTTACGATCCATTCAGAACTAAGAGATTTATTTGCAGAAAAAAATGTGTTTTTGATTTTTCAATGCGGTTAATAGAACACTGATGAAGCACGGTGATTTACTGTTCTCTCTTTCCAGCACTGGCAGTAAAAAAATAGCCGAAACTATTTCAATCACCGGATTGAAGATAATTAAACCTAATTTTGTTATTAAACAGAAATTGAAACAATTTCATGTAACTTTCTATGCCCGAAAATGAACTATCCGGGCAAAAGTAATAAGTTTAAAATTTATATTTTTGGTCTTCCAAACCACAAATAAAACTTTTCAATGCGAGAATAACCGCCGGAAGTGTCACCCTTATCTGGTAAACATTAATTACTTTTATAATTCAACACTTAATAAAAGGTCAACTTTTGAAAAATGTTATCATTTGAGTGGATACTCTCAAACCAAATTTTTGCATTTCATTCATTTAATCACTGTTCATCACGTGATCCGTTCATGACTAAAACGTCTAGAACGGTTCGAAGTACGATTTCAAAGAAGCCACTAAGAATGCAGAATATAATACTGTTTTAGAAACATCCTGGTGACAAATATCGATCTTTATTAATAAATTTTGTGAAATAAATAAGATTATTCTTTAATCATACCAACGTTGGGATATTTAATGTAAAATTTTATTTATTTCATTATATAATGTTAATAAAGGTGGTATTAAAAGATTTTATTTATTTCATCAAGTCTGTTAATAAAGATCGATGTTTGTCTCAACGTTATGATGATTAAAGAATAATTTTATTTCTTTCTTGAAGTGTGTTAATAGTGGTCGATTTTTACCACCAGATATTAAAAACAGGTGTTAGCGTAGATTAGGTAAATCCTGTCAAAAATATGTGGAGTCACTGGCCCAACAAATCTCAGAAACGATAGAGACATTTGAAATTTTTAATAAAATCCAATTCGTCATCCCTAACCGTATAATATTAAAATAATGATATATTATTTCCATAAGCCTACTATACCTTCTGGTGATGTTTGGGAACGAGTATGACTTCATTTTGTGTCCAAAAGTAATCAAATACCATCTCAAAATTTTCTCAGAAGGGAAACTGAAAGAAAAGCAAAATCGAATAGGGGATCATAAACCCGGTAGCATTTGGTATATTATTGTCAATTTTATAGTCAAACAAAGGAAAAATATTTTTAATTGACACAGTAATTAACAGTAGTTAACACAACAATAATGATTGAATTAACAAATAATAATTCTGAAATTTAGCACACCACAAAAAAGAAATAAATGAATATACAATTATTTGTAACGTCTCAAGGAGTTCAAGAAAACAAAAACAAAGAGTTTAAATGTAGATTGATCGAAAACTAATCTGTTGTTGAGTGTAATCCGAGATAATAGTTCATGTCTTTACAATTTACTTCTTTTTTTAAAGTATACCACTTATAGATATCAGCTGAATAACACAAACCAAGAACACTATCTACATACGATATTTCGTACATAAAAACACGGAGTAAATTAATTGACGTAAAGACCCTTGAATACTTTATCATGATATTGTCCGTCATATTGATTTCCAGTAACATACCATATTTCACTCTCACATTGAAAATACATCATTTAGTTCGTCTATCATCCAAATTCTTTGAACGGTTTAAATTTACGCAAGCGAGAGAGAATATACATAGCCCACAATGAAAAACAAACCTTGCGTTCTTCGAGCATTGGAAGTGAAAAACAAACTGGTGACCAACGGTTGAAACATTGCCTCCAAACTGCCTTTTCAATAAAACTACGCCAATATCTCATTTTCTTTCCACTGTGCCAGGGGGTCATTTACTTCCATTACACGACGCGCTTCCTTGTCCGCTAATGGAGCCCATCGGTTGAGAACAGAGACGGAGCTACCGCTTTCAGCCACCACTCTCGGCGCGCAACCCCTCTCCTTTTAATTACGGAAACGCACTCGCAGTAAACTCCCTCAGTGGAGTAGCGTGACGAAATCAAACAGGGTAGGCAGACACACCAACACAGGGATTGTTCGTAAAGTGTACAAGGTCTTTGGATCAGATCATCACTTGGACCTTGCGTCCCTTCCCTTATTTATCCATTCCCTTAAATGATTGATTACAGATTGCAGGCGCGTCAAATGCTAAGGTCATTGGTACCATAAGTGTAGTGCTTTTCATTGCGGAAGGTGGCAGTCATATTCCCTCCCTAGATGATGCAATCCGGCGCCGATCTACTTGTCAGCTAGCGGGGTTTTCCCCAACCAGGTATCTCTTACCAGCGTGGCACGCCCCAGCCGCGACAAGCTCTGAGCTTCCAACCCGGGCGTATATGGTGAGCATGTAAATGTATGTTGTGTAAGGCGCGAGGATAGGACAAGGAATGGGAAGGAAAGATCGCGCGCGGTCCGTGGCCCGTTTGTTAAGGTACTGCTCCAGCATTCCCCTGGTATTGATCGGACAAACCACGAGCAACTAGCGACCAGTGCAGCCGTCCTTTCGCTTTCTCGTCCAGACGGACTGAATTCGATCTAGCTATTTAGCTCGTGTCGAAAATCCTGCCACCGTCGACATTGAAACCCTAGGACCTCCCTATCAGACATATTGCAGACATCAGTTGATGCCCTGAGCAACCTCTGCCGGTTATCCATCCGCCTTGGAGACTAATCCTCCCCTCTTCGTTGAGTGCCCCCTTAGGCACATTTCCGCGTTTTCTGACTGGAGAGAGTTGTCGAGGTGCCCCGCAGAGTCTTCTGGGTAATAATTTCCTGTTTCTGGGCCCGTCCAACGTTGTAGTTAGACCCTTAGGTGCAGTGCATATCTTTTTTTATTTCGGGAGGTGGCAAGTCAAGATTCGGCGCCGATGTTACACGTCGCTTGGGGGGTTTTCTCCATCCAGGTAACTCCCAGCCAAGACAAGCGCTAAGCCTCTGACAGATCCACCGAGGTGGTAGTGCATGTAAGAGGAAGTGTACAGAGTGAGGATAAGCCATGAAAGAGTTGAAGGAAAGATCAGTCCTTGGTCAGTTTGTTATGATTCTGCTCTGGCATTCTTCTGGTATAGATTGGAGAAGCCACGGTAAACTACCGATCAGAGCAGTCGGCTACCAGAATCGACATTTAGACAGCAGTTGAAATGCACCATGTTCGCCACTGGCACTTTAATAGCCAGTGTTGACGGTTTGCCATAGTCGGGACTCGAGCCCTACCATCTTCCGGCCAAACGCTTCAGGTTATGGGCAACAGTAGTGGGCTGACGTGAAAGAAAACATTTGGTGGGAGATCAATGGCGAATTGGTCTGTGTTAGTTTGCCACATCACTTGGGATCAAGGTTTGACACAAGAGCAGGTGCAACGTACACTTGCCTCCCACGCGCAAGCTTCTACGCTACCCAGGTAAGTCGGAGAGAAAGAACTTGTTTTGCTTCTGGACGTAAATGTAGCTTCACTGTGCGCACGTTTTGTTGAGCACTCCTTTTGCTTGTAGTTCATTTACAGTTGAAATTGATTTTCTATAACTCGGGAAAAAACATTTTTCAAATATCTTTATTTTTCTAAAATAATTATTTTCTAAATTAATTTTTTCGTTTTCGTTTTTTTTTAATAAAATTCTGGCCCTCAAGAAAATGTGCGCAGATAAATTTCTTTCCCCACACGTCATATACAGTTTTTACTGTTTTTTGACTAAATAAATAAATAAATAAAACAGTGTTCGAAAGGTCATGTATGGCGCCTGGCAAAGCACATCTGCCTAAGCGAATCCTGCCGTCCGGGTTTTGTTAACATTTATAATTCATTTTTCGTTGCTTTTTTTATTTTTAACATTAAAATTAATATAAATTTATGGTCAAGACTTTGATCATAATAAAAAAATTAACCGTTTAAGAATTCAAAACATTTGTTATTAAAATTTTGAAGTGCAATACTGTAACCGCTCATCGTCGGTTACATTCAAAACCAACGAGAGAATAGAAGCGAAAAGCCCGACACCATACCACCGACAAGTAGTTTCTCTTGTGGCGAAGAGATGGCGACAGCCAGAAAAATTATTTCGGAACGCACTCAGACGTCAGCCAATCAGAAACTTTAGTGAATGGACGGACGCGGCATGAACTTGTGTCGAAAGAATTTTTTTTCTCGTTCGAGTCGCCGAGGTGAGCAGTCGACCATCGGTGCACTGCGCAGACGACGAGGGACACGGGGAGGAATACGACATATGAGAGAGCTTTAATAAGAGTTTTTGTTATTTTCCGGAATTTCATTCGTGAAATCCACTTATAGAATCTTGAGAATTCTAAAAATTCTGATTGACACCACAACTAGCTTGACTTTTTGCTATCACAAAGTCATAATTGGAAGTTCCGAACTCGCATTCTGATGCGACCATCGCCTTTGAGTAAAGCGTCGCTGAGCAAGGAGAGACGGCGCTCGGAGGCATTCCAATTTCGACGCGACGGACAGCACACGAAGTGTTGCAGGAATCCAACGACCCTGGAGGCGTGAACACCGTTTGGCAGCCGACTACGCAACGCGGAACGTTCTTCGGGAGTTCGCCGGCCGTGAGTCAAACAAAACTGAAAGAACATTCACTAAATTTCAATCTGGAAGACCGCGGAACAGTAGTCTTGCTAGCTAGTCAAGTCATTTCTTTTTTGTATAGTCGTAATTAGAATCAGATCAGGATATTCCTTGTGGTTAATGTAAAATTGTTCTTGTATATAATTATTTGACTGGATTCATATGTAATTGATTCAAGGGTGTTAAAACCATTTGACAAAAGTTATTTGTGTGAAATTCTGAACGGGAGGGAAAGCCGTCCAATTATTTCTTTCACAATATTATTTGAAGGACAGGCCAAAGGCGTTGTTAAACGCAATTTTATACTGAAAGGCTACGTAGAAGCCAAATTTCAACTGTGAACATTAAGTGTAATATTGTTAATGGTTACAAGGTGTTAGAGAACTTGGAGCATTGTGTGTACGTATTTTTTTTCAGGACAATTACTTGAACTGTATTTTATGTGTTTCATCAGTGATTTTTTTTGTGTGAAGTGTATATATGTATTTGTAGGTTGTTACTCGCAAATAGGGATCGAAGTTAAGATCGTATTAGAAAAACTGCAGTTTAGGTAGGGAAGTTAGCTACCGTAATTTAATATAAAAAACTGAAAACAGGAGAATTTGTAAATTCAGTTGTACAAGAATTTCACTCGTCAGAATATATGTCAACTGTTATTTCAAACTACTAAATTGTGTTTGCCTGTTAATTAGTAATTATTTTGACAAAGACGAACCCACCACCGACAGGGAATTTTATCCTTTAATTGAGATATTCCCAGGTTTGCGTGACGGTGCAGCCACACGTCACGAAATAAGTGAATTAAAGATTTACTTTCGTAATTCGGCGTACTACCAGTCAGCGGGTAGATACGTGACGGTTACAATACAACTACACGTTATAGATTCACTTCGCAGAAAACTACCTGGGAACGAAATTGGAGAACGAAGTTGCAAGAGCGAATCAGTTATCGTTGCAGGCGGTCCTTGAGTTCACCTGAGTTCCCCTCGGGAGTAAAGAGGAATGGCTACGTCCTCCTGAGGAAAGTGAGTAATATTTTTTTCTAAGTTGTCATGCTATAGATTGAATTCAGTTGCTCTCTCTTGGAGAATTCTAAAAGCCTACAGCTCTCAGACGATTTCCGTACTTTCTCTAATTAACATCAGTCTTACACCAGAGCAGTACTCTAACAAGCGTGACACGGACCGCGTGCTATCTTTACTTCCTCGATCCTCTCCTCTCCTCTCCTCTCCTTTACTTATTCATACACTTTTATGCACTTCTTCCGCACGCAGGTCGGAAGTGAGCGCTCGACCCGGTTGGGGCGCTGCCCCGCTGTCGGGGGTAGACTCCCTAGAAACAGAGAGTAACGCATTCCATTGTTCCACCGATCCCGCCATTTTATATCCAGTTGTCAGGAAAAATGGAAACTGTGTCGTATTCTGTATGTTGAGAACCACGAATCTGCCCCAAACCAATATTAATATTCTTGAAAATCTTCATATAATTTCCCTTCAGTTTCTGAATTCTGAATATCGGGTGAGTGGATATTAAATGCCGACGGTTGAGCTACTCTCTGTATCTAGAGACTATAGTCGGGAGCACTTGAAAGGGTAAACCCTTCCGCAAGCCGACCTGAAGGATTGGCGCTGTTTTTATCCTTCCAGTTGGGCACACCTCCCTTTACATAACATCAACTCCATTTTACGGGACTATTGACTATCGCAGTTGACGCACCCGGAAATACAAATCAATGAATCATCTCTGCATGGACTTTGCGATCACTCTCCTTCCTAGACTTATATCCCCACGTACAGAACGTACAGACTGTACATAGTATTACGCAATGTACTTCAGAGCAAGGCAGGGCTTACGCATTTAATTAAAGCACAATGCTCTCCGAACTTCCAAAAACTGATATCTTGGAACCAGAGAAAAAGGAGTCTTTTCGTGACCCCGACAATTTGAACACCATTCCTCTCTTAGCATTCAATTATTCTGATAAATTGTAGTCCGGGAGCTGCACTTTCACATTCCATACCCAGATGGGAGTGTCGAAGGCTCCGATAACTGACGCCTGCCCGTTTAACCTCCACATAATCATGAAAGGTTACTTCGGGCCCCAGCCATCGTGATATCAAGCCTCTTGCTCCGGAGTCCTCCCTCGCCCCGTGATAAGGGCCACCCAGGGCGCGTCCGCCCCCTGGTCATAACAAGCGCCGTCCCCCCTCCACCATGGTCTAGAAACAGGAGTGGGGATGATTTTTTTTAAATTCTGAGCCTCAAAAAAATGTCGACAGATAAATCTCTTTCCCCACCACGTCATATACAGTGTTTTCCTGTTTATTTGGACAAATAAATAAATAAATCTATATTTTGTAAGAAAGCTTTGTAACGTGATCACTATCATTTTATACTGCCTACTAGAAATTTGTATTACTTTGTTTTAACTTCGTATACGTTTACTTCTGCAATAAAACTCAGTGCGTTCTCAATCTGAGTTTCCATTTCACCAAAGACTGTTTGAAGAACCGTCGACTTGCCATCGAGGTATTTCACTCCAGTGTCTCCTCCGGCCTCCAAACAAGCTGCAGGGCCGTCGTGTAGTCGGGACGGCAGGACGCTTCTGCGCAGCGGACGGCGGAGGATTCGATAACAGCGTTTGCGGGCAGCTCCTTTCAGGCGTTCTCTCTGGGCCGGCGCAGCCACCGCCGCCCAAACTATCTCCGTCAAACGCACAACGTTTGGGCCGGAGACGCTGGCAAATTAGTGCAGCAGGGTCGCTTAGGCAAATACGACATCTAATGGTGGCCCTTAATTAGCTCCGCTATGATAATTGCTCATGAAAAACGCCAGGTTTTTTTGAAATGCGATATCGTCTAACTGCAACTATTCAAACTACGGCCATTCAGACACTTTTAAAAATAAGTTATAGTCATTATAAAATAAATTCTTTGTGTTTTCAAACTATTTGCTTTCTAATTAATTTGATTTAAGTTAAGTAGTGAAATGGCTAGTTGTGTGGTTAGTTAACTTAGTAATTAGCTGGATAGCTAGCAAGTTGGTTAAGTCAAGAGTTAGCCAGTTATCTAAATAGTTAGCAAGTTTCTTTATTAAGAAAGAAATTATGGCGTTTTGAAGAGAGACGCACGTATAGCAATGAACAGGTTAACGAAAATAACATAAAATATTCGTTGAAACGTAATTGGGGCGTATGTCAAGTATGGGGTTAGTTTGCTTTTGCACTAATCCACCCTGAAGCCACTCCGCAGCTTGGAACAGAAGGTAACGTTACCCCTACATAGCGACCATTACATAAAAGCTCCAAGATTGTAAAATTGTGCAACTGAAATGTATTGACAATGTGATAAATAAATGTAACAACGTAACCTAGTTATATGGTACTCAGATATGCAATTAAACGGTATAAGGAAATATATTAATTCTAATAAGAAATAATGTGTCACTTTCATAGAAGGATTGCTGTTTAGACAGCATATTTCGTCAGTTTTTCAAGAGGTAAATTTAGTTTTCATGAATCCTTTTACTCGTGAAAACGAGTTGCTGAATTATTCAAAAACATTGGAATTACCCCGGCACACAAATAAAAAAGTTGTCAGATTCAAATATGTCACATACGTTTCTACGTAGTATGTTGACGCGCTAAATCCGAAACTGAAGTAGAATAGCGCCAACACTCTCCAGCTTTTACGGAATAAACACCGTGAAACTGTATATTTTTTTTGTTTTCGGAGATTGTTGTCAGAACAAATACTTCACATACGTTCCTCTATGTATGTCGTACTGAATCTGAATGTGAAGCCAGAATTGGTCACCATCCTTTCATTTTTCTCAGTTTTCATCATCTCAATCATCATCAGTTTTTTATTCGCGAAAAACCACCCTGAAATTGTAAAATGTAAATTTCACAATTTCGAGACTAAAAAAACTGGAAAGTGGTGGCGCAACTCTGGCTTCGAATTCGTTTCAGACCGTGGACATACATAGACAAACATGTGTTAAACATAGAAATACATGGGACATACATAGAAAAACATGGGTCTGAGACTTGTGTGAGACTGTGTGTTTGTGGCTGTATTAATAATATACTTTTAAAATTAATTCTTACATTCTTCTGACTTGAAAACTAAGACAGAATATGCAGGCGAACTAAACATTAACACGTATCATCAACAAAGTGGCCTCTCAGTGGCGAAGAAGAAAAAGGGCGAAGTGTTGTGCGTACCCGGAACTGCATCCACCGGGAGAACAACATTTACGCAGATGCGTCCGTAGAAGTTTAGAGAGCTTAAAGCAAATATTGTCGGAAGGCACCCAGCACCCTTGCAAAATAACACTTGGGAGTTAGCAAAGGCAACTAAGTTCTCTGGAGATACACAGAGAAGGCTTGTGAGAAGGATGGTGCATACTGGAATAGTCTATCACGCTGTCTAATACTCTTTATACCAAAATTACTACAATACAGTCAGTGGCTCAACCAGGATTTTTCTATGGAAAGAATGCAGGTGTCTCCAGCCGACTTATTGTTTTCTAATAAAGAATTATTCATTTATGTTGAATTGAAGTTTTATTTATATTTGCTGATCTATAGTTATAAATAATGCATTCAATTACGATGTTGTATCACTTGTTACTCCAGAAAATATTAGAAAAATTTGGGTAGATTAGCATGTACTCGTTTTTCAGATTTTCCCTCTTCATTTTTTTCAACCGTACCTTACGGTCTCTTTCCCGGAGATTTGATGCGATGGAAAGACCATTTGGGGTAAATGTCAGAATTCGAAAGGTTAGAACGCTGTAGGGTGTTGGTCCGTAATAGCTTAAAGGCCTTCAGCCTAGCCACGCAGTTATCAAGGAATTCAATTATATAATAACCTATTAAACAAAAATATATACTGTAGAAAAAAGTAAAAACTACACTTAGTAAATATGTTATCGGCTTCTGCGGAAGGTTCAAGTCTTACCATAGCCCCCTTGGGTGCAATACGGAATAACGAACACATAATATTAGTTACTAAGCATTGTAACCCACGCAATACAATTTCCTCCAGGAAATTGCGCGGCAAGTACTGTGGCGAGTTGTTAGATGGTGACAATACGATTACGGTATTTTCTACTCCGATCACAATTTACAAGATATGTGACTCGTAAGTTTGTGTATTTGTAAATTGTACATTTAGTTTATATTCAGGAAAACATGTGCATTCATGTACATGACTGTAAACAAGATTGTGTCAAATTTCTTTAATGTACCATGTGACGTTGTAGATCTTAAATTGAATATTCTCCCATTTTAAATTGATGTACTGAATCTTTAACTTATAATGGAAATATTTTTCGTTTACAGAGTATGATTTGGCTGTATTAATAAGTAAACACCGACCGTTTACATAAAATTGATTATATTTATTGAATTTTTTCTATGGGACTTGAAAGTCCTACAGGTTACACTGGTGTCTTTTAGAAAATTTAGTACTGCCAAAAGCATTGTTTCTGAAATGAACGAAGGTCGATATCGATCTCTGCCTTTTACAAACTCTCCCCAATGTCCTTCCTCACGGAAATCTTATTTTCCTCCTTTTTCCTGCAGTGTTATAAGGGAATTTGAGGGGGAATTTCCATTTCAGGGCCTTCCTCACTTCTTGGGGTATGTTTTTCCTCCAGTGATTAGATTTTGTTCTACTACTAACTTGAATTGCGAGTATGCATGCAAGCCATTTGTACACAACCTATCTACAAAATATAACAAATAAGTTAATTAGAGCAATATCTACAAGTGCAAAAAAGAGGGCCCTGTCATCATTATTTGGATTTATTATCTAGATGATATAAAGACTGTAACATGTAAGCTTTGTCGGCCTCTCCCATGTATGAACTCTATTTTCTCACGAGTCACGTCGAACCCCACCCCTCAGGCGGCAGATGATTGACCCAACCAAGCAGCTAATAAACTTTAAGAACAAGGCAGAGCCTGTGTATGGTGGTAAAGAGGTAAAATATATTTTCAGCCGATTTGCAAATTCAAAAAAAGCGGAAACTCTAGGTCTATTAAAGTATTTTCGATGAACATTACTCTTTACTAAAGCATTTGCTCATAAGCTCCTGATACCCCTTTGGTGATGAAATATGTATGCATTGGTTTTGACGTTTTCATTTATTTAATCAAATTCTCATTTTATGATTCGTCTTTCCTGTACACTGATGATGGCGTTGCATCCACTGATCCTGTGAATGAAAATGCAATATTTTCAAATATGGGTTTTTGCAATTTCAAGGGCAAATATGTTTGTGTCTGCACTTTCCAACTCCCTGATTCGACAAAAAATATGCTGGCTTTTAGCAAAGATAATGTTATTAACAAGTTCAGGAAATCAATGTGTCCGCCTATTTGTGTTATATTGTCCTTAGTTGTTTCCTTGCTAAATTGCCATTGCACAATCTTAGTATAGCATCACCTTCTACTTGAGATTATAAGTCTGATCTTTTACAGAAGCAGTTCGAAACACCCGTAAGTGCTCATCTTCTTTATTACGATACTTCGAACTAGAGTTGTGTAATGAATCGCTCAAACTTTTGTGACCCACATCTCCAAGGTATTGTGTTATGCAATTGGGTTGCTGCTATATTTTGAACTAATTATTTTTGTATTTCAGATTTAATTGTTTCCCATAAATAAACATCTTATTTAAGAAGTCCTCAGACTTCCATCAACAACTACTATTCACCACTGTCCCTATTTTCTGTTCTCGAGAGAGCACAAAACTATTTCGCTCATTTCGTAAAAATGAGTTTCTTTAGAACGGAAAATGACTTCCAGTCTTCTTTAGAAAAAAATGAAGTCGCAAGAAATTACCGCACGAAGCTTGAATCGTCACAAACGAGCGTTTCACCGAAAAGAATATAGTCTTTTGAAAATGCGTTTACCCAGACAAGACAAAAAGATGGCCAACGTCTCTCGGAAGAAAAAAATGATACTGTTCCCAGCGAGGCGAGGGTCCTGCTTGTTTGCAGGGCTTGGTGGATGCACAGAAAAGCTCTCACAGCCACCGCGACCGGATGGCGAGGCGAGAAGCGGGGGCGGGAATGGTGGAAGGGGGACAGTGGAGACAGGGGTGGCGAAGGGGCGGGGAGTGACAAGATAAGGTCTGGGGAGGCGAGAGGGGGTGGAAAGTGGCGAGAGGGAGCGGTAGGAGGCGAAAGTGGGCGGAAGGAGACAAGAAAGGATGGAAGGAAGCGAGAGGGGGCGGAAGGAGGCATGAGGGGGTGGAAGGAACGAGAGGGGTCGAGAGGAGGTGAGAGGGGCAGGAGAAGATGAGAAGGACCGGGAGATGCGAGAGGGGCAGGAGGTGGCAAGAGGAGGCCGGAAGGAGGCGGGAAGACGTCAGAGGGGCAGGAGGAGGGCGAGAGATGACGGGAGGAGTCTAGAGGGGGCGGAAGCGGGCGAGAGGTGGCTGGCAGGAGGCGGGAAGTGGTGAGAGGGGACGGGGGAGGGCAGAGGAGGGCGGAAGGCGAGAGGAGGCGGGGGAGGCGAGAGGAGGCGGGGGGAGGCTAAAAGAGGCATGGGGGCGAGAGGAGGTGGGAGGAAGCCCGAGGAGACGGGGAGGAGATGAGAGGAGGCGGGGGAGGGCGAGAGGAGGCGGGGGGAGGCTAAAAGAGGCATGGGGGCGAGAGGAGGTGGGAGGAAGCCTGAGGAGACGGGGAGGAGATGAGAGGAGGCGGGGGAGTCTGGGGTGGCTGGAGTGGCAAGGGGGAGAAGGGGCGGTGGTGGGAAGGGGGCGAGGCTGGGGAAGGCGGATGGGCGGAGGCGGGGCTGGCGGAGTGGGAAGCGAAATTGGAGGGCGACAGGAACGCCGGTTGCAACAGCGCCAACGCGACTGATGGAGGATTCGTGAAGCTTCCGCCATCTATCTACTTAACGAGTCTTGTACCAGATTTCACGCACGTAGAAGAATAAGATTTTTACAATGTGAATTTTTTCCTGTCCTCAACTTTTGAAGCAATCTTCGGATATCGAAGGCTGAAAAATCGAACGTCTTGTTTTCCAGTGTGGATAGTTATATTAGTGATGTTTCAAATTAATACTTAAAAAACATTTATTTTATAGTTTTCCCCGAAAGAAGAAAGGAGAAGGATGGGTAAGAGGGGAAGTGTGTATTATTGGACAGTGAGAAGATGGAATGGGGATGAAAGCAAGTAGTTGGGGAAGAGATTGAATAGGATGAGAGGGAATTAATGGGGAAAGAAAGGGAAGAAAGGTGCAAAATGAAAGGCAACGGGAAGAAGGAGGGAGGTGCGATGGAAACAAAATGAACAAGGTTTCCTCGCTGGTGTTTTGCGGCCAACGATCGACTCCCATAACCCCCTCCAATCTAGGCCTTAATTTTTCCCCACCCCGTCCCGCTCCGCCCCGCCCCGCCCCGACAATTGACCAGCTCTCCATCGCGCTGCTTCTTGTCCAGTCCACGCCCCGCCTCCGCCTTGGCGATGGCGTTTGGCGCCCCCTGTTTCCGCCTTCTCTGATCTCCCTGTCCACTCTAACCGGTGTAGGTGGCTCAGGGCATCAACTGATGACACTGCGGTGTCTCTGTCCGAGAGGCCCTAGATCTCCACTCCCGACGGTGGCAGGATTTTCGACACGAGTATTTTCGAATTCAGTGCTGTCTGGAGGAGAATTCTAAAGACCGGCTGCTCTGATCGGTAGCTTTCCGTCGTGTCTCCGATCAACACTACGCGATGTCGGAGCAGTACCCGTATAAACGGGCCAGAATATAATGATAGTAAGGGTAATTAAAATTATTTATTTTGATAGTCAATCCTTTTGGTTGAAAGTCAAAGATTGCGCGGAATCTTTCCTTTCTCTTCATTGATCTATCCTCACCTCTTACACACACTCACACGCCTCACACTATCACACTTGTCGGGAGTCCAGTCAGAAGCTTGTTTCGGCTGGGGCTTGTTCCGCCCACGCTGCCGGGAGACCTCAAGCTGACGTAGGTCGGGGCTGGATTTCACCATCCAGCGACGGAAAATCACCGCCATTTTTCACAATAAAACATGCACTACACTTAAAGGACTACTAACCTTAGCCGTTGACGTGCTCGGAATCACCAAATAATCGATCAATTCCTCTTCACATTATCACACTCCGTCACTTTCTCCCATCCGCCGCGACCATCGTCGCTTCGAAACGCCCTGCTATTTTTGTCACTACAGTAGAGTCTCGGTAATTCGAGGTTGACCAGTTGATTGTTCGTGATTCCGGGCGCGCGTCAACAATCGAAGTCGTTAGTTCCGTAAGTGCAGAGCGTGTTTTCCTCGCTGGATGGCAAGATCCGGCACAGACCTTCCACCGGATAACAGTGTTTCCCTCAACCAGGTATATCCCACCAGCTGGGCACCGCCGCAGCCGTGACAAGTTCTAAGCTCCCGACCGGTCTCCCGGAATGTCTGGTAAGTGCATGTGTACGGGGTGAGGAAGGAACGATCGCGCTGGCCCGTGGCCCGTTTGTTAGGGTACTGCTCCGGCTTTCGTCTAGTATTGATCGGAGAATACCACCGAATACTACCGATCAGCAGCCGGCTGCTAGAATTCTCCTCCGGACAGCGACTGAATTTGATCTAGCTGGTAGGCTAGTGTCGAAAATTCAGCCGTCGAGACTAGAACCTAAGAGCTCCAGGTCCGAGGGGCTGAAGTGACATCAATTGATGCTCTGAGTCGTTTCTCCCGGTCGAGGTTGACTGAGCCGGGCCTCACTCGAGATAATGAAAACTCCAATTATCGAAAAAAAATTGTGTAAATTTCAAAGTATGTGTATTTCAATAAAAATGTACTTACATAATACGATTACATTAATTACTAAAAATAAGTTAATTACATCTTGAAGTAATTGTCTTTTTTTGTTTAAGTACTTTGCTTATTGTACGTTATTCACTTTAATTAATTTATGGGTAAGTCGGCTTTAACCCGAATTTATGGGAAACTCGAACAATCGGGACTAGCTTTTATCGCCACCCCCTGCCGATGCACAAGTATGTCGGCAGGCTGGTTTCCCTCATGGCAACCTCCCCATAAAATGGCTGGGCCTGGCCGCCCTGCCAATTCAGAGCTCCAAGCTATCCAGGGCAGAACCGGAGTCAAAGCAATGCGCTACTCACCTGCTCTGGGACAAGTCCCTCCTCTTTGCCCAGAGTATCGGGCCACGGCCACGACGAAGCCAAGTGCCCAACTGGGAGCCCTCGGTTCGAGGCCCAGGGAACTCGGCGCCCCCAACCCGACTCCTCACTGCCTCCGCCTCGAGGCTATCGACGTGAGTGGGCCAGAACCTGGGCAACCCCGACAGGGAGGTTCGTGTTTCCCGTCTGGACTTTTTAAAGTGGGCTTGGAGTACGCCGCCATGCTGCACAGGGGATGCCGGCTAACGTATCCCACGCCCAATCCCGCCCAAGGATCGGCGGCAAGCCGCCCACTCACTGAGCACCGACCTCAGGCTATCGACGTGAGTTTCGCCGTGAAGCACACGGTCCGGGTGGTCGCTTACATCCCCCAGCAGGAACCACGACTACCTACGTAGTCCCCTAGCGGGGACCCCACTGGAAGAGAAGGGTGGGCGTTGCGTAGTATCCGGTGCCGGAGGCGATGGGGGCTCTAGCCGTAACGCCCATCCGAACGCGTCGCCGGAGGGGCGGGCTTCATCAGCCGTCAGCCGTCAGCCGTCAGCCGTCAGCCGTCAGCATGGCGTGAGTGCCGGGCAGAGGAGGCTCCGGGCGATGGATGTCAGCGACAACGACCACAGTGAGTAGCCTCCTGAATGCAATGCTTGATGTTTCACGACTAGCGAGCGTATTTTAATGAAATGTCATTATTTTCTTTTCACCTTAGAGAGGTGTCCTTTAGTACACAAATTCATTTTATGTTACGGCCCCATTTGTACACGAATTGTTTTGCATTTTTCGTCCATTTCAACTAATAAGTCATTATTTATCTAATAAGTCATCATTTTTAATGCAATTTTCTATGATTTCATCGATTTTAATATTTTAATGGGACTTGCTTGAAATAATATTTAAGAGATGCAACAAATATTCTCCACAGTACTCCTGAGAACCTATACCTGAGACCCTATTCGATTTCTACGATCAGATGTAATCTCACCCATTTTGAGTATGCAATCTTAAGTTCCTACGATGTCTGTCAGAACCAAAATTATTCAGAGATAGATTACAGACGTATTGGACTGTCAATTATTATTGATGCATAGACGACAATTGGATATGCAAAGCTACGATACTGTGGGACGTAGATTATGCCAACGCCATTGTACAGTGTATATATGGTGCGATTTTTGTAACTTTGCCCCTCCAGTCCAGTCTTCATGATGGAA
>JAHLJT010002406.1:202239132-202328002 GCA_031308135.1 Acheta domesticus
CGATCATGCGACATCTACCGGCACTCGCGAGAAAGACGCGAAATACCGTGTGAAATTCCATCGTGGTCATGGGGGCTTCAAGGACAAAGTTATAAAAATCGCACTATTGTAACGGATTTTTCCGTTTTAATTTCATTGGCGCGGTCAACAAATGTGACAAGAGTATTCACGATTCAGACTCCACTTCAACTAATTAGAGAAGTTCGGTCATAAAGCTCGGATCGGAGAAAGGAACCTTCAGTGGATGTGAGCGGGCTGTCCCACTCTTCCGGCTACAGAAGAGTCGTCAAATTAGTCTGAAATACCGACATGACCAAGAAAGGTAGGGAAACGACAGTGGAAAAGAGAAAAGTTACCATTAGTTTGCACAGCAAGGGAAAATCATATGCTGAAATAGGCAAGTTGGTAAACTGAAGCCAGAAAACCGTATTTAGTATTGTTAAGAGATGGAAAGAAGAGAAAATTTACGTTACTAGTCCACGGCAGGGGCGTCCGCACAAACTGACCAATAAGGACAAGAGGCACATAGTGTCAATGGTGTTACAAATCGCGTCGAGAATCTGTGCGGACAAAGCGGCAACGCCGATCCAGCGCTCACCGAGCCGACACCGCTCCAGCAACAGCGCAGGCCGGGGGCGGCGAAAAATACGTTACTCTTCGTCGCAGTCAGTGTCTGGCTGGCAACCGCTGTGGGCACACGCACGCAAGCCCTTGCGTTCACAATTCACTCAAAACATTGTCTTTTCATCATTGTCTTTACAAAACGTGTTATATTGAACTACTTCAACTACAGTAAATGTTCAAGTTATACCTGAATTGTGTTGTGACCACACGTTAAGTAATTCATTGTGCATCAACTTCATTACGTCGTAGAATGGAAGGAACTACCACTGCAAACTTCTCACCTTAAACTCAGGAAGCACGGTTGTATTTTAGCTTTAAGTATTGTACCATGTTATACATCAAAGGAAGGTCAGTGTTTTTTTGTATTTATGTATTCATTTGTCACTCAAATTTCTATGTAGTAAATTCAATTTAAACTGCAAAATATCACTTATTTCAGTTACCGCCATTCACTTCCTCATTTCTTCACTAATCATTTTGTTTTATCTGAAACCTCATTTCGCCAGAACTACCAGAGATGCAAAACAGCAACCTTAAGTCAATTTTTATCATTGGCCACATGGCCACAACTGCAATTTAGACAATACATCGGTCCTCATGGCCTAATGTTAAAACAAACATCATTAATCCTCCCGATTCAAAATAAGAACATTGTTCTTCCGGGTCTCGAATGCATTTCAGATAAGAACAAATGGAGCAGCAATACTCGTGGAAAATAGCCTCTGCAACAGTAATAGAAGTGACAGTAGGCATTTATAAAGATGTCACCGTTCGAACGATTCACACACTTCAACAGTGCAGGGTACCACGCTAGAGTTCCACGGCGCAAACTGTTCGTGAATAAAATTAATGCAAGAAAGCGTATGGTCTTTGCGGAGGAATTTGTCAACAGGGATGTGACATTTTCGGCCCAGATTCTGTGGAGTGATGAATGTAAATGAAACTTGTACAACTCAAATGGCCGCAGTTTAGTATGGCGCAAAGCGAACACAGAATTGGAAGAACTTGGCAGGAACCGTCAAACACGGACGTGACAGAGTGATGATGTGATGGGGATCCATGTCCTCCATGGGTGTCGGGGAGCTCGTATTCATTGATGGTATCTGCTGTGTACACAGCATTATGCCCGCCAAGGCGGGCCGAGTGGACCCACTGTGGCCAAGGAAGTGGGTTGCGGCCCACTGTGTGCAGTCCCGGGAGCGACGTCCCGAACACGCCGCCTACCAAGGGAAGAATGGCTGCTTCCCGAGAGCGCCACCAGGGGCAGGTCGGGCGGCGACGGCCGCACAGAAGCGTCACGGGCCAGCGGCCAGGGGTGGCGGCCCCGCCGTCCCGCCAGAAGGAGCGGGAATATGGAGACTCGCCACGCCGGCTCCGGTGCTATATAAGGGGGGAGCCGGCTCGGAGCAGACAGTTCGGGTTGGAGCGTGAGTCTGCTAAGAAGTGCTTTGGAGTGTTGTGACGGCGGTGTTTTGGCGATCGACGGTTGTGGACGTGACATTATTCTATTGGTTATTTTGGTTGGACTGGCTACGTGTATGGACATCTTCTGGCAAATTGTTACCTCTGGCTTGTATCTGGTTTATTCTTTGGACGGCAGTAATAAATTGATTAATCAGAACTGTTATTTTACTACCCTGCATTTCCCAGTACATAACAGTATCATGGATAGATTTGTTTATCTTGATATCCTGAAACGAAATCTGAAAACAGTGTTGCAAAGTTAAATCTGTGACGAGAATTTTCTTTCCAGCAAGACAATGATCTGAAGCTTACGGCAGACGTTATCAAACAGCGGATTCTATGCCTCATATTGTCTCCTTCCCCCACGCAGTTTCCGGACCTAAACCCAATAGAAAACATCTGGAATAAATTGAAAAAGATACTACAAAAACGACATGTCGCCAGTTTAAAACATTTTTGTGAGGTACTAAAAGGAGAATGGTAGAATATTGGTTCGGATATCATGAAAAAGGTTGTGTACTCTAGGCCAAAGTGACTGAAAACTGTGATACAGAGGAAAGGAACTGTTACAAAATACTCAATACTCAAGGTCTGAATACATTTATCTATTACATATTTCTTTTTTGTTAATAGCACGCAATATAAGATGTGTTTTGTCAGCATTTGTTATGTATGTATGTTTGATTTGACATGTTTTTCACACGTACAAAGAATGAAATAAATATTTGGAGTTTTCAACACAGTGAAAGCTATTTCTATAATTTCCTCCTGTCTGGATACTTTTGTCTCCCTCAATATGAGTGTTGATTTATAAATAAATGCAGTTGTCTTTAAAATGTTGAAGCCCTAATTTTGAATATATGCGTAGACAAGTGCACTACACAAACACTGAACAGATAACAATTTATTTCATTGTCCTCGGAGCCTGGGCGGAGTACACAGGCAATTCGTAAGGAGACTCTACAGAACATGCAAACACAACCTTCGGCTGCATAGACATTCTAGACTGCGTTCTTCAAGTTTCCGTAGTAGTTCCTGTTTGGGAATCTGGATTAAAAACGGTACCGTGTCAAACGACCCCTAGAAAAGATCTCGCGACCATTACGCTTGTGAATCCGCTTTAGCATACTAGCGGGAAGGATTGTGCTGGCAATATAACCTGGCAATACTACACATTTAGCTACGTAGATCGCTTTATAAAATTAACAGAAACTCAATTACTTCCTAAACGAGGTTTCGTTGAAATGAGTCGCAAATTGATACGAAGCTCTCCCTTCAGGAAATGCGACGGACTGTGTGAAATAATTCCTTTACAATGCAAATTGCATAAAAAAATTTAATTCAGATGCTGTACACAACGTTCCTATGAATGCAGATAATATTAGTATGTCTGTTTATTCATTGCGTCTCTGGAATTTCAAAATTATAATTCGCGTCGTTTTTAATGTTTTTATTCGAAAGCAACTCGCAAGTCTGAAATAATTCTCATCAATGAAACAATAGGATTAAAATGAAGTTTACACAAAATTGTTCAACAGAGCGAAACTTTAATGCTATGCAAGTTAATTTACTTCTCATGTTGTTGCAAGTAATGAAATAGCCCTCCTATGGTCAATTTTAAACCACAGAATAATGAAAAAACAAGTAAAACTAGTAGTTTTACGACAGCACGAAGTTTTTCATAATGTGACCGGCTGCACTCTTTATGTATCTAACTAATTAGTATCTAACATCCCTTCCTTTCCTATCTTTATTTATCAAATTAATTCATTAATAATTTACTTTATCATTGGATGCGGCCGTTTGCAAAAACTAGTGGTCCTACATAATGGCACAGACTTTCCCGTATTAGTTTCCTATTTCCTTGGGTCTTGGCTAGCTATACGCAATTGCCACATACTCTTTCTTGCCAGCTACCACCTATCACCGCCAAAAGTACATTTTTTTGTCATTTTCTTAATTTTTTCGGTTACCTTTGGGTAGAATGGAAACATTAACTTTTAGAATATAGCAATTTTCATTTGAAAATGATGTGCCATTTTAAAGAAAATTGCGTTTTTGGCGCTACAAAAATGCAAAATTTGAAGCTCATTTTCACAGAAAATGTTTGAGTTTTCAAAATACTTTATTTGAAGTTATTTGAAGCACGTACACACACAAATATAATAATCGTTTACAAATTGCTGGTAATGTGCATATTAAAGATGTGAGAGATCTTTCAAAAAAATTACAATTATGTAATTTTTGAAAAAACAAAAAAATAACTCAAAATAAACTTTACGCTATACTAAAGAGTGTAATTTGCACTAGCCGTTACAAAACTTTCAAGAAAAAATTTGCAGCCATATATGAGAAAATGGCGTTTGAGCATTTCTGAAAATGAGAAATTTTGAGCTACTTTTCACAGAAAACGGTTGTGTTTTCGAGAAACTTTGCTTGACATTATTTAAAGCACATGTACTCGTAAATATAATAATGTGAAAAAAATCGCCGATAATGTAAATATTATCGACGTGAGAAACATGTGAAAAAATTTACCTTTTTGTAATTTTTGAAAAAAACAACCTATAGAGCAATGTGGCTTTTATGTCATCTGAATAGAGTACATTTACCACTATCCCTTCCAAAAGTTAAAGAAAAAATTTGGAGCCGTTTTTGAGAAAATCTTCTTCTCGTAATTTTTTAAAATTGGACATATTGCACGCAATATTGCACGAAAACTACTAAAATCTTGAAAAACATTTACATGACCTTTATGAAAGAACTTAATATGCAGAACAAATATTGCTTGAAGAAAAAATCTCTATCTTCAATATTGTAGTTGGAGAAAGACGCGGGAAAAAATTCAAACTTTCACAATTTTCGAAAATTCAGAGTTATCCGTGAAAATCGGACCTATGCCATGTTAATAAGTGTATTTTACTCTATTCATACAAGAGATTTAAAGAAAAAATTTGGAGCCTTTTTTGAGAAAATTTGAAAATCCTCGAGGGGCTTCATATAAAGTACCCCCAAATTTTGAAGAATCTTTTTCAAAATCTCAAAGTTTTGACTAGAACCAGATCGACTGGGGAATATCCATTTTGGAAGAAATCGTACGTATGGTTTAGGCGCTAGCAATGTTCACAGACGGACAGACAGACGAACATTTTCCTTTCAATTGGGTTTTCGGTATCAAGGACCTAGAAAACAGGGTTTCTGGCTACAGCACGTGTTAGGGGATAGGGGATTTTTTTCTTAATTTAGCAATTGGTTTTATCCACTTTTTCGTTTTCACGGCCCGGCAATTAATTTTTTTCCGCCGAAAATTGGCCATTTTTTTGCGCAGCATTACTTAACTTATATTACGTATATCATTCCGTGTATACGTACGTATACAGGAAAGTAAAAATCACAAACACACCGTGTTTGTTACTCTTTATGCGGCTTCCTGGCAGTTGTATGATCTGCTAACATGAACCTCAACACTGTTCCACCATAACATAAACAAAATTCAACACAACGGAAAATAAAAAGTCAACATTCACACAATATTTACAAGTCATTCACACCACGAGACATGCGCATTCTCCCTGTATGGCCATTTTCTTTGTGAATAAAATTTAAATTAAGAAGAATGATGACATGCATGTATTTC
Source organism: Acheta domesticus (assembly GCA_031308135.1). Classification (NCBI taxonomy): domain Eukaryota; kingdom Metazoa; phylum Arthropoda; class Insecta; order Orthoptera; family Gryllidae; genus Acheta; species Acheta domesticus. The sequence continues at coordinate 202,244,858 of JAHLJT010002406.1, forward strand.
AACAAAATATAATTCTCGTCGTATTTATCAAAGTGCATGCGTCGCAACTTCCCTTTCGTAGCGATATCGTAACTGCGCCCAACTTCCTTGACGTCCACGACGGCTGCATCAAGTACCAGTTACCATTTACCATATCAACACAACTCGCAAATAAATCGACTGTCACTATAAAAAAAACTCGTAACGTTCTTTTCTTCCCGTCCGAAAATCATTTCTCGCCTAGCAACACATGAGGTCCTCTCACCTCTGAGACTAGAATTCATCTACCCAAAAGTATTGTTGCAATTCATTAGCAAAACGTTTCCTCAACAAAACACGCTCTCTCAGTCTTTTGTCCTTCTTTATTGACATCAAATTATTCTGATTTACGCCTCCCCGGCGTCCCCTTGCTTAACGGTATCTGCCAAAATTCTCTAAATTTCCGTTTTTGATGTTTATTAGTACGAAACACCCCAGTTTCCCGTTATTCAGTTCGAATTTCGTACTTTTCTGTGCTTACTCACACCGGCAATTCTCCGTCACTTGTCTTTTGACAACGGCGGAATAGACACTCTGTTAAATAGAAAACACACACTTGTCCGCCTTATAAACTATACGTGCTGACATAGAAAGTTATTCTTAAATTTCCCTTAAGCTAATTATTGTTTTGAACTAATGAATTAATTTGAATAACTTATTCACCGCGGCATTTCGTATACAATAAATGTCCGCACGCCATTCTGCCATCATTTGTTGAATCTATCGTCCATTCTTGCACAAAAGCGTCCGCCTACTATCTCTGTGATGGTTCTTTTATTGTAAAAAAATACAAATCATTACAGTAATATTGTCAATGATTATATAATATTATAAATAAAGAAAAATATAAATTTATCTTACACTTAAGCTGCCATTTCAGAAATCCTTAAACGAGGGAAGCCCGAAAAAAAATACAAATATATTTTCAATTCAAACGTTTAAAGAAAACAGCTTTGTCACTAAATTCAGGGTACCTTCACTTTCTACATAAATGTAAATACCAATGATATCCCGATGCGTATTTTAGCCGTAAATAAAATTAGTTTATAATAACGCGAACTAGCGGTGGACGTCAATATCGCCATCTATTGCCAGTGCGGTGTTGTCGAAACAACAATGGCATCTGGATGCGATTGGCATACACATTTGCAGATAAGTATTCTTGATGCCGCTGGCAATGTAATGCAAATGGTTAAAAAATATAATAATTAAATATAATATTGTTATATCCATCATCCTAACACGCTTTTGCACGAATTTCTCGTCACTCCCGCACCTTAGGATGCAAGGCGAAATGATATATTCGTTTACACATTTAACTCAATAATAGAGCAATTTAAAATAGATTTAATGTTTAAATAAAAATAACGTAATATTTATTTCAAGTTTCGATACAGCAATCATCTTGAATAGAGTCGTGAGCTTACTATTGTGTCAACCAGAGAGTATTATATCAAGGTGTCAACATAGTTTATAAGTACAATATAATATTATAAGATTGATAGATAGGTTTGCTCGTTCTTTATTTATATTATTCTGTAGAGAAATGTGCCCTTTCTTATTAACGACAAGCAACTACTATTAAGTTAATGTAAAAAATTATTGATAATTCAATTTTTTTTATTCTTGAAGAACACATATTATGCGACCTTTCGGGAGTACGATTTTTAAGTACGATAATTTATTTAGTTCTTCAAATGTTGCTAATCTTGCGCTTTTTTAAATTTTATTATTATAACTTTTGTATATTTTATTCGTCTTTCATCTATCGTATTTATAGTTAAAATTTTGGGAAGGGATTGTGAAACTTCAGAAAACGTGCGCAAATAATCTTCTCCCGCATATGTCATATACAGTTTTCACTGTATTTTTACCAAATAAATCAAATCAAATGCCATCATCAGGCTACATTAATAAACATGAAATATATAATTACAAAGTTTGGAAGTTCTGCGAATCTTACACAAAACATGCATTGGAACGGAAATCGTGTCTCTACTGATTTCATCTTAGAAAATTACGTACGAAAAATAATTATTTTAAGGCAAAAATCAACATAAGCTTGTCAATTAAACGGCATCCATGTCCCAACTACATGATGGGATTCTCGGGATATCCATTTGCCTCCAAGCACGTCTCAGATTACATTCACAGAGTGAGAGCGCCTCAAATGCAGCATGGAAATTTCGAATTTACTATTTCAATTTGTTTCCGATATTCGCAATGCGCCACAAAGGTGACCAGCGAGTTTACTTTGCCTTTCTTTCTCATATTTCAATAGATACTAAATTAATTTCAACTTTCAGCTAGGCTCTCGGATCCTACTAACTAACTGATCTGGTGTTTAATGTCTGCCAGCTCGACTTGCGCTGACTCTCGCTGAGCATCGACCGCATCTGACCTCCTTCATTCGCTAGCTGCGTAACCGTCCGTCCGTCCACAAACGGTGCTCCATTTCTTCCAAAGAACGCGACCGTTCGCTTCATTCCTTGCAAATCCCCTCATCAAATATGTATACGAGAGGCAACAGCGTTCTGATTGGCCACTATTATCTTCTCCATGCACCTAAAACGCACTAATATTCATCTATCCCCACTCCTCTGGCTCACAACGGCTATAAACTGTTAAAATCAGGTTGAGACTGGAGCGGAGCGAGCACACAAGTCGCTGACCGCCTCCCGCATTTTCATATGCACAAGTGCGTAATTGAATGAATTTCTATTAAAAAATCGAGGTGCATTGAAGCAGCTTCCTCCACCTCTTGACATTCATTTGCACTCAATTGCAATTTACACGTCTCCCCCACAGCACTAACATGTGGAAAGTTAATCACATCTTAAAACTTCTTCTACCAATGAACAATTAAAAGTAGTAGTAATAATAATAATAATAATAATAATAATAATATATATCTCGTGCACCGTTGAGGAGAATATACGAAAATGCCAAAGCTAAGAGAGTGATAGAGACAGCAAATTCTGTCTTAAATGAGGTGGTACAGACCCCAGGTAGAGATCTAGATATTACTGATATCAATCACATCGTGTATGCAACTGGATATCTGGTATCTCAGACAATTCTGGGGCCAGCCAAGAACACCGACAGCCGACAGCAAAACAGAGTAAACAGCCCAGTACCCCCATGAACGAAGAGAATTATGAAACGGATAGCCGATACTCGGCGTGAAATATCACTCTTAGCCGAGGCATCTTCTAAATCAACGCACACAACTAAAGTTCAACGAAAGAGATTTAATGTTGAACAAAAATACCGAATTGAAAATGACACCAGCAGGCTAATGGTAGTTGAGAAGCTAAAAGAGAAAATTCAAGCATGAGCTCAAAGAATTAGACGTTACAAATGTAGAATAGATTTCCGTGTACAGAACCGGTTGTTTGAAACAGACGCAAAGAGTTTCTATTGCAATCTGACTCAAAAACCTAATAACAATGCTCCTCCTTCAAAAGATGACGTCGAAGCATTTTGGGCAGGAATCTGGGAGGAGAGCAGATCCTACAACAGAGACGCATCTTGGATTCAATCTGAAGTTGATGCTGCCAATGGACTCGTGGAAACCGTGGAACATGTTCAAGGATTCTCGAAAGAGAACCTATGCCAAACAATTAAGAACATGGGAAACTGGAAATCCCCTGGGGTTGATAAGATCCAGCTTTATTGGATTAAGAAATTAACAGCAATACATTCTCATCTAGCAAAGGCTGTTAATAAAATGTTAGAAAACCCTAAGGAAATCCCGGAATGGTGCACTCGCGGCATCACGTATTTGCTACACAAAGCAGGAGACAGCTCTTTGGCGAAGAACTACAGGCCAATTACTTGCCTGTAGACTCAAAGTAGACGAATAGAAAATAATTGCTAAAAAAGGTTTTGTTTTAAGGGCTTCATTTGTGGCTCAATACGACTATCCTAGGGTTTTCCAGTCGGCGGAGATGGCCTTAAGGATTTGGGGGTAAAAGTTTACCCCCAAAAGGGGTATTTCTGTGGTTTTACGGTTACATCTCCTAAAGGACTCACAATATCGAAAACGTGGTCCTATTAAAAGTTGTAGGGCATTAATCTTCACATTGAATGAGACCAGACGCATATTGAACACTCGTTCCCACACCAGTGCTCATCAAAGTTAAACATATATTACATATTATGAAAAATATTCGTGCTAACTTCTGCTTAACAAGCCCGAGTTCAAAACTCGCTGCGTTTCGATAGCGTAACGATCAGACTCACGCGAGTTAACTTAGAGAACTCGTGTTCGAGTCTCGATGTGGATTTTTTTTTCTGATTGAAAATAGTTTCGCAAGTTTGTGTATTAAATATAGCGGAGCATTTAGAAATTATTTATTTATTTACGTCAAAAACAGTTTAAAACTTAGGTGACGAGATTGATAAATTGTATCAAATCGTATAAATATTTCGCCTTTTACTAAAGATTTAGAAATAATGCAGAAAAATATGCGATATTGTCGCACTAGTTATTTTGTAAATCTATCCATATTTATATGGTACTCCCAATTGCAAATAAGATATTGCAAACGTTACAGTTCAAGCACAAGTCCTTAATAAGTCAATGGAGACAACCTACTCACAATTAATTACTTTCATTATTGCCTAAAAGCTCACTTTCCAGAAGAGTATTATTAGTTTTCATATTGGAATCAATTAATTTCCATACATCACTCTCCCTTTCTGCAGACATTTGTTTTCTTCTTTTACATTAATTTCTTTTCCAAACAGTAAACATTAATATTCTAAATCAGTTGCTCTCATAAGACAAGCATCATACTGCAGATGAAATCCTCTTTTGAAGCTATCAAAACAACTCTACACTTCGGAGCCACCAACAGAATACTAATTTTCTTCTCTCATAAAAATTGTTGTTTGCTTTCTCTTATCCTCGCTTCTTATCTCAGTTCGCTTTACTTAGTTTATCTTTTATTTGCTTACTCCATTTCACCCTACCAGCATTTATCGTGCCATCAGTCTTGCGTGACGTTTTTCTCCACCGCGGCGCTGGAGATTAATTAACTTTATCCGTATTTAATTACCGGCTTCCATTTTCATTTCCACTGGCTGATGAACAAGCGCCGCTTGGAGGGAGTAGTTTTACGGACGAGCCGCAAATGAACAGGCTGCGTGCTGCACTGACACTGCGAGATTGTGTAGGTCAGTGGCTCCACAGAAAAGCCCCCGGGGTCCCTGGGTTTCTTCAAAATCATTTGGATTTTTCCTTCTCTGCTTCTCTGTTGGTCTCTTTCCCTCTATTCCCCCTTTCTGACTCTTTTTCTCCCCATCTCTCTGCGTGCCCATTCTGTGTCCTCTCTCCTTGTCCTTTCCCTCCATATCCTCCTCTCCGTATCTTCATCCCTCGCTTCTCTCTTCCTTCAAATTCTCCACTCTCTCTATCCCCTTCTCTCCCTCTCACTCTCTTTGCTTCTCTTTCTCTCTCTCTCTCTCTACTTTTTTGTCCGTCTCTTTCTCCCTTTCTCTTTCTACTTCTGTGTGAGTAAAACGTATTATATTTATCAAATATGTAAAATAAAATAAATGTAAGACACTGATCTAGTAATCTTTGAACAGTATAGACAGCTAAGCAACTAGCTACTCGGAGATATTCCTGAAATATAGTTCTGAGTGCTGAGAAAGTAAAAAAAAAAACAAGTTTAATTACACACATTTCCTATTCCATTACATTACAAATGTCAATGAATTGAAAACGAGACTTCATTTAATATGCAATCTGAACCATACCCTTGGAAATGAATAAACTGAATCTGCAATTACAGCAATTTCGCAGAATCAAAAGTGCTGCTAGCGATGTGCGACTTTGCATTAACGCTGCAAAATGATTTCCCTATGCAAACCGCATTTTATGGCATCTATATATCAGGAACATATGTCCCTTTAGCAAGTGAAAACAGTTTCAGTTATTTAATAATATGGATAATAGCTATATACCAATAATTTATCATTTCCAAATCAATCATATATATTTGCTGATTTCATGTGTACATGTTAGAACACAAGTTTTGATTTAACTTCAAACACAATGACAGACATCTCTAAACACTGACAAAATTCAACATTTATCTCAAGACACACACACCATAATTCATTACGCTCGAATTATTCTGTGGGAAAACAGGTGCTTCGTAATATTTTATTTTGAATATTGAAATGCTCAGAAGTTCGTTTTCTTTTTGTCATCTTTCGTAAGTGACGACCAAGTACAAAAAACTTTCATTTATTAAAGACTGAACCAAAAGTGAAAAATGAAAATTAATGAGAACAAATAGGTATATATAGGTAGCATATAAACAAATACGATTTTACCACGAAGAGAATAAAATGTCCCACTGCTAATAATAACACTAGGGAACAAGAATTTGACCTCTAGGAAGGTAGAGTGTGCAACGTACTCAATTTTGTATTTAGATTACTAATATCACAATAAGATATTACAAAATCGTGTCACATTTTTTAAATATTTCCTATCTTTTTACCGAATCATATCACCTGCCAGATATGTAGAATAAATACGCTTAAAATTCATTCAAAAATAAAATATTTGTTCAGATCATCTATACCATTTTCATAAGTTATCAACAAAATTAGGATTTTGTGTTGTTGTTTTTTTACCTTCTGTATTTGAAGATTGCCCTGTTTATTCGCGTGTCTGGTAGTCGCTTTCAATTGCGGGTAGGTCTTGCTGGATGTTTTAAAAACAAATTAAGAGCACCCTTATATTTCCTACTGCGTATCAGTAATCGAAAGGAATTATTTTAGAATCTTACCGTATCGCAAGTATACAAATACAAGTATCCAAATGTTCGGGTAGCAGGTTCTCGGTCTGTCGGTGTCATGCGGGACTGTATCTGCCGTGCGCGTGAAGTTCGTGTCTGGTTTGCGTGTGCCTCAAATACATTAATACATTACAGTTCTGTGAGATTTGTAAAGTGAAAATCTCCACATGATCAGTTGAATTGAATCGGTTCGATAAAATGCGATTCGTCATTTCACGTGGAAAGTGTGAGAATCAACCCGATAACTTCTGTTACATTTGTGAAAGATTTACACCCAAACTTTCAAGGAAAAAAATATAGAAAATTACAATACCTTCGTATTCCTTAAACTTCGGTTCTCGTGTTTGGAATAAGGACAACTGAAATAATGGTTATTTGCTGAACTAATGTTGTGGAGAATACCAACAAACCATTTTGAAGTCTGCTACTTCCTCATGATAATGATATCTGGCCTGTCCACATCAATCATCCACATAATTCTTCTGCTATTTGACCTGTGTCACACAATGTCACCTGTGCCTGCATTCCCAGAAACATGTCAATAAATCATTAAATCTGTGATGAGACTGAAGCCGTGTTTCTCCGAGAAACAGAAGCCTCCACTTAAGAAGCTTAAGAACTGGCTAAGCTCCATATTACATTAATGGAAACTACTTGTTGCCGGGACAAACATTCAGTTTCGAAAAGACATGACAAAACAGGGATGGGACCTACAAAACAGGGCCTATACCACGTGCTAGGGGATTTTTTTTCTTAATTTAGCAACTGACTTTATCCACTTTCAGGGCCCGGCAATGAATTTTTTTTCTGCCGAAAATTCGACGTTATAGTACATCGTATATACGTATGTATACCGGAAGGTAAAAAGAAGTAAAATTAACGGAAATCGCATAAATCCATTTCGGAATATACACCCACTCGTTTCCGGAAGAAGCACTATCCGTCCGCTCAGCGTTTCGGGACTCTACACCTCATCCCTTTGCCACGGCGAGTTAAGCGTGATGAAGTTTCCGTTATTATTCCTAGTATACTCTGCGCGTATCTGCAACGAAGCGTTACGGAGTGCCTCGAATCGAGCAAGAGGCACCGTCGGTTCCGAATACAGCGACCTCTAGAGAGCAGTTTGAGCCTCCAATGAAAGCTGCAATTTCATCAACGGCTCTGTCCAAGGACTTCCCTCGCCAACCGCGCCCACGCGCCAGCGCGCTCGTTCGGAATTACGCTCATCTCGTCGCCCACTTTATGGGCGCTCGGTGATAAAACAATGGGACGTCGGCTCCTCGAGTAACATGGAGTCGATGAAGCAAACGATGCTAAATTAATAGGTAGGGTAATACCAGCCCAGAATTACCGAGATGGGGAGACGTCCTCCTACATTAAATGAGCGCGAAGGTTATCTGAAGGAAACGTTTAGTAGTTTTCAACATGATTAATTATAACTTTTTACTTAAGCATGTGCGTTTTCAATAATAATATTTATTTGTTTAAGTCAAAAGAGTACTTGTCTCAGATATATACTATATTTATACACCATAGAGCAACGTTTTGCTTCAAAAGAAACTGGACGAGAATCCAATCGAGTTGAGGGTTTCAACCTAAACATTCAACCTGTAATACCAGTATTTGATTGTTGCGAATCTACTGAATTTTCAATGATCCCGCAACAGCGTATACACACGTGAATCACAATCGTTTGAGCGCCAATAAACTGAGCTGCAGCTTAATTGCAACTCACCGAACGACGCTGTCCGTTGGCCTCTCCCTTGAGGTAATTTAAATAACACTACGTCATACACAAATAAAGTACATGATTTGTAAATTCATGTAATCAAAATCAATCGGCAAATGTTATCTTTTCTACTTTTGTGGATATCTTGTTCCTTACTATAGAACCACTGATTAATTTGCTGAAGTACCTTTCCGAAGGTTTAGCCAAACTACCAATATTCTGAAGTCGCTGCTGTTTGGGTTTTAAAACAAGAATCTCACACTAATATATCCGGCCTACATTCAGGCTTCCATTCTCTAATGAACTCCACCCAATCCTCGTCTAACTCGCCTGCGTCGATAGTAACCGACGCTACATCCCCCAATTGTTCTTTTCTACACGTTTATACAAATCATATTACGTTTTATATTTTCATTTATTGTCATTGACGATGTTATATTTAGTATCGTCAACTAAAATATATTGTCGTCTTCCTTTCCCTTTAATCTATTTTGTATGATTTTATTATACTAGTTTTTACCTATTGTCTAGTTTATCGGTGACTCTGAAGAACTTTAGAATATTCACAGTCATAAAGGGTGATAAAATGAAATGTCACAGAAAGAAGGAAGTAGAAACCTCAGACTAATTGAAGATTCCTGAGTCAATGAAATAGTCGTAATTGGAAAGTATATAGTCAATAGCTGGCCTACTTATGAGGCTTGTCATTACTCCGTGAAGGAGGGCGGGTGGGCGTTTAGGAATCGACCCTGTTACGAAGTTTGTGTTTCATAATCAGGAAATACCAGAGATCTTGCCGCTTCTGTAGTTTCCTGTGACACCACCATGTTGAGACTTGAGTTTTCGTTTTAGACAGGGCCCTTCAACTCCCATTTAACGTAGTGGAGATCATTATAGTGGCGCACTCTCCTGTAGCACCTTCGTACAGGAACTAAAATACGAACTGCTGCCAACGATATTTCAAACGTGTGTGGCTGCTACGTACGTTCGCATTACGCTCAAGCAGGCGCGTAATGCTACAAGAAATAACGTCGATGTCCGCGCTTGCTTCAGCGCTTTCTTATATGTATATATTATGAATAATTGAACATTTAGAAGACACTTTTCGTATTTCGCACAATTTAGCCAATTTTTAGGTGCGGATGTTGGCGAGCCTATACCCGGCGACACTAGCGTCTCCAATAGTAGCACCTTCGAGCTTTGTCCCCGGTTTTCATGGAGTGTTGCAGGGCCCTGGTTTTAGCAGTGTCGGTTGCGCAAATCCTAGAGGCCAGTTCCTGCACGGGGCCTTTTCATCCTACGCATCGCGTCTCACGTGACATCCAGCGCTGATGCTTCCACTCATCTACTCGCTGACTGCAAGTCCACAGTACGCTCACAGAGTTGCCTTACAGAAATTTTTTACTTATTTAATTGGTAATTATAACACATTTATATATAATTTCAATTCTTTTCACTATGTGGCTAGGCTGAAGGCCTTTAAGCCATTACAATACCTACATTCTACCGTATTCTAACCTTTCGAATTCTGGCATTCACTCCTAATTGTCTCTTCATCGGATCAAAGCCGCGGAAAGAAGACCATAAGGCACGGCTGAGGAAAAAAACCTGGAAGGGAAAAGAAATATATGCAAGACAAGAGTATGTGCGATCGTTGAATGGATGAAATTTTGGTAAAAGCACAATAAAATACTATTTCCCTTTGCTTAGTAATCAAAGAAGGTGCACATTTTAGAAATTACATTGGTTGCATGGATCTTCACTTAAGCCCGTAAGCCTTACACACACACAATACCAATCAACACCAAACACAGTAATTTGTTTGCACTTTCCAGATAGCACTTTTATTATAGAGTCAAAACAAAGAAGACTTCTTTCGATCAATGTTCCTTGCGCAACGCAACCTCACCGGCGGTTATTCGCTTCCTCGAGCTCGCCTCTCCAAAAGCTCCTTCTTTGACCCAGGAACTGATTGGGCTCTGCCGTGCGGTCATCACCAGGGTCAATACCTATAGCTCTGTGGCCCACACCTGTGGTCCAGGGTCAGTACTTCGCCAGATAGAGCAGTGGTGTTCCCCATGCCTGGGCCTAGTTCAATTCCCTCGCTTGAGGGGCACGTGAGATATGTGGCTGGCAAACATGACCTATTCCCTTTACCCTAATTTGCAAACTCCACCTGCCTGAGTTTTTTTTTCGTCACACAGCTACAGAATCTGAAATTTTTTAAAGGAAAGCTACAACTTTATTTTTGCCCCGACCGCGAATCGGTATCACACCATAAGGAAGCTAGTATGCTACCCTTGAGTCCCCTTGGACTTCATTTTTAAATTACTACCCAAAAATCCCAGTTCGAGACATCCACGGAACCGATAATCAAAGTTTCAAGGCCCGCCACGCTCAATTTCTGAATTATGCACGATAGTAGCATGTTTTGTAGATCCGTGTGAGTAGTGGGCTGTATGAGTTCCAGCAAATGTTTGAACTGAAAAAAAATATCCAGCATTCTAAAAGTTCTCCAGCACTCTAAAGGCAGTATTGCGGAGTAAAGGAGCGATTTCCGAGGTGACGAAGCAACAATTGTGAACAGTGTGCTGGAAATTTCTCGGCAACACGGGAATATTGTTATGTGGAGGGGCAGATAAGAATGAGATTCACTTTGTACAAAAAAATAACAGGCTTTCGTAATGCTTTTTGTGATCCCAATGGGTCCCAAAAGCTGGAATCCTTAGAAGACTTTCAGCACAATGTGAGTGTAATGTGTTTTCATGGCGAAACGTTTGGTGGATTCAAACATTCAAAAGCAGTCAAACAAGCATGCAGGATGATTTCTCTCTGACCTACAGGTAATGAAGCAGTGTTATCATGGCTTGATGCTTAATCAAAAGTCCTTTTTACTTTCTCACCTTACTTTGTAAGAAGAGCAACGTGTTGAAATTATGTGCCGCAAACTGCGATATTTCGGTAGAAAAATGACTGGTCATAGTAACGAAAAAGTAAATAAATTTTGTTTCTATGTATATGTAAAACACTTCGAACGCTTCACTAAAACACTTTCACTAAAACGTTATGTAGTCACAATCCGTGTTTTGTAGACCCTTGTTACTAGAAACTGATTGAGGCCAAAACGTGTGTCTGCGGTCAACGCCAGACCCTGTTCAGAAGATTTTTTTCCAAATGAATATTCCCCGATGGAAGGAACTGAAGACCCTCCAATTTTAAAACGGATATTTTGATCTTTGAAAGTACTTTACACGACGCCTCAACATTTTCAAAATTTTCTCATACACGGTTTCAAAATTTCGAATTTAACTTTGTTCTCGGATACTGTAAGTGACCCTTTAAAGAATGTCATATGTCTCATTTTCGTTGAAATTCCTGATTTTCCGAAAATTGCAAAAAAGTATTCTCAGTAATATCTTAAAATTTCTTACATTAGCGAACAATAAAAATAAGTATTTCTACAAGAAAGGACCAGAGATTAAGATTTGTCTCTCGCAAAAATTAAACAATTCAGAAAAACCACAGGCAGTTTATTTATTTATTTATTCATTTATTTATTTGTCAAAAAACAGTAAAAACTGTATATGACGTATAGGTGAAGAGATTATATGCGCACATTTTCTTAAGTCCCAAAAAAAAAAAACGAAATTAGCAACATTTGAAAAACTAGAAAAAGAATTTAGAAAAATTATTCTTTTAGAAAAATAGAAATTAGAAAAAAATTGTTTCCGAGTTATAGAAAATCAATTTCAACGGTAAATGAACTGCTGATTTAACTTTTCTGCATTGCTAACAAATATAATAAGGAACATCAGTTCCCACCACATCAGTTACCACCACAAGCAAAAGGAGTGCTCAAAAAAACGTGCTCACAGTGATGCTACATTTACGTCCAGAAGCAAAACAAGGGGCCATCTCAGCACTTGCTCAATGGATCAGGGAAACTGGACAAAACCCTCATCGAGATTGGGTTCATTGACCCGGAAGCTGAAGTAACATTACTTGTTACAGGCGTATTAATTTTTTTAAATTTATACAATACAAATGTATAACTAATTCATTATATCATTGTTTTGTAAAAAAACATTATTTTTCTTTTTGACGATCAGCGTAGTCTCTAATTGTGTAGAAACAGTTAAGCAGCAGAAAAGATTTTACTTTTATCTTAAATTTGTGTATCGATTTTAATTGTTTAATGTCATCTGGCAATGCTTTTTAAAGTAACGTACATGTATGTGTCTCATGTATTGTATGTTGTTACAATATCGAAGAAGAACAGAGCTATATCTTCTATTGGTTTATAGAAGATATTAATTAAGAAGATATTAATAGATTTATTAAGAACTTTGTATTAACTCATTTCAAACTGAAGATCATACATGTTCCGGCTTTTGGAGAGTTTTCCGCCAACATTTAAACTCCTTCGTGCCCTATGAGAGATATTTTTTAAACAACTGCCCATTAATCGTATGTTCCATTACGCATCACTAACACCGTTTTACAAATTCAGGCACAATATTGCTTCGAAATTTCTCTTCATCTCGCTTTCTAATAACCCTTTCGAACAACTCATCGGTTTCCCATCTTTGTCCTCTCGCATTTCATTTCCTTTCGTCTAAATGGAATAATCAGTTTTGAAAATAAAGAACGTAGTTTGGTTGGGGAATCTAATTCCTTTTTGGCATGTTCCACGCAAGCTTAATCTGCGATTTATCGTCTGACGTCAGTTCTTGAATTCACCGTAAATTCGTTTTCAAATGAGAATTCTCTTTCAATGTACTTTTAGCGAGATAAAGAAATTTGCATCTGCTGTTCTGAAACGGCGTTTTTCAGCATCAATGTAATCTCTGGTTCGTTAAATTGCGAAATCTTTGCCGCGTCTACGAGTTTTCTGGATTTAGCGGAAGCGCGTAATTACCTCTCCAGGAAAATGTGAGTGCAGTGGATTAGGACCCATATGCAACGTAAGAGCCTTTGGTCTGCAGCGTTAGAGTCATGTAGTCAGTAGGCTAGTTCTCTCCCAATAACAGTCCTAAGCGTGATGGGTTTCCTAGCGTTGCTTCTTCAACTGTGTTTTCAATGACCTACACGAGCGACATGAGAATAACTTGGGTAGAGCGAACAGTGGCTCCACCTGCTAGGAACCATATGCAATGTAAGAGCTTTGGTCTGCAGCGTTAGAGTCATGTAGTCATAGGCTAGCTTCTCTCCCAATAACATCTAAGCGTGATGGGTTTCCTAGCGTTGCTTATTCAACTGTGTTTTCAATGACCTACACGAGCGACATGAGAATAATTTGGGTAGAGCGAACAGTGGCTCCACCTGCTGACAAAATGTTTGAGCCGCCCAATCGCATTGATCATTCGCATTCATGGGAAAATGCAAACCATCATTGTTCCTTATCTACGCCCTACAATGTGTGTTTGACACTCACCAATCAATGAAATGAAATCGGATTGAAGCGTAGGAAAGTTTCACCAATAATAATTTTTATTTCATTTTATATTTTTGTACATTGAAAATCATGAAATATTAAATATAATACTTTAGAATGTAACAATTGAAACGGAAAATCAAGCGTAATCATTTCTTATTTTGTACTCACAAAAACACGAAGGCTGATGCAACTATCACACGTAAATTCTCTATCACTGTTGGTGAAATCTTCGCCAACGTATGATATTTTTAAAAAAAATTATATCTTCGACAACAAAATAAAAATATTCAAATGTTTGAATCTTATCTAAGATACAATAGGAAAGTATATTAAACCTTAAGTTGGAGAACTAACATCTCTCAATAAATATCTTCATTGAAAATTTGTTTCCAACATCAATTGCATTGTTATTTTTGTTTGATATTCTGTAAGTACATTAGAAGTTACATTTATACATTTTTTAAACAAATAAACATGTTTCATTAACAACTTTCCTTCTTAATGGAAAGGATAGACAAATGGATAGGGAAAGGGTGGGGTTTAACATGCCAGAGTTTTCGCAGCCGGTACACTAGTTATTTAATATATCTATCTTACTAATTTTCAACGCACGCAGAAACTGAGAGAAAGCTAGGCAACCTCCCCGCATATGAGAGATGTCGAAATCTCCTTAAATAAGCAGAAGAATATTCAAATTTTTAAAAAAAATAATCAGTTTCGATTTTACAGGAAAAGTGAAATTGCTGATGGTGCAGTTCTACCTATTCTCATAATGCGCGCATAGATTAAATGATCACAGCACAGTGAGCCAATGCTGTCGACACAGCCGACGACATCAGTCTTGCAGTCGTGCGACCGCAAGGCTCCGAAGAAGAGAACTCATTCTATTAAATATTTCCTTAATAATTAAATTTGTTCAAAGAATTGTTTGCCCCTACCGACCGACCGACTCCCAGACCGACAGCGAACGATGACAATAATAAATATTTCCTATTCACGTGTTGCGTTATGCAGCAGCAACTTTTTGTTGTTCCTAAGTACTTAATGAACAGTTTTTCTATATGTACTCGTACCATATTACTGCAGTACTTGTGAAAGTTGTTTTTGTTAAAATATTTAATTTATTACAGTGTGGTAGAGGTGTACTTTATTTCATGTTTTTGAACAGTGTGTTACTTTTTCGAAAACCATTTTGTGTGATTTCGAACAACAGCATTTTTACTAATGCATGCCCTTAGTATGTACTGAGTATTTTAATGGTTCAACCAAGAGTTTAATTGAAAAACTTCACCACTTTTAAATTTCTCTGCCACTTAGGTCCTGCGCATCATGTAGAGTCCATTAATGACTACAGGGTTGGGTGGACCACAACAATGAAGATACTACAGGGTTGGATAGTATTTCATTTGATATACTTCAGTTATACCTAGCGTACAGTTGAATGAAGTGAATCAGGGAGAAGTGAACTCCCAGATAGCGAGGGAAATTTCTTGGCATGGGAGCGGAGGAATGTAGCGAAACTCTTGTGTATTTGCACAAATGGCTTCTCGGATGCGGATGCGATAAACTAACAAGAGAGAGCCTCTCTTCTGCGTAAATGAATCCTCAAAATAAAGGCATCAACAATTAGCTATATATAAAAATGGGCGTTGGTATATATATATATATATATATATATATATATATATATATATAGCGAGAGAGAGAGAGAGAGAGAGAGAGATAAGAGGTAAACTCCGACACCGTGAGACCAATCTCCATGAAAGTCGGCACTTCTACATTTTTTTTCACCGAGAAGGTTTATGTGCTGTTAAATCTCCACTACGTGGCGCTATAGAACAAAACTAAATATTCACGTCAAATACAACCCGCAACACACTCGGCAGCATTTTGAATCTATATCATTAAATAACTCCTAAACGATGCGTTCTATGCCGTTAAAAACTAAAATTTTCTCACACCTCAAAGAAACGTTTCTCACACCGTAATCTACACAATGAAACCTTCTTGAACATTCTATTACATTTTTGCTGGTCCAGCGCTTCCCAATATTACCTCACCTGCTCAGAGATGTGCAGAATCTGCAATTAAATGTGAATGAGGATACAGAGCGGCAGAGACAGACAGGCAGGGAATGGGTGAGGGAGAGAGGGAGGGAGGGAGGGAGAGACAGTGAGAAAGTGAAGAGAGGGGAAAGAGGGAGATGAGCAGAACAACGTCGGCCGAGTTTTTCTAGTATCATCATAAAAGAAAAGTCAAAACTTGGAGAAAACTAAATCACTTACAGAATAAAATGAAATGACCTGAGAAATTAAATTCAATGTCATGAAGGAAGAAATGATATATGAAGAAATGATAAGAAAATAAATGTCATGTAAAATGAAAACGAAATGGCATGGAGGATAATATTTCAAGACACGAAGAATGAAAGGAAATGGAGAACGGAATGGACCAAAATATCGTAGAGAATGAAATAGAATACTTAATACACTAAGGTACGCAATTGCGAGAAAAAATTAATTTTCCCAAACGAAACGTCTGGTGAACCTAATAAAAAAATGTCGAAATACATCGACTTCGACAAACGTCAATACATCACCAGGCAATGCAACGAAATTAGTTTGAATTTAATTAAAGCGAAATCGTTTGCAAACGAGAATGAAAGAATTCGATTTACGTAAACCGTCTCCTCCCCAACAAATACTCGTTTTCCCTTCCCAACCGTCCGGATTCTCTACTGGTAATCTTCTTGCTGACAATTCTCATTCTCTCTGACATGCTATCCTTTCAGTTCCACCCTACAAGCTTCTTTAACAATTTCAGTTTCAAATCAAGCGAATATTTAACTATAATACTTCATTTCAAAGTGAGCATTTATTAATTTCAAAGCAAACTTGACAATTTTAAACGGACGCTGGGTATCAAAAATGTAAGTCGATATCAAAGTACCTTTTTACGAAAACCTTTATGAGATTTTTTGAGCTCGAACAGAATTAAATCCACGCACAACGCCTGTAATTCATTCCTCCTGAGTCTCCTTTGGTGAACCGATCTCGTCACAATTATACGTAGTTTCCCTGTTTAAAGCAACTGTTTCGCGCGTTCACCGAACCGAACCATTTTGATGGAACGAACTATGGTACTACTCGTTCATTTGCCCATGTTTCCCTCATTTATTGCTCTTATATTGAACACTATTACGCATTCAACACTCGATCAGTCATTTACTCATTACTAATTCGTGCATTCATACATTCATTCATTCTTACATTAATTCATTTTTACACCCAACACTCATTCATGAAACACTCGTTCATCCAATAATACAATACTCATTCATCCATTCTCACATTCAACTGTCATTAATCTCACACACATTTATTCATTCATTCACTCATCCCACACACATTTGTTCATTCACTCATCCCACACACATTTATTCGTTCATTCACTCATCCCTCACTCATTTATTCGTTCATTCACTCATCTCTCACTCATTTATTCGTTCATTCACTCATCCCTCACTCATTTATTCGTTCATTCACTCATCCCACGCTCATTTATTCGTTCATTCACTCATCCCACACTCATTTATTCGTTCATTCACTCATCCCACACTAATTCATTCACTCATCCCACACTCATTCATTCACTCGTCCCACACTCATTCATTCACTCATCCCACACTCATTCATTCACTCATCCCACACTCATTCATTCACTCATCCCACACTCATTCATTCACTCATCCCACACTCATTCATTCACTCATCCCACACTCATTCATTCACTCATCCCACACTCATTCATTCACTCATCCCACACTCATTCATTCACTCATCCCACACTCATTCATTCACTCATCCCACACTCATTCATTCAACATCCCACACTCACTCATTCAACATCCCACACTCACTCATTCAACATCCCACACTCACTCATTCAACATCCCACACTCATTCATTCAACATCCCACACTCATTCAACATCCCACACTCATCGGTCAATCACACAGCCAACATTCATTTATTAATTCTTTTACACATCCAAAACTCATTCTTTCATATATCCTAGGCTCATTCATTCACACATTGTACATTTATTAATACATTCAAGATTCTCCTCCCATTCTACGCCCTTCCATCCATTGACCCATTGACTCATTGACCCAACCAACATTCATTGACCCACCTAATACTTAATGATCCATTCAACATTCATTGACCCACCCAACACTCATTGACCCTCCCAACATTCAACAGTCATTGAATCTCACATTTATTATTAATTCAATAGTTCATTCAACATTCAATACTTACTGAACATTCCTTTGGGCTCAGTAACAAGTTCGTTACGTCAGGAATTTCCGCGTTTCTATAAGTAAAACATTCCATTCACGCGTTCGTTTCCAACGCAACATCCAGCGTATGCGTAAACGCCAACGAAATGCGCAATGACGTGCCGAGAGTACCACCGCCACCTGCGCAAAATCCATCAATTTCGCCGCGGGGCGACAAAGACCAGCAGCACGCCGCCATCGGCTTCGGAGCGACAGCTCATCTGTCACCAGATCGTTAACCGGCGGCGCTGATGGCCCGCCATTGTCGCAGCTTTTCACTTTAACGACCTGCGACGGCGGGAATGAAAGCGCCGCGCCGCCGCGACACGGCCCTCTGGAGCGTTACACGCGGCATTACAGGTGCAGGGGCGGGGCGCAAGCGTTTGCTTGTTAATGGCGGGTAATGGCGGCGCGGCGGTGATTTACGGAGCGGGCGTGGAGTATCCAAGCGGCGGTGGCCGACGAGTGCGCCATTCGGTTTGTACGCGAGTTCCTCAATTCCACACACGACGTAGTAATCCGCATTCATCAGGTGGCAGTGGCAACGCATTTGCAAGAAATTCACATGCGATATTTGAAGGTTATGTCACTTTATAAATAAAATACTTGAAGGTAGTATACGCATCTAAGTTCTCTTAAGTGTTTTCTACTCCAAAACTGTTTTCATATAAGATACTGTACAGGAACTCAAACAGAATTTTATAATAATAAGGTATATAAGGCAAACTTCGAGTGTTCCGCGCATACACAATAGTCCTTTCAACACTATACTAATAAAATTATAGTCCGAAATGATAAATAGGTAGATTATGTACAAATTATTTTATGTAAATGTGAAACAACTAATTTACTTCATTTCCCTCGGGGGGTTAAATTATTTTCACCTTTTAAGGGTAATGAAATCATTTGCGCCAGAAAACTAGTGATGAGCCGTTCAATTAAATTATTTGAAAAGGAATAAACATACGATCCAGCGAGAAAACGGACAACAGTTCCACTAGTACAGTGTGTTTCTAGATCCTTTTTTAAAATTTCGTGAATTTGGTGAAAGAATAAAAGGTCCTGAGATGTACTGATCAGAACTCTCATCTTTCAGCACTTGTACTGGCTTTCAATGGCGGTCAGTATATTTACGGTTGATCTGTACTGAATTTGTGGTATACAAAGCCAGTTCGCAAAAGGTTTTCTCATGTTCCATCGGTTTTCCATATCTCCCATTTTATCATGGCTCCAAGTAATTAATATCATTAAGCATACCATTTTCGGTACCAGGGCACACTTACAATTAAGAAACACTGATTAAGAAAATTCTTAAAACATTTTTATTGAGAATATTGTTATTAGTAATCAAAGTGTGTGCGGAATAAAAATTATTGTAAGAACAAAATAAAAGTTGCAATACAAGCACAGATACATCATGACGTATTTCCGTACCTTATTTTCGCATTAATATTATTATTATTCGTTAATGTACCATAAGAATAACGTACAATTCTAAAAATAGAAAAAATATGGTGGATTCAGTTTGTAACCGCGCAGTCGATGTCTCATAAAAACGTCCTTGATGAAATCACAACAAATGTTTCGTGTTAATTATAATTCTTGTTAATAGGATTCGCACATCTTATTGATCAGCTGCGTCTCTTGCGCATTTTCCGTGTTTTCATTCTGTTATAGACGTCGCTCTCGCATTTGGTCGATACCAGATATAAAAAAGCTCTCGTATTCCTTTCGACGTCAACTTTCCTCTGACTGGCTATAAATAAAATTGCGTGCCAATTTTAGATTCAAATGAGACAAATTTCCTGAATTATTTCAGGATTTTCAAATGTATACAAGTTATATATAAAATATTTTGTTATTTTGGCGATTATTTTCAGTTTCTTTTTCGGTTTCGGTACTGCTCCGGAAGATTTTAATGACGCCATACGATTAAACATCTTAGATGAATGCGAAATCGCGTCGCACTTAATTCTACTCGCACGTGCAATCGACTCGTGACTACCACGCGCAAATGACACACGTGCGCCTTGCGTCACAAGCAAACATTCTGCGCGACAAACACATATTCGTTGCTGGTTCAGCTATTGCTGCGCATTATCGGTCTTGTAAGTGTAAGCGATTCAAACATTAGAGTATATTTTCGCATTAGAAAGCATTACCGTCCAGCTCTTAAGGATCGGACAAAAAACAGCAAAGAAAAATATCTCCGTCGTTGAAATAATTCCAACGGCCTTGACTGACTGTCGATGGGCAGGAAAGAAAAACGAAAAAGAAAGGAAACAGAAAGGAAGGAAAGAAAATGAAGAAATAAAAGAAACGAAAGAAAGAAAGAAAAGAAGAAAAGAAAGAAAAGAAAGAAAAGAAAGAAAAGAAAGAAAAGAAAGAATGAAAAAGAAAGAAAAGAAAGAAATAAGGAAGGAAGAAAAGAAAGAAAGAAAAGAAGTGGCTAAGGCCGAGGATGTCCACCAAGGAGTCCCTATTGTGTTCTCGTTGTTAGTGGAGTGGCTGCCGGGATGTCAGGACCTATTTTCGTCCTCCAGCGGCAAAACTAGCTGTGAGGCGCCCCAGGGATCTGCAATCCGCTACAACTCGCTCGGCTGAAGAAGTGGGGGGGGGGAGGCGAAACATCCAACATATCGAGTTAAGACACCAGTAGTGGTCATATCAAGCATAAAATTTGAAAAATAAGAATTAGAGGCTCCCTACTTGCTTCAAACTTCAGAACGTGGAGCCTATTACTTCTAGCAGTGAGAGTTATGTATTTCGTTTTCGTTTTTATACATAAAGAATAAACTAAAATATTTTATTTATATTAGCTACAGAATCACGTAGCATAAACGTGTACTTTTCTGGACTTAGTGTCTTAAACTGTTTGAGAATGTAGAATATCGAGTAACCGTTACCGAGATGCATATAACCATAACCTAAATTTTGCAATTTTCATGTGGCCACTACTGAATTAAAATTGGAATGTTGAAATAATTTAATAAAAATAACAAATTGAAAATTGGACATTTTTATCCACAGGATCTATTCATACAAAAGTATGCTAATGGCCCAGTGAGTTTCACATAAGTTTAGTACGCTAGTCTTAAGAATTTTTAATTTTTTCGCTATGTCCTCTACTGGCGCTTTGATTCGAGTAATTTGCTAACGTGCATGTGGTCGTTCGTCAGCTATTTACAGATTTCCTTTGGTTGTCTGCTCTGGCCAAGACACACCTCGTTTGACGTGTCAGAGTCTATAGGTGGAGAACTATTTCCTCCTGCTCCTTCCAGAAAATTCGAAGAGGATTCTTCAAATATGCGTTGGGGTGGTGTGTGTGTGTGGGGGGGGGGATCTGGTGAATAAGACTATGCCTACTACTATAAAGTTCCGACCCACAAATTACTTCATATAAATCTTTGCTCAACTGCACCTCATGCATAAATGAAATATATTCATTCATCAACAGGTAAAATCAAACAAAATGTGATAATATTAATACTGTAAAATAAACATTGTGCCTTAAAGACATAAAGATATTTTTATGTACAAAAATGTTAACATAAAAGTATGATCATATGACATGTAGTAAGCTGAAATTTGGTAGAGATTTTAATATAATATATTCTTGGTATTTTAAAGTAATAGAATGTAGTAGGCAATTTACTCATTTATGTGATACGTTCGTTTACGTTGTTCTTCTGTCCCTGAATCCTATTCCGGCATCATATTTTATTTATTCATGAGCCTGCTGTTGATACGTTGATACTTCTTTCAATATTGAATACAAAAACGTATTTTCCAACAGTAAATTGGAGTGAGTTGTGTCATTCTTGCGTTATTTTACTCGTTCTTTGCTCTTTTTTTGGGGGGGGCGGTTGGCAATGAATGAAGATCATGTTCACAGATATATATTTGACGGGATACTTCTAGAATTTTTGAATTGTCAATGCTATATAATTGTTGTTCATGCTACTAAACGTAACTAAAGAGGAACTAATCAAGTAGATTTAATCCAACTTCTATCATGTGCAAATTTTAAGAAAATACTATAACATCAACTTGACAATAATTTCCTACTGAAGTAACTATACAAAATGAGATTATTGAAATGGAGGTACGTTAAAAATCACTACAGAAGATCACTGCGTGAATGATACGTACTGGAAACAAGAGGGTTGATAATCAATGTGATTGATTCTCTGTACACTGAACTCTATGAAATTGTGTTCTTGAAATTACATAAAAAAGCACTATGCTAATCGTCAAGGACATAACTCTGTGCACCATCCCACAGAACTAAATAACTGGATTTTGGTGAGCAGAATAAATACTTTTTGTGCGTGTAAATGTATATTACAATTTTTTATTTTTCAATACATTAAGTAAATATTTGTAAACACCCACGTACGAATATTTTTAAATAAATTACTATATTCATAATCAAAATTTCGCCTGGAAACGAACCAGGATCCGCGCTCCTGCAACCTAGCACAGCAGCATTGCTCCGGAACATTTTCGAGTAAATGTTTTTTTACACGAGGCGAAACACCTCCAGTTTGAATTAAGATGAAAGTTTGTTTTAATTTTCCAGCAACCCTCAAAGCCGACAATGAACCTCAAATACATCAGTGGCGAAGAGCAACGGGCAGACCTGAAGTTCATGAAACTTCAAAGTGCTCTCAACGCCACGCATTCGCTCGGCGTTAAACGCGAATGGGAATTCTGGGTACGAGACTCGGAGCCTTGTTGTGAGCGTAATGAACTTCTGGAACTCTCCGGCACCGCCCTCGCCTCTCCCGCCGCCATCCCCTCCACTTCGATAAATCTCGTTTCGGCTCCTGTGCTGCTGCCGCCGCGTCGGGAGGCCCGGCGCTTTATTCGACAGTCCTAATCGATTCCAGGCACTCCGCGATTTAAATTGGACTGAAATCGAATTGTCGTCGCATTAATTCTCGACTGCGTTCCGGGCAACTTACTTTCGCGCTGGCATTCTCCCTTCACGACTCATTAAAGAGCTCCGTTGAAGCCGATGCCCCTCCAGATAAACCCGAGGCAGAGGCTCTTGAAGCAGAATTTATTTCCAAGGGGGATATTTTCGACCGGGAAGAATATCACTTTGGATACGAACGCCTCTTTTGAAATAGGTGCGCCTACATACAACCGGAGGCAGCTCTTGGAGAATAATTTATTTCCAAGGGGATGATTTTGACTGGGAAGAATATCACTTTGGATACGAACGCCTCTTTTGAAATAGGTCTACATACAACCAGAGGCAGCTCTTGGAGGATAATTTATTTCCAAGGGGATGATTTTGACTGGGAAGAATATCACTTTGGATACGAACGCCTCTTTTTAATAGGTGCGTCTACATACTACCAGTGTCAGCTCTTGGAGGATAATTAATTTTCAAGAGGATGGTTTTGACCGGGAAGAATACCATTTTGGATATGAACGCCTCTTTTGAAATAGATGCTTCTACATATAAAACAGAGGGAGTTTATGAAAGGGAATTTATTTCCAAGGGGATGGGTTTGACCGGGAAGAATATCACTTTGGATATGAACGCCTCTTTTGAAATAGATGCGTCTGCATATAAAACAGAGGGAGTTTATGAAAGAGAATTTATTTCCAAGGAGATGGATTTGACCGGGAAGAATATCACTTTTAATATGAACGCCTCTTTTTCAATAGGTGTTTCTATACATAAACCAGAGGGAGTTTATGAAGAAGAATTTATTTCCAACTGGGAAGAATTAGTTACGAACGCCTCTTTTGAAATAGATGGTTCTACATATAAAACACAGGCAGCTTGTGTTTGGATATTTATTTCAAGGGGTACATCTTTGTTCGAAAATACTGTCACTTCGGATATTGTTTCCTTGAAGGGAAGTCTACGAATTGAGAAATCTGAGCTTCCGACAGTAATTAGTGAAACTGTAGGATACATGTAAGTACTGATATGCCGCAATGCTAGGATGTGAAAAGCAATTCATTTCCTGAAAATACAAAAAAAATGTAAACAAAAGCACGTACAAATATTTAGAAAAATTGTGTTAGAGAAAAGTTTTATTATTTTTGTACTGTTGTCATCTTTAATTTTACAAATACATACAAGTTTTTAGAAACAAAATCACGGATTGTAATTAAACAAAAGTTCGATTTTCATATGTGTAAATGATATAAAACTCAAAAAAGAATTAAATTTGAAATTTATTATTAAATGAAAATAGAAAAGAAGCAAAGAATGATAAATGCAAATAATTATCTTCATTTAAACTGTTTACTAGTGTGACTTTGTTACACTGATCAATGCCTGATGTACACTCAGATGTCAACCCCCAAAGGGTTCATCTTGATCATTCCCCTCCTCGGGATTTGATTTCAACTCCGTAGGAAATACTTGATTTAAAGTTGATCTCGTTACGCACGCTTTTTATTTAATGATGTACAAAACCAAAAAATCATCCATACCAATTCAATATTAAATACTGAAACTCATTTATGTAAGATTAAGAAACTGTGACTCTAAGAGCAGTCTTTCCTTTATGCTAGTCTCATAAAATGACCACATGTCTAGATTTCCTGTAGAAATATCTTGAACATAGAAACGGCAACGTTTAATGTAATTGAGAACATTTTAAATGCGTTCATAATATAACATATTTATTTACTTTCATATGGAATACATCGATTAGTTAATAATATTACAGGTATATTGTTTAGTCTTATGCAAGTTTTAATCTATATTAATCGAGACATCGAAGAGGATTCTCTGGAAGAGAGCCTCGAGGTTATGGATCTAGTTGGCTAAAATTTGGAGAAAGGCTTCAAATGGGAATATATATTTTTTTTATTTGCGTGTAGGTTGGGTTTTTTCGCTAGTTTGAAATAGGATGCTGCTGGTAATCTGTCATGTTTTGACAGTTGTGTGATATACGGGCTATTTGGTTTATTATTGTATTGATATTTAAATCAGAATGGAGTAGCTTTTTACTTACGAACCAGGGCGTTTATGATTAATCTGAGATATTAATTTTTTTATGATTTCGATTTATATGATTTTTTAGGGGCTGCGTTTGTCCATATTGGTTTGCATTAGTACGTATATCCGATTGTAGGGTTGGTGTAGTAGAGAGAAGTGTGTTATTGCTCCGCCAGACTCAAAAAACCTTCCACTGCGCATGCTCGAACATGGCTTCCCCCTCCAAAGCTACAAACATTTCTCCTCAAGCCCGCGCTCTTTGTCACAACATTGATCTCTTTCTCTCGTGGGTCGCGCAGTAATTCAACACTGCGAGTTTGGAGATAACAAACTAATGAGTGAGAAAGATCAGACGAAAGGCAGCTTACGTGTTTCTACAGTAGCGGTTGTCCAAACGATCAACAGAAAATAAGCCGTGTCTAGAAGAAAGGTTTCAGTAGTAGGACAATGTGATGGAGCAACACATTGACGAATTGGTCGTTTCTTTGGACACTCCTGGCAGTGCGCGTTCCTCTTCTGACGCTGAAGGCAGTGATGACGAGTGAGGCCAGTGCGATAGCTGTGTCTCGCAGTTGCCTCTCCTTGTCGCCTCCGCGCTTCGTTATTGCCGAGAGGGGAAATCTGAGCTGCCGCAGGATGGGGGAAGCCTCCTAGGCTTCATCCAAGGTACGTCCGCCATTGTTGTATCTCAGAAACACATACTTTTCTTAAAAGAAAATTTATTAACCGAACAATCTTGGCCCAATCGGCCGCCATATACAAATGCTACAAAATTCTCTAAGGAAACATTCTGCCCTCTGGCTGACTCTACGCAGCGCGCTCTGCTCCCCCGGATCTTCCGCCGGCGCCCTTATATCTGGGCCAGCTCCCGCGTAAGGCTTCCCGCGGCTCCTCCTGATTGGCTGGCTCGATGGTGCGCGAAGTCCACGTAGGAGGCATCGCCTGTTTCTGAGCGCGCTTTTGGCGCGCTCGGCGAGGCTCGGCGCGCCTGATGCCGACGTTCTGTGGTGCGCGCTGCCGGAGGCGGGAACGCCGCCGGCGCTCTTTGCCGTGATGTTGGCGCGGCAGCTTTCAAATGCCGGCCGTATACTACAGCCATGATGTGTTTTTTTTTCTTTTTGCGATCGGTACAGCTATAGTTGATTAATGGCCGGAGTTTAGTTTATTTCTTGCTTATTAAATTGGGATGTCTGCATGGGTTTTCCAGGTCATTTTTGAGTCCATGAAAAGTTCTAAATATTTTATGGGTTGCGATGATGGGGTCCAAGTGATGGGAGGCAAGTTAATGGGATGATGTTTCATGGGTTGTTTACGGGATGTGCGACGGCACAGAAAAAACGTTCTGAGTAAGAAGATTTATGCTATTGTTTGGTCAGGATTAAATTGATTATTCCATTTTTTTAGCCCAGGTTTACATTTATATTTTTTATTTTATGTTTTTGCATTTGTGATTGGATGCTATTTAGTATCCTGAAGAAAAGGGCGGTATCGTCTGCGAATTGAGCTGTTACTAGTTGTAGATGGTGGGCATTTAAATTCTGCTTACCTTAAAAATAATTATATAAATATGATAAAACAAGTTACTTTAAATGCATTTTTTCATTTAAAAATATATATTTGAAAATATACGATCCATGAAATTCTCACCTTATCAAATAAACTTAAAAACTGAATTATTCATAGGATCCTTCAACGGGCTTAGTAGAGCTCACGGGCACTGCGCCTAGAGATATTGGTGCGAGGTTTAAAAGTAAGGGTTATACAAAGTCTTCCGGAGTGGTGGTGTATCCTTACATACCTGGACCATGACAGTCTTGGGAAGAAATTACTTGAAAGTTATTGTCACAAATTTAGCTATAGTAATTCCCATTTTCTCTTTAAGGCAAAGAAATGATCCAATATAATGAAATAATGTATAAATCCGATTTCAAATTTTCAATTGAGAGTAAAATTTAAAAAATTGAATCAAAATAATTATGATTTAGTAATCCTGTTTACTTAAGAGTGATATAAAAGTCTGAACTTTCCACGTTTAGATAAGAAGGTTTAACAGACAAATATTCTGATCTGTTGAAAGCTCTGTCCGTCCGTAAGCGAGAATTGTTAACTTATAGAAACTTGTTAAATTATTTCACATTATTGCTAAATACAATAAATAACCGAATTATTTAATAAAGCAACATAAAACAAAAAAAAATAATTCGAACATATTTCTGTCATTTAGCAAAGATGTTCAGATAAGGGGGAATTTAGTAAGAAAATTAACATCAAATAGTAATAAGTAGTGAAGAGTACAAACATAATGCAATTCTTGGTTATTTGAGAGAGACAAATCTGGCAAACATATTTTCCCATGACGCCGCTTCACCTTGCGCGGGCACACCCCTTTCTGGGTTTTAGGGGAAGTGAGAGCGGAGAGAGGGGAAGTTGCCCGTACCCCCCAGGCGGGCAAGGAGCTTGGGCGGGCTCGGCTTGACGTGCCTGAGATAGCGTCCCTTTTCTATGATGATTGTTTACTTTCAATTTCAGAATGTGTCAGTGTACCGCACCTGAAAAAACACGCCTCTGAGTCAACGACGCCTATTTAACGTTCGTGAACACTTCGTTGAAAATGCGGAAAAAAGTACCATAGCAAATACAAACATTTAGGAACAACAAGACATCATTCTGCGACCATCCCAGGTCAATTTCGCACCAGTGGCGTAGCCTGAGTTTTGACTTAGGGCTATGTAACTCGAGAAATGAGAAAATAATTTAAAACTTCTAAATATTCCTCATTCACCAATATCATTTCTGTCACTTTGGTCAATTAGAGCACACAAATAATTTTTATATTTAAAATAAAAACTGATTCAGTAAAAGTAATAATAGTTCACGTAATTCATTTAGTTTACTGGTTGAAATTTAGAAGAAGTTGACTGAAGTTCACGACCCTAGCAAAATATAAATGTGTCCTAATTCTTTAATAATAAGAGCACTATCAAACCCAATGATCTTCAAAATTGTCCAATTCATATAATTTTGAATCCATTAGAATTGACATAATTTATAAAATTGAAACCAGTGATCTGTAATAAAAATACAATAGGAAAGAGAAACTCAATCAATTTACAAACACGTATTGAAAAACAGTTGGCAGTTGTCCCTTGCTGCTTACATCAGGGGTTTCATCCAGTATCCAGGAGACAAAACAGGCATTAGAAATTTCATTTTTAATTTCATGAGGCATGCTCACACTTGAAATCCAATCAATCTGAATTTCTGGCGAGATTGCACGAAACACTGGAATTTTCCAATCTGCCTTGTCAGTTTTATCATATTTAATTATTTCACTAATATCTTCCCTGAAATGTTCTCTATTTGATGATCCCCAATTTTCATTATGACTAGAAAATACAACCCCTTGTCTCCCAAAAAAGCATGCAACTCGAATGTAGTGTGACAGAACTTGCCCTTTTTTCCCGTATATCACTGTTGCATTGCTCAACATAGCCTGTGTTGGATATTTAAATAAAATTCTATCCTCTCATATATTTTTCAAATATTTTTAACTGTTTCTCACGAGCTATAATTTGTCCATGGCACTAAAATACGATTTCATAATTATATAGACACTTTGGATCGCGTTGTGCTCGACTTTTCATGGCACAGATGTGGATTACACAGTCACATGCCCTTGAGCATTCAACCAGCATAACCCCTAACCTAGATAGGCTACAAATAATATAGCTGCTAAATGCATTAAAATAAGGTAATAAAACTTAAAACGAAAATGTTCAATAATTAATCTTGTTCTCTTACAAACACCAAAGAAAACAATGAAGTTTCGTAAAACGACAGCTTTTCCGTAGGCACAACGATATGCACCCTGGATGTAATGGGTCACTGTGCATCTGATTCACAGCGCAGGCTAGGCAGCATTTCAGACTGAGTCGTTCATCCTTGTGAAGAATCGAATTCTCAACGGCTCAATGTTTTAAAAATAATGTGTAGTAGAAAATTGTGTAGTAGAAAAAGAAAATAACAAACGGATAATTTACAATCATTTTCAATTAAAAATAGCTGATATTGTCAGAGTATGTAACACATCATCGACATTCATGGACGTTACGCCCCTGTTTCGCACCTTTTTTGTCCTTGAGGGCGGATATGGTTTTGTGGCATTGCCATTAAAGATTCACGTCCTACAAACTTTAAATGCATTTTCTCAACGCTTTATGAATTTAGTTTATAATTTATGTTCCCTGCTTACTAATAAGGTTAGGAATGTAGAACAGGAGAAGTACAAAGGATCTGCATTTCTCCGGAAAAGTAATGTTTGTAAAGATCCTGTTTCTAGGTCTGAAGGTTTCACAGTCTAGAAACAACTGTTGTAATTTGCAAATAACAAAGAGAAGCACTTCGTTTTCTTGATATTTTGTTACTCACAAAATAATGCGAAAGTAGTACAATGCTTAAACTGAATTATTTGATTGTGTGATCCCTTTTATTTCGACTTTTTCCTTAATTACTCTACAACCAATTTTTTTCTACATTCAAATTTTTATAATTATTGCCATTATTTTATTTTGGTTTCAATAAATTGCATTAACATGATACATTCCTTTCGTCCCACACACTGTTTTTTCCAGAAAATTACGAAGAAATTCAAAGCAACGAGGTTTTATAACCCCGAAAAAGTTATTGCAGATACGACTATTAATATTGCCGGTTGAAATTTATTTGTATTTCAATAACAGATTATTCCAAAATGGACCAAACATTGACGGACTTGTTTCGTTTTCCTTAATTACGAAAAACCGTGACAGTCTTCACGACTAAAACAAATTCTTAAAGACTAATATTTCTAGAAAATTATTGCATAATAATTATGTCGAGTACGGACATGAAATAATTTGCCAGTTCGGAAAATTTCCCGAGGGCACACCAATCCCGAACGCTAATCTCATTTCTCGATAGTTGGACGTTTACAGTGGTTTCTGAATGCCCTTGTTTAACAGCACTAGCCCAGTCTCATATGTCGCGTTTATCTTAAAGATATTTATTTTGCCGCGAATATACTGTAAGAATGTTCAAGTGGTATTCAAGAATTCTTTAACCACAATCGCAACACCACACAAGGCGGATATTTTTACACCTCAAGAATACGCCGCCCTAGATCTCGATTAATACCACGAATCGGATCTAATGTATCACTAAAATATCCTGGTCTATATCAATGCATGTAAAACAAAATTAATATACTACAATATATCTTGTATACATTTTTTTACTTTATGTAATACGTAATATGTAATAGTATTACTTTATGTAATACGTTACCACTTTCTTTCCTCCTTCCTATAGATCTCTCTTCTTTATTCGATTGTTTATGGGTAAATTTTGTAGATGGAAAAGTAATATCTTTAATTCAACCTTTTTGCAACGTCACATTTCTTTTAGCGATATCCTGTTTTGTTTGTAAGCTTTCTTTGTTCTGGATGAACATATTACTGTTACTATACCTATCGTTCCTTTTACAATTAGGTCGTCAGAAGAGCTCCAGCTGCTTTTTACTTCATTGCAATTACAATACTCATTTCTCCTTTAATAATATTACAGATTCCTCTTACTTTCGTAACACTTATTTTCGCAGGCATTACAGATTATTAGATATCTGCAGCGATTGTGTTTACTGGCGGTAGTTTTGAAGTTAGGCAAAAATGTCAGAAATATTTTCACATTTCACCCTTAATACGATCTTGTTACAATGAATTAATTGTGTAATAATTCAGATCGCTCAAAGCAGTAGTTTATCCCGACCGGAGGGATTACCCGGTAAGTGCGTGGTGACAATTCAAATTTTAAAACCGGGCAATAAATGAGGCCTATGAAGATGCTCAAAATACTACTTGCATCGATATTTAGGTTGGTTAGAGCATCTGAGATTAAACCAGAAAAGCGGAGTTTCAACAGGCGTAACTACTTCCGTCGAACAGCTTGAATGTAAAGTGCTCGCACGCCTTGCCCATCAGCGCAATATTAGCCTTTCACATTACACTTCTTTCGCCACCCTACCTCCTCCTCCAATATCACGATTTTTCCTTAACCGTCGCGCACTGCCGCTTCCACTGTCTTCGCTCGTTATCTCTCTCATTCGGCACGCCGCTTTCCCTCCCGCCGCCTTCCATTATTTTCGCTTGGGCTCCGACGCAGTTTCCATCAACGTCATTCGTCTTCGCGGCGCCGCCGCAGCTAACCGGATCACGGCGCCACGTCAACCTCATCCCTGCAACGCGCCGCGCCAGCCAAGGAGCGCAGGAACAAGCCCTGCCTTGCACGCACCTCGCTCGGTGGGTGGCGTGGAGTTAGGTTGTTAGTGATGAACTGCTAAAGCCGCGCATCGTGCGCAAACAATTGCTAAGTCATGTTTTTCATCGGGAGATGCCGGTGATCTTTCCCCGTTGGATGGCGAGATCCGACGGCGACCTATCCGTCAGCTAACGAGATTTTTCCAATAGGTACCTCCCATCTGATGAGCACCAGCCAAGCCGGGACGAGCTCCCCAATACCACCCAAACAGATCTGTCAGGGAATCCAACATCAGTATTGTCCTAATGTCCTAAACGGGTGTTTGAAAACTGCAGACTTCTAAATTGGTTAGTTTTTGAGTTATGACATTTCGAACAAACAGCTGTAAACATGGAGGGCCTTGTGACTACTGCAGACCTAACAACAAATGCACAAAAACACTAACAAAGCGATATGAACTACGCAGGTTATATTATTTTATTACGAAAACTAAGTTTTTAATGAGTCTAAAAAAATCGTTTTTTTCTTTTTTTCTTCTTTTATTTTCCAAATCATGGAAACATGCCCATATTATTCCAATTTTTAAACCTGGAAAGCCATCAGAAAATCCATTAATTACAGACCAATTATTTTACTTCCATCTTTAGGTAAAATTTTTGAACGGTGTATTTTCCAAAGACTAAATATTTTCTTAAATTCTATAAATGCTATTCCTTACCATCAATTTGGCTTTCGCTCTCTTCTCTCCAGGAATCACCAAATACTCAGACTAACTGAAGACATACTTCTTGCTTTTCATAATTTTCAGTACGTCAGCGCAATTTTCCTTGATATCGAAAAGGCTTTCAATACAGTTTGGCACCGAGGTGTAATTTATAAACTCTCACTTTTAGGAATTCCTCAATATCTCCAAGATTTACTTCGTAATTTTTTAAGTAATCGCACCTTTTCCATCCGTTTAAAACACCACATTTCATCTGCAAAATCAATTCTTACTGTCGTCCCACAAGATCTGTGCTGTCACCCATCCTCTTTAATTTATTTATTTTTGATTTTCTTACAACAAACGACACATCATTAGCATTATTTGCAGACGACTCTGTATTATACAGTACTCACAGAAATCTGGAAACTGCAATTACTTTACTCCAAAATCATTTAAATAAGGTAGATTCATGGGCAAAGATGTGGCACATAAAATTAAATATATCAAAATGCAATGCAAAACTTTTTTTCCTTACGTAGATACAATGAACTACCTCCTCTTGCATATCAAAACGAGCCAATAAAATGGCTTTCCTCCACAGAGCCTCTAAAACATTTAGGAGTGTTAATGGAGAAAATAATTGGCGAAATAATATCGCCCACAGAATTTCGTTAGGTAATAAACGATGGCATCAGCTGCATCCTCTGATTAAATATTCTTCTTCGTTAAGTATGCTGAGTAAATTGCACATTTACAAAACAATGATTCGGCCTATACTATCCTATGCGTGTCCAATTTGGGAATCAGCATCAAAACGAACATTAATAAAATACAAATTTTTCAGAATACCTGCCTAAGAACTATTATTATATCCCCTTGGTTTATTTCTAATCTACAAATTCATTCTGAGTTAGGTATACTTCCAATTAAAAACTTTTTTCTACAAATTTCAGCAAAATTCTACGACAAAATTAATAAAATTCCATCTACACTTCATTTTGAACTTGGTAAACACAATCCCCATCGCAACCGACTAAAACGTAAATTGCCCAAACAATTTTTCGAGCCCCCAAAATCTCCTTTCAAATTTGATTTTAACACTAAAAAGATTGTTCTTGATGCGCGAGCTTTATTTATACATACTCATTTCTGTTTGTAATACTCAATCAGTTCACCTTCTGCTGCCAAGGGTCTAACTGACCAAAGGCATGTAATTATTCAATAAAAAAATGTGAACATTTTAAAATTTTGGCTTTGTTACTCTCCTTAAAAAGCGAAAAGGGGTTCATTAAGTAATTAGAGTAGAGATAGAAAGTAGCTAGAGGTGTACTATATGTTACTGCTAATGTCTGTATCTGAATAATAATTCGCGAATTAGCTGATCCAAAATATGTGGATACAGTTCAAAGTAAGAACAGCTTTGTAGAATTTTTCATAACCGCATTAGCCATCATGAAGTACCTAGAGAAGGTGAAGTACGTTACGATGACATATAATAAAGAATGTGTCATAATCAGGAGTCAGACTACCGGTGGAAAGTTTCAATGACTAGTGAAAGACAAGTGTCATTTTCTGCTCCACTCTGCTCCCAATTCTATTTTCACGATACATCTAACCCTATTGTATACCTCGGTTGTTGCTCATCTGATGTTACTGTAGTGCCTCTGACCGGGAGATCCTAGGTTGGAGTTCCGTCGATGGCTGGATTTTCGACACTGCTTGTTAGCTAGGTCAAATTCAGTCGCTGTCTGGAGGAGAATTCTACGTGCCGGTCTGCTCTGATCGTACTTTTTGTAGTATATGGCCGGCAATTCGAAATTGCCGTGGCAAAGAGCGCCGGCGGCGTGCACAGAGCGTCGGCAGCGGGGAGCGCCGAGTTTCGCCGAACGCGCCAAAAAGCGCGCTCAGAACAGCAATGACTACTCCTTGGACTTCAAGCACCATCAAGCGAGCCAATTAAGAGGAGCCGCGGGAAGCCATACGCGGGAGCTGGCCGACATAAAAAGGCGCCGGCGGCAGATCTCAGCAGACAGAGTGCGCGCTGCGTAGTGTAAGCCGGACGGCTAGATGTTTTACTAGAGTTTTTGTTGGCATCTGTACATGGCGGCCGAGTGGGCCAAATTTTGTGTATATAAAATCTCCTTTTAAGAAAGCACTTTTCTCGATACAACACTTTTCTCCGATGAACCAGGCGAATGCTGGAGCAGGATCCTAAAAAACGGGACAAGGACAGTGCAAGGAAGTTCCTTCCTCTTCCTTAACCTGTCCTCACCCCTTACTCACGTTTACACTTACATGGACTACACTACCACAGGGAGGGAGACCGGTCGGGAGCTTAAGAACTTGTCCCGACTAGGGCGGTGCCCTGTCAGTGGAAGATACCTGTTGGGGAAAACCCCGTTAGACGATGGTAGGTCGGCGCCGGAACTCACCACCCAGCAGGGGAATGATCACCGCCACCTCCCGGGGGTAAACGTGCACTACACTTATGGGACTAATGACCTTAGCCGTCGACGCGCCCGGCATCACTAATCGATGTTGTCGCTTCGTTACGCATTTCCGAATTGGCAACGAGGTGCTGACATACCGCCTTCGCGATGTACGTAAAGCAATCTTGAATTTGTACGTCTAATTTCCAACGCATATCTATATGAAAATACCTCTTGTGAACATCCAAGACGTCTCACGCTCTTTTGTAGAAAGCAACCGAAAATTAGGAGCAAAAAATTGATAAAAACTAAAAAAAATAGTTATTTTCATATCAAGTGCGTGAAGTGGATGTGTGTTTCCTTGTCGAGATTGACTTTTTTGCCGAAAATGTAGGTCGAGGCAAAAAATGCAATCGACTCTATGAAAAAACACACTTCGATCCGAAATATGAAGATTTTTCCTACAACTGAATAAAAAGTGGACGGTGTTATGCATCAACCGGCTAAGCGTCATTCTTGAAAAAAATGAGATATGGACGCCGTCAGTTGCATTGGACCATGTTCTAAGTGTTTACAAACGTTTGGCGCCAAATCTGTAGAAGTAGCCTTATAATTAATGAAAAATGTAAACGCCATCAGTCCATCAGGTAATTGATGTTTCTCAACCACCGGCTATAAATCTAGATCTTCAAATCTGCGGTTCTTAATTTCACATTATGCAGGTAAGCGCCAGATATTCCACTCATGTTTGAGTAGTTTGGCGCTCTAATGAATGAAATAATTAAATTACAGTTTTTAGAGCTGAAAATGTAATAAAACCTTTGAACACGATTATCTCAAAACTTGTATGATGCCGTCTAGCCGGTTGATGCATAACACCGTCCAATTATAAATGAAAAAAGGTTGTCATTTTAAATTTGAATAACGAGTTTCGTATCTCGCAGAGTAGCAGTACACCTATTATAAAAGGCATAAATGCGGAAGCGTTACTAACGGATACGTCTGTTTACTTATGTAATTCGCTGCGCGAAGTACTTTTTTCTCTGTAACAAGACAGTTGTCTTGGAAACAGCTTTCTTTATTAATATTTTAAAAAACGACGACCTACTTCACGTGCACACAGCAATGCCCAGAATCCGCCTTTTTTATACAGTTGTAGAAAAACGAATTCTCAGGCTTCAGAATCAATATGGCTCTAATTATAACATAATAGTCCCCAAACTAACTTATGAATAGGGATGAACAAATTGGAATATTTCGTGAGGCTATGCAAATGACAGCTTCATTAAATGGAAATCCAGGAATATGCTACGTAATAACGAGAGCCTGGGTAAATGAGAGCTTAACGAATATTTTTCCCTAAATTAGTTTTAAATTCATACGTCAGTCACCTGTAAATAATGATAAATTGAAATTGAATTTAATTTCTAACTGAAAATATATAAAACCTTTTGCCGAATTAACTTGAATTACGTTCCCGTCGAATCTATAGATCCGTTTTAAACTTTCATCGTGTTCTGGTACAGTAAAAAGAAAATGTGAACTCAGCACATCAGATCATAAATCTTTCTTCATGAAATTACTCCTTCATTGATTCGCTATCTGCATTCCTGAGAAAAAAATGGTTATTTGTGACCATGAACTAAAATCAATGAACGGATTATACACTTTGGATTCAACAATATGGACATTGTCAATAATTATATTCTCAAATGTCAGTCAGGTGCACTACTACATATGTGCGATTTGCCCCTGGAATTTCAGATTCTGGAGATACCACGTCGAGAAATTTTTACCTCTACTTTAAATTGCCAACAGGAGAATGCAATACGGAAATTTATTTTCATTTTTTGAAATACGGAGAACAGAAAAAAATTATAGATAACATGCAAGGATTCAAAGAATACAGAGTTGCCCTGATACCGAAACAGACATATTAAAAAAACTTAAATATAAATCCTGTTCTAAATGTATTTACTGTCACATATTTACTCAAATTCTCAGATAGTTCGTGAAAATGTATATTTTCTAGAAGATGAATCAAGGGCCTCAACATTTTCAACCTGTCAGCATACATTGTAGATATAGCAAAAAAATTGTTTGGATGTTGTTTATGCATTTACTCCGTTTTGATAAATATAAATCATTGAAATGAAACATATGTGTGAATTGTATGCTGCAATATGAAATTAAGTGAAGGGCGCATATTTGAACCCAAGACCTCGTGTTGTGTTCCAGATGTTTTAACTACTCACCGCCAATGCAGTCGAGGATTTGTATACGCAGCCCTGTATTTGACTAAACGACATGCGCGTGATTCTTAATCAGGATTAAAAGACATGAGTGGGCCGTTGCGCATCATATGCGACTTGAGCCAGTGAGCTTTAGGCATCTGTTTGCTTCACGATATTAGCCGTTATAAAGGATGGAATCCCTTTGAACTAAAAAATTGAATTTGTACACTCCGTCATGAACTGTACTTCAGTTTCTCTTTCTTGGCGCAAGGGTGTGTGACAATAAAATGTAATATCTCACGGTATTTCGCGTCGTTCTCGATTGTGCCGCTAGGAGTCGCATGATCGCGACCGTATCGAGCAGTGCTGGCGATTATGCGATTCCTGGCGGCACAACGGAGAGCGACGCAAAATACCGTGAGATATTTCATTTTGATGACACCCCCACGTGCGCCTAGAAAGAAAAACCGAAGTATAAACTATCGGTGAAACGCCATGTTCCCATGTTTCCTATATTTAAGGGATTAAGTAATGCCCCTTCTCGACGAAGGTAAATGTTTCAGTAAAATTCTCAAAATCTATTGAAGTTAGGTTTATAAAATTTTACAGGTTACAGATATGTCACTCGTAATAACACTGAAATAACGGTTTTGAAAACTTTTTACATTTTTCAAGATAAAAATACTTTTTCATAACGCAATTTTCTACCTCGCTTTCTTATACAGATCTGTAGACTTGATAATACCCAGATAATCGGGAAAAGTTAATTTAGCAAATGTAGGAGAACTTTATTAACAACCTATGAAAATATCAGTATTCTATTGCAAATGTAAACTGAAGAAAGATACATCTTGTTTTAAAAATATAAATATTCGGGAAATTAGCTTTAAAGATACAAATCTCACAACACACCAACTCAATGATTTGCCTCATCAGAATAATAATTTTCCAATAACTACACATTTTTTTTATGTTGTTAGCTTCACGAAAAAGTTTTCAATGTACTTTCTGCATGTCTAAGTCATTCAGTATTTAAGCGCTACATGTATGATTATGTATTTGTGCTAGATTATGTATAAGTACCTAAAAGTATTGGAGATAACACCTACGCACAATGAAAGAACGACTTCACATACACCAAATAATAAAATAAAGTACTTTTAAGAGTGATATCAACGTAATTCACAGACCAATTTCAAGACAAAATTATGGAAAATAAAATGCCGAAAAACTTTTGGCGGCAAAATCGTTCGGTATTCCCTTTAAGGAAACATTCATTTCTCTTACACGACAAACGTTCATCACATACGTAACTCAATAAGTAATAACTTATTTTAATCATTACTTCTTATTTAAGAAGTAAGTCTTCTGAAATAAATCCTATCCTTTCTTCCCAAGTTTGTTATGAATTCAACCCTTAGAATCCCTTCAACCACCTGCTTAGTGAGGCTAGCAGCAACCAGCAACCACAACCACCCGGCAGTTGATAAGCTACCATCATATATAGATTCTCTGAGCTGCACGCAAACTCTGGACTGCTCGTTGTTTCCCCATACCAAAGTTGATTATTAGCTCAACTCTAAGGATCGTTCCAAGCAGCAACCACACACAGCCAGTTAAAACATTTCAATCATTTATAGATTCTGGAAGCTGCATACAAATCCCGGACTGCTCGTTCTTCCCCGTTGGTAGGAGATACCTGGTTGAGGGGAAATCCCCGCTAGTGGACGGTAGGTCGACGGCAGATCTCGCCATCCAGCGGGGAAAAGATCACCGCCCCCTCCCGAAGAAAAACACGCACTACACTTACGGGACTAATGATCCTTTGTAGTTGACGCGCCCGGAATCACAATCAATCAATCGTTCTTCCGCATACCGACGTTGATTACGAATTCAACTCTAAGAATCGTTCAAAGCACCATAGGCCGGTAGCAACTACACACAGCCAGTGAAAACATTTCAATCATATATAGATTCTCGGAGCTGCATACAAACTCCGGACTCCTCGTAGCTTCCCCACTCCGAATGGCAGAGAACGTATAAATATTCGATCACAGTCGAGCCACTCACTGTCGGGAAGGGGCGGCGCGGCCCTCGTCAATATTTTATGATTCCTCGTTGTTTCTGCGAGGAGCCGCGGCGGCGCTCGCTCCGTCTCCGTCTTCGTCTTCGTCTCGTGAATTCCAAGTCGCCTTCGACCATCACTTCTCGCGAGGCGGGCTGCGCGCCGTCCTCCATATTTCAGCCAACGGAAGGAATGCCCCTTGCTGCTGGACTTCGCGAGGGCAATGCTTTACGGACGTGCCGAGCAAGTTTCCCGACCGCCTCCCGAGAAGTTTCAAGCAGGTGGAACGCTGCGCTCCACAGCGGTCAATTTTTTCGGTTAGGAAAGGTGTAAACACCGTAGGGAATTTAACGAATCGTTATTTCGAAAAGGTCACGCTTCAATCAGATGTACGTTGTCGGAAAAACGTCACTCTCCAGAGCACGAAATTACCCGAAGAAAAAAGAGAACAACTCCTGCAATGTTTATATTAACGAATAGTAGATCTGTGGTTAAAAATTAAAATCATATTTTGAATTCAATGATGATTTTATATCATTTTCTTAAATATTGCTTATTTAACCATTTCGAAATTAACGATCCTTGGGATCAAAACTATGTATGATGCCAAAAACATAGGTCTGAGATCATCGTTCGATGCGGCATATTTCACGCAACATTTGCATTAGTACTGTAATTTCTGAATAGTAATATTTGAAGAAAACTATTTTTGGTAATAGAGTGGCATACGCTGCGAGTCTTAGTTCATTGTTTGGTATGGTGTAGTGAACGTTTTGTCCATTTAATGTCGCTGTTAATGCTACTGTCACACATTTTCATTCAACAGACTCCTACACGGCTGGTATATTTACTAAAACACTGACTGTCGTATTTACTAAACCACCTTACTTTTGCGCATTTTGCCATAATTTTATAGTTGCGATATCCTTCAATGTTGTATTGAATAACCACTGGTATTGCAACTTTTTCTTCGTAGAATAAGAAATCTTAGTTTTCAGGTCAGAAAACCAGACGAAAGGCGAAGTAATACCGTAACAAACGGACCACGGACTTGCCAGCTAGGTCGAATTCAGCCGCTATCTGAAGCAGAATGCTACCGGCCGGCTGTTCTGACCGGTAATTTTCCGTGGTTTCTCCGATCAACACCAGGCGAATGCCGGAGCAGTACCTTAAAAACGGGTCATTGAACGCGTGCGATCCTTCCTTCCTCTTCCTTGTCCTATTCTCACCCCTTACACACACACACACACACACACACACACTTACATGCAGTAGAGTACCACATGGTGGGAGACCAGTCGGGAGCTTAGAGCTTGACCCGGCTGGGGAGGTGCGCGTCGGTGGGAGATTCCAGCCCGCTGGTGCCTAAGATGGCCCCCAAGCCGACGTGCAGGTCGGCGCGGGATATGTCGCTTCAGCAGAGGGGAAACATCGTCAACACCCGGGAATTAATTATACTTCATCAGGGAGTGCCCGCAATAGGTAGACTCACGTCAGTGCCCACAATGTATCTCTCAGGTATAGCTGAAATTTTCG
The DNA here is from genome assembly GCA_031308135.1 of Acheta domesticus. Taxonomy (NCBI): domain Eukaryota; kingdom Metazoa; phylum Arthropoda; class Insecta; order Orthoptera; family Gryllidae; genus Acheta; species Acheta domesticus. Next base: position 202,285,436 of record JAHLJT010002406.1, read on the forward strand.
TGAATGGGAATGATCTGAATCTTTTTTTTTCTTTCTTCATTTATTTATAGTCACATCGACAACTAAGGTCATTAGCGACTCAAAATTTTACATTAGTTTCACAATTGTTGTATGTGCTTAATAAATAAATACAAACAGATTAAATACAATTTATATATACTACACACTAGAAACCATTCATACTTCAATAGGTCACAATGAACTTTTGAATTAAAATTTAATAAATATATTTATATCTTTACAGAATTGGATCACTCTATCTTGGTAGTCAAAATAAGTCAGGATTGACTCCACGTTCAGATTCTGTATGTATTTTTGTCTGGATGGACTGTAAAGGGGGCATTGGACAATGATATGAGACATATTAATAGGAATATTGCAGTGGTCACATATAGGGGCTGGATTTCTTTCTATTAAATGTAGGTGGCTTAGTTTATAGTGTCCAGTTCTAATCCTTGTAATAGCTACTTGTTCTTCTGAAGCATTAGTAACTGAAATACGTGTTTTATTTAGTTTGTACATGTATGTCAATTCAATTGTTGCACTCGTACACTTGTCATAGACACGTCTGAAAAGAGTATCATGATACATACCGCTTACGCCAGGAGCTCACAATACATTGGCGCCCGTGTACACAACGTATCTGACAGATATCGCGCAGCATCAGTGATAAAGTTTCAGCATGCTCATGGGAAATGACCCATCGAAAAAATAAAAATAGAAGGTCAGGCGTTTTCAGAAAAGTACAATGAAGGAATACATGAAATATCAGATGCCTACTGCATCAGCAATAATTCAGGAACACGAAATTGCCCTGGCTTGGATCACGCAGATCTAATGCGAGCACTCCAGGGCTAAGGGACTAATGGCCATAGCGGTTAACGCGCTCGGAATCACGGAAGAACCGATCAATCCAGCCCAGACCGTGCCAATTTTTTTACAGCAGTTATAGAATTGGATCAAAGCTGTCTACTGCGTAAATCATTTTCATTCGCCAGCACCGGCCTTCGCTTTAGGGTTGTTTTTGTAATGGTTTACACACTGATTTTAGCAACAAGTCGTCTAAACATACAATAAAATTGCAGGGGTCGATAAAAATCGCTGCGGACATTAAGAATTTTGCTGCCGGACGTTTATAGCCTTCTTTTGTGATTGCTTTTAAATCAAGCAGTTGATGACTCGTTACTGTAATACTACACCGTTTAACATTTTGTAAGAATGGAACATTTTGGAACAATTCTGAAATGGATAAGTAGAAGATTAAGATATCTTGGAAACAGTCTACTCTGACGTAAGGAACCAATTTATGAGGTTCCTCTTTAAAACAATATAAATCACTCATCACAATAGCCTACTGAGACAGAGAATTGAGCATTGGTATTGGCAATAGAAAGAAGGCAAGAGATATAACTTGTAACGGCAACTTGTACCATAAAAATGAAAAAATTAATAATTATTCCAGTTCATTATCTTGATGAAAGGCATAAAACGTTGTCTCCGTCTGTCAGAGAGATCGTCATAACTGTTTGGAGTGTCTCTGATGATAACCGTTTACGATACTATATCACGACATGTTGACATTAAGACTGCCAAATTAGTATGACATTATTGAATAGATAAAAACAGTATCGCACTTGAACTTTGAAGTTTGGGGGAAGCAGAACATATTAAACTCAGTAAGGTGAGAGATGTAGTGGGAAGTTTGAACTGCTATAAAAACTGCTTTTGCTTTTTTTTGCAAAGTAGTATGATTAGCACCCTTCTGTGGTTGTATTTATAATTTGGACAACAAAATCACAATTTTTATGGGAATATATTGCAGTATCAAAGAAACATTTTCATTTTAAAGTTTTCTGAGCGAAAATGTAGGAAAATGTCATGAAAGATTTCCATGCTAATTTGCAAGAACTCAAATAAAATTATTATGACAATTATTTGTTTAATTTTTAGACATCGAGTTTCGTTTCAATTTTCAATACTGAATAACGGTACAAATCAATTATCTACGCAATGTTCTTTACCTTAGTTTTTTAATCATTTAAACACTTCCGCGTACAGGAAGCTACTACACAAGTTCTGAAGCAATCGACTTGAAACTGACTTTGAAGAGCATTTGCGAAGTTTCGGGACGTCTATTCTGTCGCCCTCTTTCTAGGAACTTTCTAGGAAATTGGAGCGTAGATGGAATGTTTAATTTGCAGAGCGTCTCTCTAATCCCTGTAAGTGCGGAACATTATTGTGCTAGGAGGTAGAAGATGAAAATAGTTTAAAAGTTTGACGAGGGAAAGAGAACAACATAATTTGGGAACCGGAAATTCGGTTACGGTTCTACATCCGTCTCTTATACGATCATTACTGGTTCAATTGATGCATTACACGCCATTGAAATTGAAAAAAATCCATTTCGTTTTGTGTCGCCAAGCTGTAGCCTCAAAGCATTCATAATACGACGGCGTAAAAGTTTATTACTTATTAGGTTGGTAGTACGTATTTTGGCACCTATCCTCCCGTCGCTTCTATCCCAAAATCCCCCAGATTCCCTCAGCCATACATTTCAAAATAGGAAAACAAAATCCTCACCACAATGGTGTGAAACGGAAACTACCGGCGACTGTTCTTCGACCCTCCTCTGACCCTAATGTACCTGATGTAGCTTCAGACGTTACATTCCTAAACAATTATTTAATGAATTTACTTAATGTATCCTAATTAATTTATTCAAGTACCAATAACGTTTCGAAAACCATATCAGAATATTCATTGTACGGTAAATATATCGTACCCTACTGTTGAGGGACTTCGGACTAAACATAAATTAATTAATTAATTAATTAAAAAACCCTTCTGATGTATTTGAGAAGCGTTTGCTTTGTAATACCGAGAACAAGCTGAACGAACAACTTTCGAACAACTCGGTTCGAAATTATTCAATATTTTTGAAATCCCTGATTGTAGAACAATTGAAGATTTTCTTTCGGTGACAATTTAATTGTGAAATTAACACCAATAGCGATATGGGATCCACCAATCAAGACAGTGTATTCCAAAAAGGATCGCATTTTCTTATTACACTTCCTTCCTGGCCAGTCGCAATATGTGGTATATGAATCATCAGAATTGAATCATGAATCACTCTCGTGCGCACTTGGAAAACCAACACAATATAATTAATATTTGACGTATTTTGAAACATTTGGAGAATATTTCATTTCTGGAATACATTAAATATTACTCGCGCATAACTACGCATTATATATTAAATATAATGCGTTTGATATTTCCGTATAAATTCTCTTGTCACTATGCGAGTCGGGAATTTAATGCTCGCACGGTATTACCTACAATAAAATACTACGCAATACTATATATATTCCGCGCGTTTCTTCATCATATTCAAGAGCCAATCGTGCCAAGTGAATATGGTCCAAGATTTGAATGGAGAGTTGTGAAAGCAGTGTATAGCCTCTGCTTAGTAGGGGCACGGGAGGGCGCTCTGCCTGTGTTTCTGCAGGTACTGCAGGCAGCGCCTGGAAATGACGGGAAAGAGGGGGTGAGGTTCGCTCGAGCGACCCCCGACCTCCCTCCACCGCACAAAAGCCGCAGGACGGTGTCACCTGCAGCCACGCAGGCCCATTGTTACAATGAGGTCGGCACAGCTTAGAATGCGACCAACTTTATAAGCATCAGCACCAGGCATTACAGGAGCTCCGAATATTTGCGAGTGTGGTACCAGCTTTCATTAAGGAATCAATTTTTGCGATAACATTATAGTGGTATCTGACGCTTGGTATCTGCCCTGCGGATATTCCTTGCAGGGGGTCTGTCGTAATGACTGATGCGATTGTGGCTTCCACAGATGCGACCCGGCGTTGATATTCGGTCTATCCATTTGTAATTTGAAAGGGGAGCGAATAGTCGGTACGTTTTATTGTGCTTTTCTTCCGTTTGCCCCACCTTTCATTCCATTTTATGTTCATTCACCTAGGTTCATTACCATCGCCCTCTTCTACTCATTAAATTATAACACACGGGTTCCTAAACCCTAATTAATAATGGTCCTTCAAGAGGCGAGATCTATGTTCCCGTGCCGCCATCATCATCATCATCATCATCATCATTATTATTATTATACTTACTATTGTTATTATTATTATTACGCTTTATTTTCCCAACTTTTACATGATTTTAATTTAATACTTCCATGATAAATAACGTGGTAAGTCATGTAAAATGTACCGAATTACAGAGGGTATGAAAATAATAAGACAATCATTTAAGTATAATTTCACTTAACGTTCATAAAATACAGTAATCACAAAACTATATAATTAATTAAACTTATTAATTATTGGTTTATTATTTTCATAAACGTTTATCATTATCTGTTGTTCTTATCATTGTTATTACATTCCATTTTCCATTGACGAGATGTTCCTCTTGGAGTTGTTTGCGGGAAGGTAGGCTTCGCCGCCCTCGAAGGCGGCGTGTGCCCGAGAGCGCGAGCAGGTGCCCTGGATCCGCGCCTGTCGGTGGCGGCGGGGGCTGCCACTCCGCCCCACCCCAAAGGCACCCGCGTGACGCCCCATTGTAGCCTCGTTAACTGCGGGCCGGGACACGAGACATAGACACGCCAAGCCTCTTAGGCAACTTCTCCACCCTCGCCCATCGTCTCCGCCCTCGCCCTCGTCTCCGCCCTCGCCCTCGCCCTCGTCTCCGCCCTCGCCCTCGCCCTCGTCTCCGCCCTCGCCCTCGCCCTCGTCTCCGCCCTCGCCCTCGTCTCCACCCTCGCCCTCGCCCTCGTCTCCGCCCTCGCCCTCGTCTCCGCCCTCGCCCTCGTCTCCGCCCTCGCCCTCGTCTCCGCCCTCGCCCTCGTCTCCGCCCTCGCCCTCGTCTCCGCCCTCGCCCTCGTCTCCGCCCTCGCCCTCGTCTCCGCCCTCGCCTTCGTCTCCGCCCTCGCCCGCGTCTCCGCCCTCGCCGTCGTCTCCGCCCTCGCCCTCGTCTCCGCCCTCGCCCTCGTCTCCGCCCTCGCCTTCGTCTCCGCCCTCGCCCGCGTCTCCGCCCTCGCCGTCGTCTCCGCCCTCGCCTTCGTCTCCGCCCTCGCCTTCGTCTCCGCCCTCGCCTTCGTCTCCGCTCTCGACCTCGTCTCCGCCCTCGCCCTCGTCTCCGCCCTCGCCCTCGTCTCCGCCCTCGCCCTCGTCTCCGCCCTCGCCCTCGTCTCCGCCCTCGCCCTCGTCTCCGCCCTCGCCCTCGTCTCCGCCCTCGCCCTCGTCTCCGCCCTCGCCCTCGTCTCCGCCCTCGCCCTCGTCTCCGCCCTCGCCCTCGTCTCCGCCCTCGCCCTCGTCTCCGCCCTCGCCCTCGTCTCCGCCCTCGCCCTCGTCTCCGCCCTCGCCTTCGTCTCCGCCCTCGCCCGCGTCTCCGCCCTCGCCGTCGTCTCCGCCCTCGCCTTCGTCTCCGCCCTCGCCCTCGTCTCCGCCCTCGCCTTCGTCTCCGCCCTCGCCCGCGTCTCCGCCCTCGCCGTCGTCTCCGCCCTCGCCTTCGTCTCCGCCCTCGCCTTCGTCTCCGCCCTCGCCTTCGTCTCCGCCCTCGCCTTCGTCTCCGCTCTCGACCTCGTCTCCGCCCTCGCCCTCGTCTCCGCCCTCGCCCTCGTCTCCGCCCTCGCCCTCGTCTCCGCCCTCGCCCTCGTCTCCGCCCTCGCCCTCGTCTCCGCCCTCGCCCTCGTCTCCGCCCTCGCCCTCGTCTCCGCCCTCGCCCTCGTCTCCGCCCTCGCCCTCGTCTCCGCCCTCGCCTTCGTCTCCGCCCTCGCCTTCGTCTCCGCCCTCGCCTTCGTCTCCGCCCTCGCCTTCGTCTCCGCCCTCGCCTTCGTCTCCGCCCTCGCCTTCGTCTCCGCCCTCGCCTTCGTCTCCGCCCTCGCCTTCGTCTCCGCCCTCGCCTTCGTCTCCGCCCTCGCCTTCGTCTCCGCCCTCGCCTTCGTCTCCGCCCTCGCCTTCGTCTCCGCCCTCGCCTTCGTCTCCGCCCTCGCCTTCGTCTCCGCCCTCGCCTTCGTCTTCGCCCTCGCCTTCGTCTCCGCCCTCGCCTTCGTCTCCGCCCTCGCCTTCGTCTCCGCCCTCGCCTTCGTCTCCGCCCTCGCCTTCGTCTCCGCCCTCGCCTTCGTCTCCGCCCTCGCCTTCGTCTCCGCCCTCGCCTTCGTCTCCGCCCTCGCCTTCGTCTCCGCCCTCGCCTTCGTCTCCGCCCTCGCCTTCGTCTCCGCCCTCGCCTTCGTCTCCGCCCTCGCCTTCGTCTCCGCCCTCGCCTTCGTCATCACCTACTTCTCCTCCTTCCTCCTCATTCTCGTCTTCACCTCCGTCCCAGACCTCGCCCGCGTCTATGCACCATTGCGCCGAACCACTGTTCCGTATTTCATTGCCATGAACCCAATGAGCAATTTTCATTCTACACGGGTGGAAAAAAGGATTGCAACACCCCGATTGCATTGTACAATTTATTCCTTCGTACAGATACAGAACGTACAGACAGAATATTACGCAAGATTACATGGCAGAGCTATCTGCGACTCGCATGTCCAGTGTTATGTCGCGCTTATTACGGCGCGCATACGTACTGTATTTGGCGCGCGAGCATCAAGGCAGCGCGCTCTGGCGGGAATCGGCGGCGGCAGCGGCAAGCCGTGGGCACGGCCTGGCAGGCTCGAGGCGTGGAGCGAGTCTCGCCGCCTAGATCAGCCCTTTATAGGGAGCCGGCCGACACCCCGGGGGGCAGTCTGGAGAGAGCCCGACAGCGCCACGAGTAGCGGTACGCGCCGAGTCCGGAGAACCAGCCGCCAGATGTATGTCGTTGTGGGGTGACGATTACAGCCAGCATCAGCAGGAAGCGTCCAGAGGCGGACGTGTCACTAACCAGGGCATTGGAGATTGCCCGGGATTAGCAATAGGGCAGACTACTTTTGTAAAGAAGGAATTAATAAATTATTGTTAAAATAGCGTGCGAGATTTATTTCATGGACATAACATCCAGCAACATAGAGAACCATGGACTGGAAATGCCACTCAATACTGCGTGTACCCGCCGCGGGCAGTACGACATGCCCTAATGCTCGCTGCAATCTCATCATACCGATAGCGAATAGTGTTCTGCGGTACACTTTTCCACGCCTCCTGCACCGCCTCCCGCACGCCTCCCGCCTCACGCAGAGCAGACAGAGTTGTTGGGAGAGGGGATTCGCAGCACGTTGGCCTATCATGTCCCTCACATGCTCGATCGGGGACGAAGTCGGTGAGCGTCCCGGTCAGGGCAGTTGACGAACATCGCGGAGAGTGTGTCGCGTAGCGCGGGCAGTGTGAAGGCGGGCATTGTCCTGCTGGAACAGCGCACCACCCTCCCGTTGCAAGAAAGGTAGCAGCACAGGCCGCACAACGTGCTGGATGTAACAAGCGCTGGTCGATGATTCCTCCACGAACACCGAAGACGAACGCGCGATGTAGCTGATGGCACACCACACCATCACTCCCGGGGTGGGCCCTATGTGCCGTGCACGAACACACTCCGGGCGCACGCACTCGCCTGTGCGACGCCGCACACGCGCACGATTATCACGGGCGTGATGGCAGAAGCGGCTCTCATCACGGAACACCGCTGCACGCCGTTCCGTCTCCCACCAGACCCGCACTTTGCACCACGCCAGACGTGCCCGACGATGGCTCGGCGTGAGTGGCAGTCGGGCTAGTGGAATGCGCGATTGTTATCCTGCAGCAAGGACCCAACGGTGCGTGGAGACACGTCGTGGGTCACATGTGTCTTTGTACAGGCGGGGATGGCCGTACGGTCCGCCACCACCGCCCTCACTATGCGTCGACCTTCACATTCGTCAGTGCTGCGCGGTCGCCCCGAAGTGGGGTCTACGGGTATGGGAATGCTCGTCTACCCATCGTCGCCAGCACCGACGTCGCATCACGGCCCACGTGGTCAGCAATGCGCTGAAAGGATCATCCGGCTTCGCGTAGCCTTACAATCCGACCCCGTTGAAAATGACCCAATTACTGAAAGGACGAATGAGTGCGACGACGTGGCAGAGATAAGTTCGACTAGACCTTATCGCATTGGACAGCTCATTTTAAAGCCTCGGAGTCGGTGGCGTCCGGGCACTTTCGTCACGCTGCTATTAAGACACTGGGCGTCAGTCATCCGTAAAATGTTAATCACGGCTTCTACGACCCCCCATCTTTAGTGTCCCTTGTCGCCTAATTGATTGCTCGTACTCTTCCCGGTGTTGCAGTACTTTTTTTCCGCCAGTGTATTTAAAGGAAAAATGCCGTCACTGAAATTAAAGTCTTAAATTTAAGTGATCATCTGAAGTAAAACTGATATACCATGGTATTAAAACCCAAAACTTCTGGAATTGAAGTTCTAAACAAGGTAGAAAAATATTCTCTGAAATTATTTCGCAGTTGTCATGTTTTTAGCGGCTAAGTACAATCAGACATGAATAGACTCTTTGTTTTCTTTATTAGTGTAGTTACTTAACAACTTTATTTGGGAGAGACATCATTATTAGGGTCCAGCTTAATGATCTACATCACCGTCGGTCTCACTTTGAGTGAAAATTGGCGGCATCGCTGCAAACAGAATGGAGAAGAGCAATGTATTAGGCAGAGGAGAATATAACAAACACAATAGAGCAGAAAAGAGAATCAAAGCAGCGCTAAGCAAAGAGGAAAGATGCCATTCTACTTCTCTGATTACAGGTTCTAGCGAAGAACCTTCGGAAGGTTTGGAATCCTGGCAATGTAAAGAGTTTCGCCAGACGCCGAATTCACCCGATGCGGTGTCTGGGGGAGAATTCCAGCGGCTGGCTGCTGTGATCGGCAGTTTTCCTTCGTTTCTCCCTTCCAGGCTAACAAACGACGAGATCTTTCCTTCCTCTGCCTTGTCCTATCCTCATCCGTTACTTACGTAAACACTTACAGGCAGTACACAACCACACATGCCGGGGAACAGTCGGGACCTTAGATGACGCCCCAGCTGGGATGGTGCCCCGCTGGTGGAGACGCTTGGGGGAGAGCGCGCAAGTCGACGGGGCAGAATCTTACGTTCCAACGGGGAAAGGAACACTGCCACCTCCCGGCTTCAAAAGCACGTACGGAACTAATAATAGTAGTACCTTCCGGCATGTGTGGTAATGGCGTGTGTGTGTGTAAGGGGAAATACGACAAGGGAGAGAAAGAAAAGATTGCGCACGATCCTTGGTCGGTTGTAGGGTACTGCTCCGACATTCGTCCAGCATTATCGGAAGAAACCGCGGAAAACTACCGATTATAGTTGCTGGCTCTAGAATGCTCCTGCAGATAGCGACTAAATTCGACCTAGCTGACACGATAGTGCCACCGTCGAGACTCGAACCCTCGATAGGACACGTTCGGGACTTTTTACCTTAGCAGTTGACGCGTTCCGAAGCTCCGATCATTCAGTCACTCAACCCGAGGCCCAAGGAATCCCAGAGGAACCTACGGAGGATGATAGCGGCGCTCAGCAACGCTGTCCTTTGCAATACGTATATTACACCATCAAGATAGCCCGCGGTTCTTCAGGATTTCATCACATGGCTTGCGTAAAGCACCTAGAGCGTTAATTATTACTGTCCCAACCATGAACCTCCATCAGCGTTGCAATCGGCTACAGTAAAAAACAGTGGCTTTTGATCGATTGACTGATTAGTGATTTCGGGCGCTTCAAAGTCTAAGGTCATTAGTCCCATACGTGTAGTGAATGTTTTACTCGAGCAGAGAAGGAGATCTTTCCCCGGTAGGTGCTGACCTAATGTCGGCTAACAAGGTTTCACTCAACCAGGTGTCTCCCACCTGCGGGGCATCATCCGACCCGAGACAAGTTCTGAGCTCCCAATTGGTCTCCCGACAAGTGTGACAGTGTAATATGTGTGTCTGTGTTTAAGGTGAGATCTCGCGCCGACCTCCATGCCAGCTTGTAGGGTTTCCTTTACCAGGTATCTCTCCCTAGAGTGGCACCGCCCCTCCCGGGACCAGCTCGAAGGTTCCGACTGGTCTCCAACAAATATATTAGAGTAATGCATGAAAGTGTGTGTGTGTGTAAGTAAAGCGGAGGATAGGACAAGAAAGAAGAAAGAATGATCGCGCGCGGTCCATGGGCTGTTTATTCGGGTACTGCTCCGGCAATCGCCTGGTATTGATCTGAGAAACCACGGAAAAGTATCAGTGCAGCCAGTCGCTAGAATTCTCCAGACAGCGACTGAAGTCGACCTAGCTGTCTAGTAAGAGTCAAAAATCCTGCCACCGTCGGATCTCAAATCTAGGAGCTCGTGGTCAGAGGTACTGCAGCGATATCAGCGACACTCTGAGCCACCTCGCCTGGCATCGGTTCTCAAACCAAGTACGTTTCACCAGCGGGGCACCAGCCAAGCCGGGAGGAGCTGTAAGCTCGCATCTCTCGGCATGTGTGGTAGTGGCGTGCGTGTGTGTATGTACGTAATGGATAATGCGACACGTAAGAGAAAGGAAACGTCTCAGGTGGTCAATAGCCGTTCGTTAGTGCACTGCTCCGACATTCGCCCGGTATTAACCGGAGAAACCGCGGAAAACTACCGATCAGAGCAGCTGGCGCTAGAAGTCCCCTCCAGCCAGCGACTTAATTCGACCTAGCTAACCTACAGCTTGCAGACTCGAACCCTCGGACCTCTAGGTCAGAGTCGCTGCAGTGACAATTGATGCCCTGAGCCACCTCAGTAGAAGTGCAGAGCAAGGGTAGAGCCGCTGGATGTCTGGAGGATTGCGAAGGAAATCACCGGTAGAGGTGGCTCAGGGCACCAACTCATGTCCTTGTAGTGCCTCTGATCGGGAGGTCCTAGGTTCGAGTCCCGACGGAGGCAGGATTTTCGACACCAGCTTGTCAGCGAGATCGAATTCAGTGGCCGTATAACATGAACGCAGTGCGCAGGCGACTGGAGCTGCAAAAGAGAGCCCCGAGAGGAGCGGAGGCGAGGCAGCGCGCGGCGGGCAAGGCCCGTGGGAGCGCGCGGCTGCGCCGAATTGATTCGCCGGCTGCGCGGCGGGGCATCGGGGATTCGCGCCAGCGCCGCGACGCCAGGCGCCGCGCCAGGAGCGACGCCGGATGACGGTAAGCCCCGCCCGCCCGCGCGCCGCGCCACCCCACACCCCCCCAATCCCGGGAAATGAACATGTCGCCGCGCGCGCTGTGAGCCCCGCGGGCTCCTCCGCCTCGTCCCATGCCCCTCCCCCTCCTCGTCCCACCACCCACCACCTCCCTCCCTTCTCACCGCGTCCTTCCCCACCCACCTCCTTCCTCCCCACCCACCTCCTCCCTCCATTTCCACCTCCTCCCTCCCTTTCCCACCTCCTCCCTCCCACTTCTTCCCTCGTCCCTCCCCTCTCACCTCGTCCCGCCCTTCTCACCTCGTTCCTCCCCACCCTCCTCGTCTCTCCCCACCCTCCACGTCCCTCCCCACCCTCCTCATTCCTCCCCACCCACCTCGTTCCTTCCCTCCCGACTCGTCCGTTCCCATATCATCGGCAAAAGTGATGTCGGTCTCATCAGCGAAGGTGGCTCAGGGCATCAGCTGATGTCACTGCAGTGGCTCGAGCCAGGAGATCCTAGAGTTCCAGTCCCGACGGCGGCAGGATTTTCGACACTACCCAGGCAGCTTGCTGCAATTCAGCCGCTGGATGTCTGGAGTGAGAAGGAAACACCGGGAGAGGTGGCTCAGGGCATCAACCCATGTCATTGTAATGCCTCTGATCGGGAGGTCCTAGGTTTGAGTCCCGACGGCGATTCTCTGTGCCACCAGGAGAGGAGGATTACTACCCAAAACACAATTTTCTTTTTCTACTCCATTATATAATGCTGTCATTTGATGGCTGCAACCAGTCGCATAATGATAGTCATTTCGATACAGTTTTGATTACGATACAGGTTCTTGACCAATCACAGAGAAGTTTACAAATCAAGTATTGACAATTAATCATTGAGAATTGTTTTAGCAAATGTTTTGTTCGATTGTGTACATTAAAATTACATTTGATATTATATTATGCTCAATAGTTTTAATTTAATTTTTTATTATGAGTATTTTTTCGTGGAATATTATATGAAATAAAGTGGGTCGTAATTTCACTTTGATCCTATTTGACTAGCGCAGTACTCCCTCGCAGGCGGACAGGTAACCACAGCCATCTTCGGCGGTATGCGAGGGTAGATTTAGGTAGCTCTCCGCTAGGTGGCCTTGTCTGAATCAACTGCCACGAAACTTTTCAATATAAAAGTTTAACTTATAAAAGTTATCGTAAGTCGTAGAAAAAGTACCTGAAACTCGATGCAATGGATATTAATATACTCGTGTGAAGTTTACGATACTCTCTCGCTCCTCGCTCGTATCGTAATATCACACTCGTCTAAAAATACCCAACATTACATCAGCGTTTCATAATGTACTAATTATGTTCCTCAAGCTGGAGGGTAGTCAATTCGCCACCAGTGCCTACTTCGTCCTCCTTTCGCCCGCTTAATAAATGGTTAATACTCATGAGGCTGACTGGGCATTTCCGGGACAATTTTGTATGTTTCTCAGAATTGTCATTTTTACATTCAATTATTTCTTAAAAAGTATACAAGAATTTTGTTTTTCTGACATACGTTTCTGCATAGTGCCCAGTTTCACCACTTTCCCGTACCAGTCCGAAACCTTTCTCTTACATGAACTCCGGTCGTGGAAGCCCATAATGCTATATTCACAATGGCAATTCCATTATTTCCTGCACCTTCTGAATAGCTTTTAAGAAAGTCCGGGAAAGCTCAGCATATTTTCCAAAGGGCCTCAAAATCGGCGCTGCTTTTAAAAAAAAATTCTACCTGTCTGATAAGAATTACCTTGAATAATGCAACTTGTTCTGAAATTCGACCATTACAAATTGAAATATCTGAATATTTGGATCTCCCAGGGACACCAAAGTAGGGATTGTTGCTAATGACCCTGAAGGTATAAATTTTATTAATCTAAAATTTGTATTAAGATATATTGTGATATTTTAAGAAATTTGAGTTAAATGAGGGAATGAAGTAATAAAATATTTTGTGGTTTAGGAGGGACAGAATTTATCTTTTTTAAATTATTAGAAAATATTCATCAAAAAATTGGTATGTTTGACCTAAAAAGTATGTGCTTGTTGTATATCTTCTAAGGATTTGAATAATTTTTGGCTGTGATTATTTATTACAGAATGAATAGTATCAATTTTAATCCTTAGGCGCGCGCACGGAGTGCGCCAAGCAGATTTCTGTTTTTTTTTCTGCGACTATTTTGTGATATATGTGATTCAATTTACGGCACATATCATCATAGCCAATTATTAAAAGCACAGTCAATTCATCACAACACACTCCTTCCTCCTCTTCGTATTCGAGCAAAAGTTTTGTAATGCGACATGTTTCTCTCTCAAAATCACCCCTGGAACAAAAAGTTATTGTTTCTCAAAAGAATAAGATTTTAATTTACTACTTTGCCAACAGTCAGTATAAAAGGATTTTTTCCATCAACGTAAAAAAATTAAAGTTCGTAACAGAATGATAATTTGAGACTGCATAACTCGACGCGCGGCGCGTAGTTTGCGACAGATGGTCCGTCGATGACAAATCCACCAGTAATTCAACTCAGGGTTGAGTGAGGTCAACGAAATTTCACACACGGGAAGCCAAGACTACACTGAAAGGTTACACGAAGTGATAACGAATATCGACTCATCTATCGGAAATGGCGCTACAATATCCGCCGATGGCTCACGCTGTGCGCCAACGCGTCCACTTAGGGTAAAGTTCATTGTATAATTGCAAGTTAGGAATGTACGAAAGGAGCATGAGGAATATTTCGAATAAACTAATTTTGGATTATCTGAATTTTCTTAATGTCTTATTTGGCTGCATTGAACCAGACTGGACAGGAATACATAAGTGTACGAAGGATGATAGCAGTGTTAATTAGTTTGGCAGTATGTACAGGTATAGGAGATTTATAATTAACTAGCAAAATACCCAGTGTTGCCTGGTCGTTCTTCATATCCAATCCTTGTGAAAGGATTCCCTCCCCTTTCATTTTATCTTACATTACATTTCTATTACATTATTATTTTTTTAAATCTTATTCACTGCTACTGGCTTCTAGCAAACCTATTAAGTACCAGTTCTGTCGCACCGTTATTGGCCTCTGACGGAATATATTAAGAACCAAATGCTCTTAGAGACAGGTAAAAAATAATTATCGAGGTGCGTCTACCAACATATTATTTAAAATATTTTTTGCATTTGAGTTGTATTAATCTTCACCTAACTTTGCAAGGACACTACGATAATCCTGAAGAAGAGCCTGTGAAAATTTCGTTTCTATTCACTCACTACTTTTGGTGGTATCGATGTCGGTTACTTGTCATTTAATTCAGTTTTAATAATGTGAAAAACGGCACTGCTCGGAAACATTCAGGAGGTTTAGCGACAGGCGTAAGGAGGCATCCTTAAACTTTATTGATCACGTGACTGACGATTTTAAACGGTCGTAATGAACAACGTTCAGAAGAGTTTTAGCAAATAGCGTCATTGCGTTATGCATTATGACAAAAGAAGCATTTCAAGTTTTGAACAAAGAAGTTGCATAACATATCAAAGAATGTGGGGTAGTGGTACAACATTTCAACTACGATACAAGTCAAGAGTGTAACAAATATACATTGTGCACGAGTTTTAGATTTTGTGGCCCTCCACGATGAGTATGCAGTCTGGAAATTTGAATCAGCTTTTCTTGAGAATGTAGGAAGAATTTTAAAACAGCGTTGGTTATGAGCACAAGGCATAACCTAACCCGAAGATATGATTTCAACTTCTTTTTCGTGAGTTTATGTCCTGTCACCTCTCCAACATTTCCCGTTAATTCTTGCCAGCGTTGTGGAGTTGGTAAGGAATAACTGTAACTGCCTCACATATGAGGATCAGTTTATCTGAGTTGGAAAAATCAACTTTTCCCGTTTTTAGGCGGCCCTTTTGTCATTTAGGTGGCCATTTTGCCTACAGGCGTGCACTGTTTATGAAGGTATAAGTTCGTACCTTAGGCCTAAAGTAAGACGTTACGATTTCAAGGTCCGTCACGTGACTATTAGTGCATAACACCGCTATCTTACGCGTGGCACTAAAACTCCCTATTTCTGCGGCGGCCGACAGCTTATACAATTTCCACTCTGTACATTGAAGGCGCACTTCGTTTCCTTCCTCCGGGTAATCCCTGCAACAGCATACGTACAAAGCGTGAAAGCCGCTACGTCCTGTAATGAAGAGTGACACAAATCCTTGAATAATGCGAGCTGCACTCTCTGCCCAGACTAACACATGAAGGGTTAATGATAGATTCATAACGTTCCGGAAACTGAATGGAAAACGCGTTTCTACCCAACAGAGCGAATGAAGTTTTCACCGAGAACGTAGTGACTCTCTTCCCAACCTCAACACTTTCCAAACCAATAAATAATTAGTTTTTGGTCAACGAAGAAATAAATTACAATTACTTTCAAAGAAATATTTTATTTTATGTGCTCTTTTCGTATTCAATTATAAATACAATTAATTTCAATATTAATATTTACAATTAATTAATTAATATAATTACAATTATATTTCGTATATTGCACATCTTGATTGTAACAACGAAGCTACAATAATCAAAGAATGCACTTTTTTGCTTAAGGAAAGATGTGTCATGAAGAAGAAAATCATATTCGATAATGAAACGCCAAAATCTGATATACTAAGGAAACACACATGAACGCCTTTTAAAGCACTGTTTCTTGAGAGAGAACGATATTCTTGCATAATTTTGTTTCAGAACTTCTCCAATTTTTACTTATTTTATTAACTGTGTCAAAATAAACATTTTGTGAATGTTTTCTCAAGAAAGTAAAATATAATGTGTTGCAAGAACTGAATAAGTAAAAATGAGGAATTCTTCAATTTTGATGTTTGTAATAAAAACCACTTTACAGCTACATAAAAGCGCGTTTACTGACGTAAACATTTGCTTTAAAAACAATTTATTATTTTTATTATCAACTCACAAGACTATATGAAAAATACTTTCCAGTAAAATAAACTTTAAATTAGTTATATCACTTTCCATAAAAGAGAATTTACCGATCCATACAGAAAATTCAATATTTTTCTAGCTAACATTATAATGAACTTCATAGGACTAAAACATTAAAAATGTAATAAAGTACATTTCTCTATTCGAAAAAGAAATCACAATACTCTAAAATGTGAAATAAGATTCTACACATATTTTCGGGAGCATAAAATTAAGGTAAATATTTCTCAAATACATAATACTTCTCTGCATGACAAAAACGAATTCACATTTTCTAGAAAAGACTTTACGAAACTGTAACAGCTGAAGCATTCTTCAAGATAACTGCAAAACTTGACAACAAAACTTATTGCAAACTTAGTATGGAAAGAAAAGTTGTATTCAATTTAGTATTTGTTATCGACTGATGTAACGGGGTTAAACCACACCGTAAAATTCCTCATTTCGATAACTTGTGCGACGCTTCTGAAGGTGACAAAAACTTATTATTGTTTACTATTGCCTTAACGTATTGTCCTGAAACCTTTTATCTTACCTTTCGTTAAACATTCAAATATAGTTTGCTACGTCATTCCTATGTCATTCCTTCCGCATACTGATCCAAGAAATTCGAAATGTAATAACGGAGGAAGTATTGAAAGTAGCTACCACGTGACCTTTGCATCTGCGCCATCCATAAGTCGTGTTCTCAAATTAATGAAAGCCGAATCTAACGCGCCCTTGTAGAATAAAGCTGGTTTTAACGAGCGGCAGCCAATGCATTTTAATGCCTCCCAGCGAATATAAACCGGCGATCATAAATGCAATCCCTTCATCGGCCCCCAGGTCACGCAATATTCGTGAGCCTGCAGCGCATACATAAAATACACTGATGTGGATAAGCAAGTAGTGACGACAAGCAATGACAGAAAGTGCTAATGAAGTCAGAAAAAACGAGTTTAATACCTAACTCTAGAACCCTAGAAATAATAAAACAGAAGAAAAACAAAGCAAAATATTTCGACAGGAATTTTTGAACACAATGAAAAGGATTTCAAAATTACAAGTAAACTATGTAGCCAGTAACCAAGTAGTCAGTGAAAACTGACCCACTGCTAAAACTTTGCTTGGAATCTGCGCCACTCCATAACCATCCACAGATCGCCAGCAGCTAGTATTTGTAACATTTCCTCCGCCATTGAACGTGGTGTCATCACGCGCTCAGTATCAGTGACAGTTTATGCTCTTCCAGCAAGATTTCGTCACATGCAGACGGCGCTAATCACTTGGTGCTAATCACTAACTCTTCCATCTCAATAGATATTGAATTATTTTTATTTTTAATAATTTAATGTATATGTGATGACATTTTATTCAATGAATGAAACAAAGTTTAATAACAATAGAGATGAAATGTATCGTTGCAGAGTATTTTAATAACTCGACGTTGCCCTCTAACTCAAATATTTGTATTTTTGGTAACCTATCGCACTGCATTCTCAAAACCTGTTCCCTTATTCTATATTTAACGGGTTGAAATAATCGTGCCTTAACGAAAACACTCAATTTTAGAATCAGGATATTACATTGGTATTTTTATTTCATCTGCAAAACATTAACCACTGTGAAATTCCGCACACTAAGCTACATTTTCAATAATTCCATGCAGTTCATAAAACGTAATTCTTTCTCCTCACTATTCATCGTGTATAAAACGACAAAAGCAAACCTACAGCAAAATACTCGTCGCTTGTTGGTCATGTCCACAGGCATTGCAATTCCGAGAGGAAGCAACACCGGCCGTTGCCTTCCATTGTTTATGTGCGTAGATCCGTTGGAATTTTAATTACGCAGTAACGGAGTACATTTCACCGATAAACTCTCAACCAATAACCTCTCTCACGTGCTACTCTTTCTGCGGAACAGGACAGAAACGTCATCGGATACGGGAAACTGCATTCTGTTCAAAACGCCTGCCGATGCGTGTCAACCACTTGCATTAAAACGTGTTGGTATCAACGAACGCTCTTCACATGCTACATGAAGGTAAACGAGTCCAAATGGAAAGAGCTGGCATTTTTATCTTGTTTTGCTTTGGTTTCCTATTTTGCAAGACCAATTAATTTAATGTCCCCCACCAATCAATATTTCGCAGTAGTTCCCAAACCAGAAATTTGGAATAAGATCCACGATTTCCGTTGGAGGACCGTTTTTCCAGAATATTTGTTCCAAACAATTCCTTCCAAAATAGTCTTTCATTGGATTCTATTTGTCAAAGTATTCTGTTGTATTTCAACGAATCTTCATTGATACAAATTTTATGTTTTAAATTTTATAGTTGCGTAGTTGAGTTTAAGCGATGGTTGAGGTAATTACTCCTCTTAGAAGAGGAAAGTTGTTGCGTACGGATGGATCTTTATATTCCCAGGTAAGACGCAAAACGTACTGGAAATGTAAAAGAAATGATGAATGCGTTGCTTCGAACAACGGAAGAGATATTGTGGTTTCAAAGAGCCCTAATGAATCTGAACACACTCGTGTCCCAAATGTGGAAGAAGACGTTAAAGTTGTAAACAACTTCAAGTGAATCGCTAGAGAACACTCTGAGGTGCCACCCAATGCCGCTCAAATTTCACGGAATGAACTCAGAAGTGCCTTCGAATGTTTAGCTGCCCTGCCAGTACGACAAATTTTAAGAAAAAATGTCTCAAAAGAGCAATTACGGAACATTCAAGCCAATCCTCAAACGATTGATGAACTCCATGACATTCCAGAATGATTTCTGCCAACGTTCTGTATGATTTCTAAAATTATCAGAAAAAATGCTGAAAACATTTGGCGCGAGAAACAATATTAGCTGGTTGGTAAGAAGTGTGAACTAGTATGCTGACAGTCAATTTTTAAACCAGTCCGATCATGTTTGTCCACATATTCACAATCTTTGGTTCCGTTAATAAAGTAGACAAGGTGATAACCAAATCTTGGCATTGCCATTATATTTCCCCTTTTGCAACTAAAGAAGAATGCATGCGCCTGTATGAAGACGTTGATGTAGCAAGAAAATTTGGACTGCAGATAATGATGGCACAGGTTGCCATCATAAATACCGCCGAAAAGTCTTTAGGGAACCTTTTTTTTAAAAACTTTCTTATTGTTGATGTTTACATAGTTCAGTTTATACTAACTTTTCCACATGTATTTTGTTTACTTAGAACAATATTTATTATCACTTAACATTTAATGATAGTAACTACAACCTGACATAGGGCACAAACTATTTTAGCTGCTGTGTGAAAAATATTTAGGAATGCATCTAATGTGTTTTTAATGCGAATTAAGAAATAATTTATTGATGCTATATTATAGTGAACTACTTGAGTTATGTTTAAATAGAAGTCGTTAGAGAGGTGGGCAATGTGGTGGGAGAGGTGGTAGGTTTAATTCTTTGTGGAGTTATCTGTTTTACATGAACGAAGGGACACATGATACTATTTGAATGATTTTCTTTTTGCATAATGTTAATTTGATTTATATTGGATTGAGAGCCATTGATCTACATAGGGCACGCATACATCATAAGGGATCTAATTCTTGATTTGTGTAAGTCAATTTCATTGTTTAATGTTGAGTTTTTATTGAATTAACTTTATTTTAGTGAGTGGCAGTTTTTTTATTATATGGATTTCCCAATTTAATCGTACAGTAGGGAACAGTATAAGTACGTGTTTCTTTCACCTGGGTCAACACATTTATCAGAGAATTCAAATAGAAGGGCTACAAGCACAGTTTAACAATTTAGAAAATCGATCAATCAAAATATTTGCTCCGACGCTGTGTGCATTAGCTTTCGTACGACCATATGAGTTACAGGGCCTTTCAACTACAATATACCGTAGTAGAGATCATTACAGTGGCGCTCTCCCCTGCTTCTTACAGAAACTAAATTACGAACTGCTGCCAATACACGTGCGTGGCTGCTGCGTAGGTTCGCGAGACGCAAGCAGGCGCGTAATGACATAAGATAGCGTCGATATCCGGGCTTTCTTCAGTAGTTTCTTGTATGTATGTATGTATTATGAATAATTGAACATTTAGAATACTCTTTTCGTATTTTTCACAAGTTAGTTAATTTTTATGTGCGGAAGTTTGCGAACGTAACCTGCAGCTGTACCCGGCGACACTAGCGCCTCTACAGTAGCTCCCTCAAGCTTTGTCTTCGATTTTGGTGAGTTGCAAGGTCCTAATGAGTTCTATGATTTTAACGATCTGATTGAGAACACACCTGAAGATTTTATAGCAGTAGCAGTCTACTTCGAACAAAATTACACTCGAGAAAGGGCAACTCGCCCACACTTCTTTCCCCAAATATGGAATCAGGACAAAACTGCTTTACACAGGCTTACATGAACGAAAAATTTGTCTGAAGCGTATCACAACATGTTTCAACTTGTAATTTGGCATCGTCATCACAGCTTTTATGCATTTCTTACAGAATTACAAAATTTAACTATAGATACAGGGACTATATTTAATCAGCTTGAAATGGGACAGCATATACGTGTACAAAACTATGAAATCTTTAATCAAAGAATTTCCAATATTGAGTCGAAATTTGGCAAACGTAATGAAGAAAATAGATTTATGGGATATCTGCGCGCAGTCCGGCTTAATTTTTCCTCTTGAATTGAATAACTGTAAAAAAATTGAAGTTGTGTTAAGAAATTATGTAAATGGAAATGATTGAAAACTTGATTTGTATTTGAAAAGCCAAGAAAATAAAATACTTTGAAAAACAGACCAAATTGCCTTTAGATTTCCCAACAGTATAGAGTTAAGAATTTTAGAAAAATTATTTTGAAGAAATTGTCACCTACCCACGTTTAATTAAAATCGTGCCATTCTTCTTTTTCTTTTTTTTATTTAAGGTCGCATCAACTACTAGTCATTAGCGACCACTATTGGATTTAACGTTATGGTATGAGGATGAAACGATATGGTGATGATAGGGGGTGAAAGGACAAACACATTCAACCATGCCTGATTGGGGCGGTTCGAGTACAGTAGACTTGGTGATTATATTTTTGAACCAAACCCAAACGTTCCTTTTGGAGCTCGGCCTAAAATTAAATTTACTTATAACTAGTTCTTAATTCTAATTTTGGAGGACTACCTGGGCCTTTGGTGCATGCCCAGGACGGCATGGAATGGTAAATTTTAATGTAGTTGTTAGAATGAAAGGCTGAATGATTTGATACATATATTAAAGAAAAAAGGAATACAATTGACACGTGATAATTGTTGTGGGTTGACACAATTGAATTGGTTGCAATGTCCCTTATGCGGACAGT
Source organism: Acheta domesticus (assembly GCA_031308135.1). Classification (NCBI taxonomy): domain Eukaryota; kingdom Metazoa; phylum Arthropoda; class Insecta; order Orthoptera; family Gryllidae; genus Acheta; species Acheta domesticus. The sequence continues at coordinate 202,306,922 of JAHLJT010002406.1, forward strand.
CAAACACGTTTGTAATTTGGTCAAAATGCCACCTACTGGTGAAATACATAGCCTTTTAGCTGATACTGGCTGGGCACGGGCGGGTGGCGAACCTAGGCCCGTTTCAGGTTGATGATTGCTGAGATACAGCTGGATACCACGTGCGATGCTGGTGGTGTGACCTCGTGGAAGTGGTAGTGAGCAGACCACGTGCCACTGGGAAGGCGGCGCGTGCCGATGCAGGGAGGTCCCGGAGGGCAGGCATTCACAGCGTGGAGGTGATAAACTAATTACTCATTAATTGAGACATAGTTCTTCCCATTCGCCACCTTGAATTGTGATGCGAGACGGAGAATTGATGGCTACGAGACCACGTGGAGCGGTTCGCAAGGAACGGCACAGAATTGCGGAGCGCGACAACACGTCCATCTAGTGAAGAGTATGCAGGCTGCTTGTTCATTAATTAAAATATAGTTTTTTCCGCTCGGTACTTTGAATCGTGATACGAGACGGAGAACTGATAACTGCGAAACAACGCGATGCGGTTCGCAGGAGTGGCGTGGAATTGCGGAGCTCGGCGACAGCGCATCCTCCGCGACGAGCTTAGGCCAACTGGCCATTGTGCGCGCCGGGCAGAACGAGAGAAAACAAGTCACGTGATTGACGGGTGCGACGCAGCGTCAGTGAGAGGCAATGTAGGCGGTGGGCCCATGCCAGTTTGAACTTGTAGACTGCCTGGTGTCTGGGAGGTGTCGCATCCTAGCGGGCTTGGAAAAACCAGCTGAATAATGTGACATGGAATTCGGATAGGAAATATGTGCAAAGTTTCTTTAGATAATACACTGAAATAATATATATAGATATATATATACATTGTGGCGGCATGTAGCAGTGCCTTAAGAAATTTATAACAAAAGCTTTTTTTTGTACTCTCTGGCACGGGCACGTGTGCCCACTCCGCCCGCCTCTTTGCTGTCATGATCCCATCCCTCCGACGGAACAGCGGCCGGGTGAGAATTTACGACCACTCAACGGACCCTCTTTCGCGAATGCACCTTTTGTGTCCCGCCCCCCGCCCTCCTCTAGGCGCGTTCCTCGCCCCCACGCCTGTCGCGCTAATTCAAGAAAGTTCCAACCCTTTGCCATGCAATAATTGCTCCCAGGAGATGTCACCCCCCGACGGATGCAGCTGCGTTTCAGTAGAGTGAGATACTTTAGAAAATTTTCCACGAATCCACGAACCGCGATTCGTCAAAATTATTTCTGCGACGCAGTAAGGTCCGACCAATGACAATTTTCCCAAAGTAGGTCAGCGAGCCCATGACGAACTTAGGAGGGGGAAGATCCGGAGAGGGGACGCATTCCCAAAATCTTGAGAAAAAAAAAACACTAGGGAAGTTGTCGCGAGCGAAAACACAAGAGAGCATCGGCCGCGAAAGAAACACTGGTGAAGTAGTCGCAAGCGGGTAAACGCGAGAGCAGCGGCCGCGAAACAGACACTTAAAGTGAGTTACGAGAGAGCGCTTCATGCCTGGTCGTGGAAGCCGTGAACCAGTTTTCATGTTCGGGTATTCGAAGTAGTAATAACTCGTTGCCTAATTCGAGCGAACGAGCCGCGAATACCATGATCCAGCCTCCGGTCCGCGCCCGCAATTAAATGCTCCCGTATCGCGCGTCCGAGTCGTGGTGAGGAGCGAACCCGGACTCGTCCAGCGCCTTGATGGCGAGGCGGAAAGGAAACCTTCACGACCTTGTGACACAAAGCGGCCGCGAGAAGGCGTCCGCCCCCCCGTTTCAACATTGCAGCTCATCACAAGACAACGCCCGTCGAAGACGCCGAGGCCATCGACCGCATGGGGCACACCCCGGCCCGCGCCTGCGCAACAGATAAGACTCTTAACGCATACCCGCGCTTTGGGGCGCCCCGCCTCGAGACGAGACGGGAAAATATCACCGAAATTCTAAAGTGTTTTATCTTTGTCTGTTGTTTTGTTAGAGTTAAGCGGTGCCGCGCAATGGCATATTTTTATTATTGTAACAGAAGTGTCTTTAATTAATTATCTTTTCTCTTATTTTACTTACCGAGCTCAATAGGTAGGGTGTAATCCCACCTCATGGGATTTTTTTATGTAACTTTCCCGGCCGTAGGTCGGGAAATAAATGTATAATTTTGTTTTATTGCCCAATTACGGCTAATTATTTTCAAGGTAGTTTGTTGCCCCTGCACCTCACTTCCACCCACCACACGAGGAACCGCGATCATGCTCTACCGGCCGGCTAGATGTGGCTGCAATAAATATATATATATATAAGAAAATATATTATCTTTAATTTGAATATGCCGCGCTTCCAACGCTTAGCGTTTCGTTTTTGACAGACGAAGTACGATAATAGATAGACAAAGGAATACGGGGAGAAAGTCTATTATATTGTATTGTATTGTATTTAAAATAAGTAAATAGAGAAGCTAGAGAAGCGGTAGTAATAAGGATAATTTCTCGTTTCTCTGTTTACAGGTAAGAGTCAAGTATTATAGTTTTGTGTAATAATGTAATTGAAAAAAGGTGAATAAAACTTTTACTCTGTTTACAGTGAAACATTTTGCCTTGATATATATAAAGCTTGCTTGCTCCAACAATGCCTGAGGCAAGACTCAAACCCGCGACCCTCGGTTCGAAATCACCACGGCACTACTGCTTTAGCGACGGGCCGACCATTATTCTTGGTATCTTTCAGAAGGTAGCGTAAGTTAGAGAAGACGACTAGTGTTATGAATTGAACTTTACACACGTCGGGTGAACTTTCGCATCTGTCGCGCTCGATTAGACGCGCGATGAGAGCTAATGACAAATGTTGTTCTGAAACACTGACAGCACACGGCAACCTAACACTTGCACACGTTTCTTCGGAAATATGGAACTCGCAATTGCGTAATATAACAGGCTGTCCATGCTGCAATGAGTAGGATTTTACGCCAACACTTGGACGGTAGCTCACAAATGGCAACGGAACTAGCAGAAACAAGTCGAAAAGACAATGTAAAGTTCAATAAAAAATATAATGGACTGGTCTTCATTTTCTCATTTACAATTAATTATAAGTAATAATATTTGGTATAGAATGTCATTTTACTCGTGTATCGTATATAAAATTGTAGATGTGTATCTTCGAACATTGAGAAGTATACCCGAATCTAATGGTTTTATTGTTTTATTTTTTGTTGTGAACAAAAATTTATTAATAAACTAATTTATCCATCTCTTGATATTGTTTATATTACATTCAAGGTTTCAATAAGCGTTACTTTTATTCGATTTTCTAAATACAGAGCAAACATTTTTTGAAATTGCAAGCATTTTTCAACCCCAAAAGTAGTCAAAAACGTGCCCTGAATCCTTAATAACATTTTCGCATTTTCTCAAAATAAACTCACAAGACTTAACCAGAATGCCCGCCAGTGTTTGCCTTATTTTATTTCCTTAGTAAACACAAAGAAGTGTTGAGACAATCCAGAAGCGAGATGCGTGCACAGCTTTTTCCTTCTCGAGTCGAATTAAGTTCGTGGCAAGATTTATATTGCGTCGGATATTAAGCTGACGGGCAGTCACGACGAAAGCTAAGAGGCCCGTAACTTCGCAACTCACGACCTCATCTCCAATATTAATCCTCGAATCAACCGGAAGGAAGCCGCAGCTGGAGGAAGGCCATTATAAGGTTTTTACGTCCCCGAACGAGACAACTCGGAACTATGTAAGAATCCAAAGGCCACGAGTATGAAAACAGTAGAAAAGCAATAATTCAGAGAATACTGAAGAGGTGCAGAAAACTGAATTGTATTCATCTTAAACGTTACACGTGACATTTTATGTTTGTTGAAATTATGATAGATTGAACGTCTTAATACATAACAATGATGGCGAAAGTAAACTGAGTGAAATTAAAGGAGAACGTTCCAGAAGTGATTTTTAAATCAATGGTATGCAACTATTTTACTTTATTGTTTAAATTCCCAAATGAGCCACAAACAAGGCATCGTAACATCGCGACTATGTTTTTGCCAAGTGCATAAACATGACTGAGTGGCGTTCAGTATTGTTATTTAAGTTATTTAGCATCTTATAAAATTGAATAAGAAGAGTTTTTCTGGAGCTATATTTTGAAGTTGGGAGATCAAATTAAATATCATATGACGTTACATGGGTTCATAATGAGTCCACTGCAAATCGTTTGTTTACAACAGTCGATATTATCAAGATGTCCAGCGCAAGAAGTTATAGAAAAATCGAGAATTTTACGAAAAATATTCCTTTTGAAAAGGAATGCTAAGTTAAAAGCGAATACCATACGCAAGACTCAAGATAAAACCACAAGAGAGAACCACATATGCACTTTCGTACCTATTTGCTACGCGTGACAATCTAGCTACCTGCTCTGTACGACGCCACAAACAATTCAAAGTCGCACGAAGGAAGACAAAATCAGCTAGGAATGCTAGAAATGCTTTTTTCTACGCATCTCCATATTGTTGCCAAATGCTTCGCAAGGTCTAATTGACATTTGATTTTATCGTTTATTTTTTATTTCTTTTGAAATTTTAGTTTTCAAGAAAAATAAGCTGAATTTGGAAATAATACACGCTGCCGTGTTATGGTTTAAATCGTCTGATATTTTGACACAATTGATTGAAAAAATGGTTTCTTCGCTTGACCGTAAAGAGCATGTACAGCTTGAGCATTGTTTCAATGTACATTTTGTACAATGCCTTGAATTGTGAATGCATAGTTCTTTGAAAAGTCAGCTACTACAACCGCACAAAACCCAAAATATTACAAACAATATTTCTAAACCGCATAACTTGCCCCATGATTCACCATTGATGAGCAAAAACTGCTTTTCGATGTTGTGAACCGTTAAGAAGATATGACGGTGGCTTACAATTGGTGAGTCACCCGGTAGAAATAGAAGTTTCTGCCTGCGAAATATGCTTCAGATACATTTAAATGTACGAGAATTAATCACTAAATAACGAAAACAAGATTTACAAATCATAAGCGTTCATATATGTATAGTTCTCCTAAGTCCATAAAAAGCAAAAATGAAAATGTAACTTTAACTGGTAATAACTTTGGTAAATTCAAATATACCATCGAGATTCTTTAACTACTATAAACTTCAATGCCTCCGCTTCAATTTGATGACAAAAAGAAGAAAATCCGAGATGGAGTATTTCAGAAAATGATTTTTGAAAAAATTCGTAATTATTTACTTTGGTCTTAATTCGGCCTTATTAATTCTGTTAAAATTAGGTTTATTCGTGCTTGATTTCTTGACCTCTATTAATTATATACTGGAAAGATTCTTGAGATTAGGTCATTGATATAAAAACTTTTCAATCTGCCAACGTTTCGGCCTTTATTCAGCCTTCATCAGGGCTACAAACAGACGGATTATTTACCATATAGATACACATTACGTACCAAGATTATTTCACAATTTGCCTGATACATACAATATAAAAAGATTGTGTTATTACATACCACATATTTTCCGCATTTTCCCCATTTTCCGGTTCCACCACAATCCATCCCCCATCCTCTTCATTCACTTATCGCCTCTACCACACACATTCCTTCCGCCGCGCCATATTACACACACCACCCTCACACCTCATCCTTGCAAGTCTCCTCCCTCTTACATCATGTATGTACATCATGTATAACAGTCAAATTTGTGTTTATATCCGGTCTATTTTGAACAACAACCAACCTATATACCCAATCATCCCTGTTCATACTTACATTAATTAACTCACTACATTTCCCCCCCCCTTTTTTTCCCCCATACATAATAATAATATATTATATATAATTATTTATACATATGTAAAGTATACATTATTCTTATTATACCAATTATACATTGCAAAAAAGAAAGAAGAAACACAACCCAATTATAACAATTACAGTACAATTAATTATTACATTATTAAATATATTACATTTTTTTCATGAACTTGTTGTGTCTGCACATACATTCATCTTACCGATACACACAATTACATACAACACCATTTAGTACACTCATATTAACACTGATATAATTATACACATAAACATTTTAAATACTTGTTCCCATACCATACAACATCTGGCCAAGAATGGTTATTGTAGTCAATTCTTTATCAGGTTGGCATATATTGCACTTAACCCATCCACATCTGTTCTATAATTGCATGTGCAATTATAGAACAGATGCAATTATACACATGAAATGGAAAATGGGGAAAATGCGGAAAATATGTGGTATGTAATAACACAATCTTTTTATATTGTATGTATCAGGCAAATTGTGAAATAATCTTGGTACGTAATGTGTATCTATATGGTAAATAATCCGTCTGTTTGTAGCCCTGATGAAGGCTGAATAAAGGCCGAAACGTTGGCAGATTGAAAAGTTTTTATATCAATGACCTAATCTCAAGAATCTTTCCAGTATATTAGGTTTATTATACCAATCCTTTAGCGTGGGATGTACTCATTAGAAATATAAAGCAAATTGCAAAGTAAAATCAAATTGAAGATATTTTACTAGTTTTTAGATAATACCCTCTGAATTCATGCAAAATATCACATTTCAAAATTTTCAAAAGGACGTAAATTTTAATGCCAAAAAGTCGATATTCAGTGTTGTTTCGTCATTCTAAAACGATTTAAAAAGTTTCAGTCGAATCGGAAAATGATCGGGAAATTTTGGCCGATTTGACATGGAATGACCCAGCTGTATTTTACAAAATTAGATCGTTTTGGACTTTCAATTACATTTTTGATTTAGTTCTTTTCGTTGCTCCCATTTCGTAGTATGGATGGTTAGAAAAATGTAGAAAACTGAATTCTATGTAAAATTCATTTGGATGAAGTCAATCTTTCCGAATAAAATTAAAGGGACTGTGAAATTTAATGTCAAGGCTTAGTAATATTAGGATAATTACTCTCACATATAATTCGGCCTACAATGTTGTAAGCACAGTTGAGAAGCTTGTCATTCAAGTTTAGTGACCAGCTATAAAGTAGTTTTTACCGTTAAAGAATTATAACAAGTGCGAAGTTTTCGCACGGGTCGAGTTAGTAAATTATTAATTCCCTATAAAATAATATTAATTTGTTACTGATACGTTGTTCCATGTTATTGCCTTCTATATAGAGCTCGATATATGCTGCATAACTTACTTGGATCGAGAGGATCGTGGTTATGAGAGAAATAGGAAAACGCTTGAATGATGCTATACATTCTCTTATGGAGGGAATTATGAAAAGGAATTATGGGAAGGAAATATGAAAATATAAATCGAATCAAGACATCTAGCTAATTAGTAAATAAGTAAATCTGAATTATTAAAAAATTAATTCTTGTATGCACCTAGGAAGTTAACTGGTTCTAATAATCAGGTATTATAAGGGTTCTACTGATTGAGCGGAGACAAAAAGTCCGCGGATTTTCGGGCCGGTCCCTCGTATTCCAAAGATGATTAAAACAGTTCATGCCCGTGGTACATAAACAACTATTATCATACCAAGCACAACGAAATAACTTTTGATTGTCGTAGCTTTAATTGAAGAATATGTATTATCATTGTCATCATAAATATTCGTAACATCAACAAATATCCTGTTAGCAATATTTTAGCTTTTGAGCCAGTGTGCAGAAGACTGTATTTATGTTCGATGAAATATCTGCGGATCATATTTATTCAGGCAGGAACGCCATAATTAAATAAGTTCCCGCATCTGAGAAACAGCGCAAACGAGTTCCCAACGAAGGTTATTAAATACTTCATTCCAGAAACTACGGACGGTATGATAACGAACACAGTCACACTTCGCTAATGAATGTTGCGTAGCAAGAGAGTAATCAAAACGCTGGTAAAATGTTTAATTGCTGTAGCACGTTGGTAATTGAGAGAGATAGCGCACTCGTAGAGAATACTGTTTTAATAACTGATTGCCACGAAGGTAGCGTTTTAAAACAGTCCATTCCCTTCCTTTGATTTAGTATATGAACAAAACAACGGTTTTATAAGTTTTGTTCGAGAATATGAGAGGTTATTTCATTAAAATCGAAACCTTGTCTTAAATTTTATTATTTTATTTTTATCTGTTAATGTATTTCTAAAGAACAGGGACTTCGATAAATATTTGTAATAAATCATTGTACACTTATTTGCAAGACGCCACATTATATTGAAATGTATTTATCACAATTTAAATTGTAGATACAATGCAAAAAGAAGTGATAGAAGTCAGTACATTTTGGAAGCTCAGAACTGTATTTTTTTAACAGGGGCATCTAATAAGAGTGTTCTTATTAAAGTGAGAAACGCAAAGTTCTCGAATAATAAAGTTTAAACATTTTTATTAACAAAAAAGCTGGTACTTGTAAAAAATGAATTTATTTTTAATTGGATTTAATTTCCAAGAACAGATTGAGATGGTCGCGAAATATTCAGTTTTAAACGCTGTCCACCTAAATTATCGTGATTGCAAAAGAATAAAATAAACAATTGACCTTTCCAACTACTCTGGCCCAACAATCATAATTGGTTCTATAGAAGTAACAAGCTAGGGAAATTATTTTAATCCATCTCCAGAACAAGACGCCATGACGCACTATATCTTCAATTGTTTGCATTCTCAATGTCGAATTCTCAGCTGCTAGAATTTTCTAGTTGACATTGCGTAAACGCATTTCGCCGCATTGAATAGCCATGTACGGCGAGGTTCTCTCGCCAAGCGTCAGTGCGCTGATAATGGGGCTTCTGCATTGATGGTCTAAATATTCATTGCGCCCAGTGTTCCATTACAGGCAATGCCGCACGTCGTTAAATGCAAAACGGCGCAACTCAAACATTACAATACTCACAGCTTTCGACTCTATCTCCATTCAGCTTCACAGTAGAAACTGAATGTCAATTCAGAACGCGAGCGGTGACCAGTCGATCTGTTCGTGACGTAACATCACTGACACCATCTTGGAGATCTTTCAGAGGAAGTTCTAATTATTGTTAATATAACTTCAGTAGAAGACGGTCATTACAATTAAAAATAATTACTTTTCAAATCAATGAGCTTCGTTACAGCTATAAATAAGTTGTGCTAAAAACCATTTGACTTCCTTAATAACAAGGTTGAAAAAAATTGCTTGAACTTGTGACCTTGTTTGTTTTCTGTTCCATTATAAAAAAAGGTTTTACATGACAAATAGATACAAAGTTCTTTGTTATTGAACATTTTTTATTAAAACATAAAATTTAGGAACTAAAAGAAGATTGGATATGCATCGATACAATGACACGGTTGTACGAATATAAAATTCACGAATGTAGATATGTACAGTAAATGATGTGATGAAAATAAATTTAATTGATAAATTGTCTTAAAAAAGGTAACGATTCTTTCTATTGACACAATAGCTATAGTAAATATGGCTATTACGTACATTTGCAGACATTACTTTTCTAATTATATGAAAACAGTTGCAACGTTACCATCCATAGTCTTGGAACTTTTCTCAAGCAATTAGTAATTATTACAATTTGTATGTGCGATTTGAAGAGGTAACAATCCCCTGCCAACACTTTCAAATACAAATGTTCCCGAGAATGCAAGAACAGTTATTATAAATAGAAAACATAAAAGTAACGAAATAGTGATGTAATGGTTTCAAACACTGAACTTACCATGGACGTCTTCACCATTCAGGCGAACAACCTATAAAATAGAACATAACGTATAAAAGATATGTAAAATAGGAAATTGGGTGAACTGATATAATTATGTGGTCACGGTGTAAAAGTTTTAATGTCAAAAATCTTACTTTGAAAAAAGCAAGGGTTAGATTATTGAGCCGTAAGCTATATTTCCTAACGCTCTTTTGTCGTTAAGAAAGCAACATGAATTCGGTCATTTCACAATAAAATGTAGATACTTAACTTGTAGTTTCAGTACTTAACCCAACTTAGCCAAAAATTGACTTAAGAACTTTTACCCCGGTGACCACAGAATTATTGATAACATGAAAGAAAAAATATGGTAGCAGATTTATCTAGCAAGACGCGCAGAAATCTGATTTTGAAATTGAATACTGGCAAACCAATCGACACCATGATATTAATCGCGCAACTTTTCTTGAACGATGGCCTTGCTTCCCCCTCCCTGGCACAATAAACAGTTTAAGGACAAAAGCTCGCAGCAAGCACTGGTGACAACATTTCAAACAAATCTTCTCAGGCGCGATGTAGAAACTATATTCTGTTGAAGACAAGAACTTCTGTCCGTGATTTTTCTCCAAAAAATCTAAAGAAATGACCGAAACAGGTGAAGATTCGTCATAGGAGATACCTCGATCTCATGAGAAAGTTAGAACTCAAATTATTGAGAAAGTTGCGAAGGCATGACTGATCTTCCAGAGATTGGCATTGCTTCATAAAATCTAGTGGCCGATTTTGTAACTAATACCCCCACTCCACCCGCATTTCTTCAATCCATCGTTCAAGAAAAGTTGCGCGAGTAATACAAATCCCGATTTATTCTAGAGAGTACAACTTCCTGTTGTCACCGCAATCGCAAAATATGTCCGAGAATAAATAGAATTAAAAAAAACACGAGGCTATCACTTCGGTATTTTAGCCGTTAAAGGTAATTCGTGGAGTCATCAATTTAATGATGTAACTAACAATAATACAGTTATACTGACAAAAGAAAATATTTTTTTCATGCGTGTATTTTTAGCAATTTCTTCTTTCCACCTTTCAACAAAAAAAATTATCCAGATTCATCCAGCCCAACGAGCAGAAAACTGAAAACTGACTTTTAGAAGTTCAATATCTTAGAACAAATTGCCATCGCGATGCAAATCCGGATTTATTCTAGAGAGTACAACTTTCTTTAGTCACCGCGATCTCAAAATATGTCCGAGAATGAATACAATTCAAAAAAATGCGCGGCTATAACTTCCGTATTTTAGTCATTAAATAATTCGTTGAAACATCAATTTAATGACGCGACTTTACAATATGTAGTTATACTGACAACAGAAAAGATTTTTTTAGCATTTTTTCCTCCCGTTAACAAAAAAATGTTGATTCATGCAGCGCGAGTAGAAAACTGAGAACTGTGACTTTTAAAAGTTGAATACTTGAGAATCAACCGCCAACGCGATGCCAATCTGGATTTATTGTAGAGAGTACAAGTTTTTGTAGTCACCGCAATTTCAAAATATGCCCGAGAATATACAATTAAGAAACCCGAGGTCATCTCTTCAGTATTTTTAGTGGTCAAATGTAATTCAATGAAACATCAACTTAATTATGCGACGTACAATATGTAGTTATACTGACAACAGAAAAGATATTTTTTCACACGTGAATTTTTTTTAGCATTTTTTCCTCCCTTCAACAAAAAAAATGTTGATTCATGCGGCGCGACGGGCAGAAAACTGAAAACTGTGACTTTTAGAAGTTGAATATCCGAGAACCAACCGCCGGCGGGCCGCGATGCAAATCCGGATTTATTCGAGATGGAACGGCTGTCTGGGCTCACCGCGACCTCACAAAATCTGCGTGGAAGCGGAGCGGCCGCGTGGGTTGGGATTACCTCGCCGCCGTGATTTTATATATGACGCGCTGTCGCCATTCCTTTCCGTGCCCTCAACCGTGCGCACACTTTTTCTCCACATTTGCGGTCATCTTTCCGTGCGTGGTGATATTTCCAGGCTCTGTACCGGCGCTGGTTTTCTCCATTTTGTTATTTATTTTAAGTCGCATCAACGGCTAGGTTCATAGCGTGTAAATAAATGCAGTATTTTACATTAACAGCATTACGTTTTTACAACATTATGATTCTATGGTTGTGGATATAAAAATGTAATATTGCGATAGAGTAATGCAAATTGTTGCTACAGAAAGGAGGGAGAGATTACATTATTCTAATATGGTTAAACATTGTCAAAAAATTATTTGGATAGAAACGGCTTTACAACCCAGTTTTTTCCATTATTCTTTTTATATAACAGTACACTTTGAATTTTTTTCTAATCCTAATTTTGTTCATTTTTCATCGATTGTCAATACATACTGCTTTTAATAATTATGTCTGCTGACTAAATTATAATTGAATATTTTAGCGTAATATTCCTTCGGAATATTCCGTTTTCCTTACCCAAGGTATGTTTCATAGAACTCAAGAAAATAAAAAACCAACGCATTATATGATTCAAATGATGAATCATAAATCAATTACTATAGTTTTTCGATTACTTTATATATTTCATCTAAGAGAAATTTGAAAAAAATAGTGTACTATAAATATGACACTGGTGAAACCAATAACAATGGCAGCACCGTACTTGAAAACATTTCTAACAAATTTCTTGCCTGTTATTTCATTTGGGAAACAAAAACGTGAACTGTTATTGTCTGCGCCAGACGTTTTGAGATCACAGATGAGTCTCCAATCTCACAAGTAAATTTCGAGTCAATTCGCAGAAAGCCAACGCAATAAACGTTGATGCGATAGAGACGAGTGACAGATGAACCGTATGCACACGATGGCACGGCCACCTCAGCGAAAACCACAAAAAACATTACTATTCTCTTATACCCTCTTTCGTATCCATTTATTCTACAGTATCATTTGTTTGTATCACAACCACTTACAAGTTAAAGCACTTTCAATTGTGGTGGTGGCAATTTCACAACCTTATCGCCACCACCGTAAAAATTGGAACCATACTAACATTTTGCATCACATTTGTGTCCGATTCTTCCTTCAGAATTTTTTAAGTGAGGGCCATTTTAAAGTGAGGGTGGGAACCTCACGCTAACTCTAAAATCAGCCCCGTCATCACCACCGGTAAAACATTGGAACCATTTTAAATTGTTTGTGCCTCGTTTGTACCAGATTTTTCCATCAGATTTTTGTTTATACCAAACAATAATGAATAGCGTACATCATCTCAAGAAAATATATAAATGGACATTTCTGTGTAATCTTTATGTAAAAAATAACTTTTTAGCATATGAAAACTTGACATGCCTAATGATATCTTTTTCCCCACTGTCCTATTTATAAGACAACAAAAATGTATCATTTTTAAAGTATGTTTAAAAGTTCATGAATTTTAATAAAACTGCCTGTGACTATGGTATTGCAATGAAAAATCACCATTTTAGCACATTAGAAAAAATTGACAAAATATGGTTGAATTTGGAATTTAACGCCAAAATAGAATTAAAACTTTTAGCATAAACAAATTGTTGTCTCAGGTAATCACGGAATTCATGGAGGGTGTGATTAATGTTCAGCACATTTTTCTCTTTCCTCTTTTTATCTTTGTCCGCTTTTTTCATCTTGTTAACTGAAAATGTGATATCTTCAGTTACACGTGGCTTCTAAGTTAATGTTAAATTTTCAGTTCATGCTGTTAATATATTTTACTTTTTGTTAATAAAATGCTTTGCTTTATGATAATAAAATCAACAATTGTGGAGAAATTATATTTATTTATTTTTTGTTATTTAAGGTCGAATCAACGATTAGGTCATTAGTAACCACTACTGTATTTTAACAGTATGGTATCTATGAAAATGAAACGATATGATGATGATGATGATGATGATGATGAGGGGTGAAAGCACGATAAAACATAACCATGTTCGAGGCGGGACTCGAACCCGTGACCCTTCGGTTCAAGACCGCTACAGCACTACAGTCTCAGTGATCACGGCCACGGGGCCCACAGTATTTAATTTTGACGTGATCGGATGTAGTGAACCTCAGATATTGTGAACCAAAAATGTTCGCCCCCATTTTACTATAACCGGAGTCGACAGTATTTTCTCGTAACGTCTCTCAGCTGTTCTTTGTTTCTTTCTTCATATTACTTTTTACTGTCTTGTAGGCAACAATTACTATCATTTGGTATGATTTATGTGTGCGGCGTGTTGTTGACCTGAACTGGGACTCACAAGTGACACATGAAATAGGTTCACACTAAGGAACTAAATATTATAACTCATTCGTACTGAGCATGGTAGAATTCTTTAAAAGTATTTAAATTCATGATTATATAGGTTAAGATGTCCAAAATATGTTAATGATGGGATAATTCTCACATTATGCAAACGGTTTGGATAAAGCTGTATAAATGATGAATAACGGATACATCGGATTCCATGTGGCTAATATTGACGTTAACCACAGGGTTCTAATTAAAGTGAGGTGGTTGTCTGTGAGATATGTGGTTTTGCAAGAACAAATTTGGCATTAATATGCGAGGGTAATTATGTTTTGTGTAAATCACGAAGGCCAAAGCAAGAAGCCTTGTCTGGGATATGAGAAGTGAAGCATCCACCGATCCACCGTAAGCAGAACTTTAGGACGATCTCAGTGAAATTCGTTGTCTTCCACTACTCTTATGAACCTCCCATCAGCATCAGTAGTGTGATTCCTGTGCATGTTATCTATTATTCCTTGTCGCCGTAACATACGTACATTAGCCACCTCATGTGGGCAAATGTCAATTTCTTCTGGCTAATATCCGAACCACGCTTCAAAGCTGTATAGACTTTAGAGATTATCAAACCGCTTTGGATTTTTTTCATTTGTCACTAAAAAAAATTATATGTCCATTTCACATTTTACATTTTCTTTAAAATCCAATCCTTGACAATATTCTGTAAAAAGTTTTTAATTCTTTAAATTTTTTAAATTTTTTTTGTAATTTAGATATATTATTATTATTATTATTATTATTACTATTATTTTTGTAGCACTGAAGATGGCCGCAATGCGGCCGAAAAAGCTTTATGCCAAAATAAAAGAGTTACGATGGGGAGCCTACATCTAATATTGATTTCGATGATCGTAAATGCCACACCATTTCCTACTACTACCACTTTGGATAATGTGAACATTCGGGATATAGCCTGATCGACATATTAGTAGTTATCGTAATCCCACAATAAATAATTTCCCAAATTCCACACAACTATATTTTTTATTTTATAACCATTGACTGTATAGTGATCAGCTTGTTTGTTACTTAACGGTTTTTAATTCACAAATTGTTATGGTGGTGCGCGGCGAGTTGAATCACGCGCCGCACCACCAGCACTCGGCGTCAGCACAGCGAGCAACGGACCCGTGGCGAGACCGGGAGAAAGAGGAAGAGGCGGCCAGCTAGCGAAGCCCAGGAGCGGTTGCGAGGCTATGCCGCCGGCGAGAATAAAAGCGGGCCCCGCCGCCGAGCGGGCAGACAGTGTTATAGCAGAGTTCCGAGTGTAAAGTGACGTAGTGCGGCCAAAGTGATATATATTTAGACCAGGCAATTGTATTATTGGACGTTCTTCTTGGCAACTGGTGAAACTGCATTGTACTTTGGACATCTAATGGTAAAACGGTAACCCGGCTTTGTTATTTGGTATTATTCTTTGGTTACCGGTTTGTTATAATTGATTTGCTGCATTTGTGGAATAAAAACGTTATTTACGAAACTTCTGTGTTTTCCTGGATATACACAAATAATAGTAATAATAAAAATATTAGACATACTTCTCATACTATTGATCATAAACATCACGCCTCATACTGATGCATTAATAATATATTACACTCCCACTTTCGTCAAATTATCCAGCGTGACATCCACGTAATATAAGCAGCTGGGTCGGGTGATAAAGTAGGGCGAAGTGATGTCGTCAGATGCGATCTCAGCTGCAGTAGGAGCTGATACTCCTACGGCACGGAGGCAACTCGGAGTTGGCAGTAAAATATGGATAAAGTTAATTAATCCAGCGACGCGAAGACGGAGCATTTAAGTATCACGAAGCTGCTGCGCAGAGATACGCAGATCAATACCCTGCGACCTCTACTGAAACTTTGCCCCTAAATCAACTGGAGAGAATATAAAGTGTAATATAATTAGGTGGAGATAACAAAAAGGTAGTCACCCTATACATTGGCAGAATGCGTATCAAATTGTTGAAATTAAATGAGAAAAGTTGCAATTATTCCTGGAAAGTTAAAAAAACTGAAAATCGTCGAGTTAAACACTTTCTATGGAAGACATTTGAATGCAATTGATGTCAAAACCTGAAGGGATTTTCAATAGATTAAAAGTAGTTATCGCAAAAAAATAACTAAACGAAAAATACACGAGCCATTTGTTTTGATTGAACATTGGTTAGGATTTAACATACTGTAACCAGTTTATGAGAGAAACAGAAACTGCAATACGAGGATCTGAGTTACGCTATTTAAAAATTACAGAGTAGTATCAAAAAACTGTATTGATATTGTTATCATTGATTGTTTGATTGATTGAGAAGTGATTTCGGGCGCATCATTCGCGCAGGTCATTAGACCCGTGAGCGTAGTGCACTTCTTGTCGCAGAAGACGGTGGTGATCTCCCGCCGAATGGCGAGATCCGAAGCCGACGCACACGTCTGCTGGCTTTGTTTTCCAACCACGTATCTCCTGGGGGCACCACCAGGACAAGCTCCAGGCTACCGGCAGGTCTTCCGAAACGTGTGGTAGTGTAGTATTGCGTGAAGGTATAAGTGTATGTAGGTAAGGAGTGACGATAGGCCAAGGAAGAGAAAGGAGAAATCTCGAGCGATCCGTGTCCCGTTTGTGAAGGTACCGCTCCGGCAGTCATCTGGTGATGATCGCGAGAAACTACGGAAAGCTACCGATCGGAACAGCCGGCCGCTAGAACTCCCCAGACAGCTGCTGATTTCGTCCCAGCTATCTAGCTAGAGTCGAAAATCCTGCCGTAGACGGGACCCGAACGCTAGGATCTCCCGGTCAGAGACACTGCAGTGATGTCCGTTGCTACTATTGCCGGAGACCCAGAAGAAGGCAAATGAATGGCAATCCGCAATAATGATTGTTGCTGATGTTGCCTCAGTCGCGGCAGGCGCCGAACATTCACGAAAATTGCTTTTGACAGTGATATTGCAATTGTAAAAATGTCTGCGTAATTTGAGGATTGGGGCATAAGTCATGGGAAATATTTTTTGTGAGAATACGAGTACGAGTGTAAAATGTGAAATATACACATGAAAGGGCAAGGTATGAAGTAAGTGCATGGCTATTTAATGACACACCAAAATTGATTTCTCATATTTATGAAGATATTTGAAATGACAGTACTGGTTTCATGTTCCAAAGCATTTTAGCACACGCGAGTTCACAACATTTAAAAAAATATTAAATTCCGGTTCTAAATGCCCGATTGCGCAGATGCCCGAATATCGCACGTGTCACATCGGAGCCGCACACTCACAGGTCGTCACGTGCGTTGCTGAACACTGGTTGCTACGCGTCCCCGCTCTTGTCCATCTCGCGATTGTCCGGTATGGAAGGGCATTACTCCCAAGAGCTTCTCCCAATTTCCTGTGACATTCTTGGGCATTTATCTCATGGATAACAGCTATCTTGGTGAATGAGCGCTGCTTGAAAAAGGGTTACATTTATCTCGTACGGCGGCAGTCAGACAAGTGTTTTCACATTGCTTTCTGTGCTAATAGAGACATTCACAGAGTCATCTCTTGTTGAGAAATCTCATTAGTATGTACAGCAATTCTTTTACTACACAAATAAAATTGTGTGATTCAATTACATTTATTTTCGTAATAAATTAGTTTCCATGACTTCTGCCCCACCCCTCGTATATTACGTTAAGGCAAAGCCATATACATTTTGAATTTTGTTTTGTACTAGCGGTTCTACCTGTGGGTACACAGATCCAATGACCTTTTTCGAAGAACTAGTTGAACATTCACCAGAAGAACCAGTTCTACATTTTTACAATGTTCCTCCGATTGAACAACTGTTATCTATATCGACAGATACTAAAATAGTAATCTGTTTATGAGCAGGCTTGGTTGTAAGAGAACGGAGTTAAGTATTTAACAGTCTGACGTCCGTTAACAATCGAAACAAATTGGCTGTAACTAAAAATGGCGTACTAGTATACCTATTCCTAAAACTTATTTTTCCTGCTAATGTATTTTTCTTCTAATAACTTGGTATTACGAAAAATATTGTACCACAGTGGCCAATAACACAAATCGTTTCAAATAACACACTCGATCAGTTACAAGTTTCTGCTATCAACTCATTTTAAAAACTTCAACCGCATTTGTTTTTACTGTTTATCATCCTAATGTTAATGAATATTAAAGAATTCACTCAGCGGTTATCTTCATACGGTTGCACCAGCCTATATGTGTCGCTAGCTAACAGCAGAATCGCCCAAGACATAGTAAATACCTCGCTTCCTCTGAAATGAGAAGCCTCACAGAAGAACGTGCCGAAAGAAAATCGTCGCTGCCAAAGCACGAGGTCAGAATAGACTGGAAAACGGAACCTCGGAGAAGACTACACAAGAGCCATCTGACGCACGGAAGGAATTTGAAAGTTCAAAGCGCTTTAGCAAACACATTCCAATATTATAAATCTTGTCAAGAACCTCTACGTACCGTTCTCTGTATTAATGTAGATTGAGTGGTTAGGCGGAAGAGCAGGCCCTATGGCCTGAGCCTCGCCATTAATAAAGGCATTTTTATTATTATTATTATTATTATTATTATTATTATTATTATTATTATTATTATTATTACGTAGATGTTTGTGAAACTCTCGTAGACATTATTTGTGAAAATTCCCTACTACCAAACAAAACAAATATTATTCATGGCTCAAAGATTATTCACTATAGAAACAAACCTTGGTTGGAATATTTCAATATATTAGTTGGTCATAATCGTTAGATTTCGCCCAACCAAATGCCTACACTTGTAGTCATTTCTGCCACAACAGTAGGCAATATTAGTCATTCCACTGCAGATGTCATAAGCAGCAGCTTGCGTTTGTGCAGGTTTTATAGCATAGATAAAATAATGTACTTCTTAACTAGTTCAATTTTACAAGTCCAAAAACAGACATATATTTCTTTATACAACATTCAATTGAAATCTTCACATTCGACAGCTCTATACATATACAATAATTTTGAAATTACTGGTAATAGCGAGATCGGTCTATATGATTCCACTTTGTAGGGTGGTTTGCCTGGCTTGGGTATCATGATAATTTCAGCCACTTTCCAGCTTGCTGGAAAATATTTCAGACTAAAAGCTGCATTATACAGGTATGTCAGCATGACTATCCCTTTTTGTGGCAACAGCTTCAATATTTGTCCAGTAATCAAATCAAATTCTGGTGCCTTCTTTGAACTTAAATTGGTCATAATCTCATCAGCCACTTCTTTTTGAGTAACCGGAGTTATCGTTCCTGTTACAGTATTAATTACTTCTTGAAGACTGTTATTATTGCTCTGCATAGCATTTGCTGTAAAGACGTCCACTAGATGTTCTGCAAATAAATCTGCTTTTTGTTTATTATCTCTTGCCCACTCTCCTTGGCCTTTTCTTATTGGAGGGACTGATGAGATCGGTCTTTTGATTCGTTTAGAGGCTTTCCACAGTGAGTAATCAGTATCTTCATCAGCTGTTACATTTGTAAGGTATGCTTTGATACTTTCGTCTTTTAACTTACGAATTTCTCTTTTCGAGAAAGACGAAAACAAATAGGAAGACGAAGAAGATAACAAGAGTACATGTCTTACCCAATTGTATTTTGGATCTGTGGAATCCTGTGTGAATGTTTGAGGAAATGCTGGAGGTTACTGTTGGTTTGCCAAAGGTCCCCCGTGTGTTGGGATGGCGGGGATCCCTCATGACAAGAACGGCAGTTTGCGAGAGAAGAGTTCCACGTGGCTGTACATGAAGGCAAAATGCTCGGAAGTTGCATGTGACATTCAGTTTGCCCTTTCAAAAACGGAAGGTCGGGCAAGTTCAGCAACTCTAGCTAAACCGTAAAGGACCTAACCTCTCTGGAATCAGATATGCTCCAGATCGCGTGCCTTCAAACCAGATTACACTTTTTGTGTAGTTGAATGATATGCTTGTAAAAAAACTAATAGATGTGGGAAAAGTTTCATTTGTTAATGGACTATTGGAATAATTTACCTTCCTCAGAATTCAGAAATTGTGTGTTAATTAATAGATTTAAGAATAGTTAAAATGCGAATGATGTAAAGTTAAAAACATTCGAATGTACGCATTTAATTCGTAAATAATTATATTTAGTCTCTTATATTAGATTGTGAATTTCCTTTACAATGAGTACTAGTTTTTCGTGTTTACTTGCTTACGAGTACTCTATTCAAATGTTGATATTTATTACCTTTCTTTTGTTAACCAGTTTATTAATTTCGTAAAATAAATATAACACTAATTGTAATTATTGTTATATCTTATTTGTATTGTAGTGCCTTGTGAAAATATTTTATTACAGTTGTATTATACCGCAAGAAAATTATAAATAATTTGTTTCACTATGAAACTTAAATGCACTTTTACTATAATAAGTCTGTGTTGATACTGCTAGTTGACAACTTTATACTTCCAAGAGAATACTTCTCAAAGTGTAGAAAATAGTGTTGTATTAATGTAGATCAAGGTTTCCTCCAATGGGTTAGTGTAGACCCACTAGGAGTCCACGAAATTGTTTAGGGGATCAATGGTCAAGGGTTGGTTGGGGATCTATATCCGAACACGAAACGGCACCTTATCAGAATAATAAACAACTCTTTGTTTATAAAAACTTGTATTGAATGACATAAAGCAACAAAACGTAAGTGATAGCAGAGGGATAGGATAAATTACCAAATTGCGCTTCTCGTGTTCTTATCTGTTCTTTCATCCCTTAGGAATTAGGATGGTTAAAAACTCAAGAAACTATAACTAACAATGACACGATACTCTATTGCTTAAAAAGTTCTCTCCCAATATGCACTGGAGAAATGTTACAGCCAGTTCTGAAACAATAAACTTTTTGTAAGTATTGCTTTACAGCTACTCAAAAACGAAAGCGTCTTCGATAATTAAAAATCGAGATATTTACGAGAGCTTTAGTTACGAAATTGATTTCTTCAAGGCATTTATGTGAATTCTTGGGTCACGATTTATGGATTCTCTA
>JAHLJT010002406.1:202329002-202355053 GCA_031308135.1 Acheta domesticus
ACCGCCCCGTCAACCGCCCCGCCAACCGCCCCGTCAACCGCCCCGCCAACCGCCCCGTCAACCGCCTCGCCAACCGCCCCGCCAACCGCCCCGTCAACCGCCTCGCCAACCGCCCCGTCAACCGCCTCGCCAACCGCCCCCGTCAACCGCCTCGCCAACCGCCCCGTCAACGCCCGTTCAACCGCCTTCGCCAACCGCCCCGTCAAACGCCCCGCCAACCGCACCGTCAACCCCCGCCTCGCCAACCGCCCCGTCAACCGCCCCCGTCAACCGCCCGTCAACCGCCCCCGTCAACCGCCTCGCCAACCGCCCCGTCAACCGCCCCGCCAACCGCCCCGTCAACCGCCCCGCCAACCGCCCCTGCCAACCGCCCCGTCAACCGCCTCGCCAACCGCCCGTCAACCGCCCCGCCAACCGCCCCGTCAACCGCCCCGCCAACCGCCCCCGTCAACCGCCTCGCCAACCGCCCCCGTCAACCGCCCCGTCAACCGCCCCCGTCAACCGCCCCGTCAACCGCCTCGCCAACCGCCCCCGTCAACCGCCCCGTCAACCGCCCCCGTCAACCGCCCCGTCAACCGCCCCGTCAACCGCCCCGTCAACCGCCCCGCCAACCGCCCCGCCAACCGCCCCGCCAACCGCCCCGTCAACCGCCCCGCCAACCGCCCCGCCAACCGCCCCGCCAACCGACCCGCCAACCGCCCCGTCAATCGCCCCGCCAACCGCCCCGTCAACCGCCCCGTCAACCGCCCCGTCAACCGCCCCGTCAACCGCCCCGCCAACCGCCCCGCCCAACCGCCCCGTCAACCGCCCCGCCAACCGCCCCGTCAATCGCCCCGCCAACCGCCCCGTCAACCGCCCCGTCAACCGCCCCCGTCAACCGCCCCGTCAACCGCCCCCGTCAACCGCCCCGTCAATCGCCCCGCCAACCGCCCCGTCAACCGCCCCGCCAACCGCCCCGTCAACCGCCTCGCCAACCGCCCCGTCAACCGCCTCGCCAACCGCCCCCGTCAACCGCCCCGCCCAACCGACCCGCCAACCGCCCCGTCAACCGCCTCGCCAACCGCCCCGTCAACCGCCCCGCCAACCGCCCCGCCAACCGCCCCGCCAACCGCCCCCGCCAACCGCCCCGCCAACCGACCCGCCAACCGCCCCGTCAACCGCCCCGCCAACCGCCCCGTCAACCGCCTCGCCAACCGCCCCGTCAACCGCCTCGCCAACCGCCCCGTCAACCGCCCCCGCCAACCGACCCGCCACACCGCCCCGTCAACCGCCCCGTCAACCGCCCCGTCAACCGCCCCGTCAACCGCCTCGCCAAACCGCCCCGTCAACCGCCCCGCCAACCGCCCCGTCAACCGCCCCGTCAACCGCCCCGCCAACCGCCCCGCCAACCGCCCGCCAACCGCCCCGTCAACCGCCCCGCCAACCGCCCCGTCAACCGCCCCGTCAACCGCCCCCGTCAACCGCCCCCGCCAACCGCCCCCGTCAACCGCCCCGTCAACCGCCTCGCCAACCGCCCCGTCAACCGCCCCCCCCGCCAACCGCCCCGCCAACCGCCCCGTCAACCGCCCCGCCAACCGCCCCGCCAACCGCCCCGCCAACCGCCCCGTCAATCGCCCCGTCAACCGCCCCGTCAACCGCCCCGTCAACCGCCCCGTCAACCGCCCCGTTCAACCGCCCCGTCAACCGCCCCGCCAACCGCCCCGCCAACCGCCCCGCCAACCGCCCCGTCAATCGCCCCCGTCAACCGCCCCGTCAACCGCCCCGTCAACCGCCCCGTCAACCGCCCGCCAACCGCCCCCGCCAACCGCCCCGTCAATCGCCCCGTCAACCGCCCCGTCAACCGCCCCGTCAACCGCCCCGCCAACCGCCCCGCCAACCGCCTCGCCAACCGCCCCGTCAACCGCCCCGTCAACCGCCCCGTCAACCGCCCCGTCAACCGCCCCGTCAACCGCCCCGTCAACCGCCCCGTCAACCGCCCCGCCAACCGCCCCCGCCCAACCGCCCCGCCAACCGCCCCGTCAATCGCCCCGTCAACCGCCCCGTCAACCGCCCCCGTCAACCGCCCCCCGCCAACCGCCCCGCCAACCGCCTCGCCAACCGCCCCGTCAACCGCCTCGCCAACCGCCCCGTCAAACCGCCCCGTCAACCGCCCCGTCAAACCGCCCCGCCAACCGCCCCGTCAACCGCCCCGTCAACCGCCCCGTCAACCGCCCCCGTCAACCGCCCCCGCCAACCGCCCCGTCAACCGCCTCGCCAACCGCCCCCGTCAACCGCCCCGTCAACCGCCCCGTCAACCGCCCCGTCCAACCGCCCCGTCAACCCGCCTCGCCAACCGCCCCGTCAACCGCCCCGTCAACCGCCCCGTCAACCGCCCCCGTCAACCGCCCCGTCAACCGCCCCGTCAACCGCCCCGCCAACCGCCCCGCCAACCGCCCCGCCAACCGCCCCGTCAATCGCCCCGTCAACCGCCCCGTCAACCGCCCCGCCAACCGCCCCGCCAACCGCCCCGTCAACCGCCCTCGCCAACCGCCCCGTCAACCGCCCCGCCAACCGCCCCGCCAACCGCCCCGTCAACCGCCCCGTCAACCGCCCCGTCAACCGCCCCGTCAACCGCCTCGCCAACCGCCCCGCCAACCGCCCCGTCAACCGCCCCGTCAACCGCCCCCGCCAACCGCCCCGTCAACCGCCCCGCCAACCCGCCCCGTCAACCGCCCTCGCCAACCGCCCCCCGCCAACCGCCCCGTCAACCGCCCCGTCAACCGCCCCGCCAACCGCCCCGTTCAACCGCCCTCGCCAACCGCCCCCGCCAACCGCCCCGTCAACCGCCCCCGTCAACCGCCCCGCCAACCGCCTCGCCAACCGCCCCGTCAACCGCCCCGTCAACCGCCTCGCCAACCGCCCCGCCAACCGCCCCGTCAACCGCCCCGTCAACCGCCCCGCCAACCGCCTCGCCAACCGCCCGCCAACCGCCCCGTCAACCGCCCCGCCAACCGCCCCGTCCAACCGCCCCGCTCAACCGCCCCGCCAACCGCCCCGTCAACCGCCCCGTCAACCGCCCCGCCAACCGCCCCGTCAACCGCCTCGCAACCGCCCCGTCAACCGCCCCCGTCAACCGCCCCGTCCAACCGCCTCGCCAACCGCCCCGTCAACCGCCCCCGTCAACCGCCCCGTCAACCGCCCCGCCAACCGCCCCGCCAACCGCCCCGTCAACCGCCCCGTCAACCGCCCGCCAACCGCCCCGTCAACCGCCTCGCCAACCGCCCCGCCAACCGCCCCGTCAACCGCCCCGCCAACCGCCCCGTCAAACCGCCCCGTCAACCGCCCCGTCAACCGCCCCGTCAACCGCCTCGCCAACCGCCCCCGTCAACCGCCCCGTCAACCGCCCCGTCAACCGCCCCGTCAACCGCCCCGTCAACCGCCCCCGTCAACCGCCCCGCCAACCGCCCGCCAACCGCCCCGCCAACCGCCCCGTCAATCGCCCCGTCAACCGCCCCGTCAACCGCCCCCGTCAACCGCCCCGTCAACCGCCCCGTCAACCGCCCCGTCAACCGCCCCGTCAACCGCCCCGTCAACCGCCCCGTCAACCGCCCCGTCAACCCGCCCCGTCAACCGCCCCGTCAACCGCCCCGTCAACCGCCCCCGTCAACCGCCCCGTCAACCGCCCCCCGTCAACCGCCCCGCCAACCGCCCCGCCAACCGCCCCGTCAACCCGCCCCGCCAACCGCCCCGTCAACCGCCCCGTCAACCGCCCCCGCCAACCGCCCCGTCAACCGCCCCGTCAACCGCCCCGTCAACCGCCCGTCAACCGCCTCGCCAACCGCCCCGTCAAC
This sequence comes from Acheta domesticus, assembly GCA_031308135.1. Lineage (NCBI taxonomy): Eukaryota > Metazoa > Arthropoda > Insecta > Orthoptera > Gryllidae > Acheta > Acheta domesticus. The sequence goes on from JAHLJT010002406.1 coordinate 202,332,833, forward strand.
CGCCCGTCAACCGCCCCGTCAACCGCCCCGTCAACCGCCCCGTCAACCGCCCCGTCAACCGCCCCGCCAACCGCCCCGCCAACCGCCCCGCAACCGCCCCGTCAATCGCCCCCGTCAACCGCCCCGTCAACCGCCCCGCCAACCGCCCCGCCAACCGCCCCGTCAACCGCCTCGCCAACCGCCCCGCCAACCGCCCCGTCAACCGCCCCGTCAACCGCCCCCGTCAACCGCCCCGTCAACCGCCTCGCCAACCGCCCCGCCAACCGCCCCCGTCAACCGCCCCGTCAACCGCCCCGTCAACCGCCCCGTCAACCGCCTCGCCAACCGCCCCGTCAACCGCCCCGTCAACCGCCCCGCCAACCGCCCCGCCAACCGCCCCGTCAACCGCCTCGCCAACCGCCCCCGCCAACCGCCCCGTCAACCGCCCCGTCAACCGCCCCGTCAACCGCCCCGTCAACCGCCTCGCCAACCGCCCCCGTCAACCGCCCCGTCAACCGCCCCGTCAACCGCCCCGTCAACCGCCCCCGTCAACCGCCCCGTCAACCGCCCCGCCAACCGCCCCCGCCAACCGCCCGCCAACCGCCCCGTCAATCGCCCCGTCAACCGCCCCGTCAACCGCCCCGCCAACCGCCCCCGCCAACCGCCCCGTCAACCGCCTCGCCAACCGCCCCGTCAACCGCCCCGTCAACCGCCCCGGTCAACCGCCCCGTCAACCGCCCCGTCAACCGCCCCGTCAACCGCCCCCGCCAACCGCCCCGTCAACCGCCTCGCCAAACCGCCCCGTCAACCGCCCCGCCAACCGCCCCGCCAACCGCCCCGTCAACCGCCCCGCCAACCGCCCCGTCAACCGCCTCGCCAACCGCCCCGCCAACCGCCCCCGTCAACCGCCCTCGCCAACCGCCCCGTCAACCGCCTCGCCAACCGCCCCGTCAACCGCCTCGCCAACCGCCCCGTCAACCGCCCCGTCAACCGCCTCGCCAACCGCCCCGTCAACCGCCCCGTCAACCGCCCCGTCAACCGCCTCGCCAACCGCCCCGTCAACCGCCCCGCCAACCGCCCCGTCAACCGCCCCGCCAACCGCCCCGTCAACCGCCTCGCCAACCGCCCCGCCAACCGCCCCGTCAACCGCCTCGCCAACCGCCCCCCGTCAACCGCCTCGCCAACCGCCCCGTCAACCGCCTCGCCAACCGCCCCGTCAACCGCCCCGTCAACCGCCTCGCCAACCGCCCCGTCAACCGCCCCGCCAACCGCCCCGTCAACCGCCTCGCCAACCGCCCCGTCAACCGCCCCGTCAACCGCCCCGTCAACCGCCCCGTCAACCGCCTCGCCAACCGCCCCGTCAACCGCCCCGCCAACCGCCCCGTCAACCGCCCCGCCAACCGCCCCGCCAACCGCCCCGTCAACCGCCTCGCCAACCGCCCCGTCAACCGCCCCGTCAACCGCCCCGCCAACCGCCCCGTCAACCGCCCCGCCAACCGCCCCCGTCAACCGCCCTCGCCAACCGCCCCCGTCAACCGCCCCGTCAACCGCCCCGTCAACCGCCCCGTCAACCGCCTCGCCAACCGCCCCGTCAACCGCCCCCGTCAACCGCCCCCGTCAACCGCCCCGTCAACCGCCCCGTCAACCGCCCCGTCAACCGCCCCGCCAACCGCCCCGCCAACCGCCCCCGCCAACCGCCCCGTCAACCGCCCCGCCAACCGCCCCGCCAACCGCCCCGCCAACCGACCCGCCAACCGCCCCGTCAATCGCCCCGCCAACCGCCCCGTCAACCGCCCCGTCAACCGCCCCGTCAACCGCCCCGTCAACCGCCCCGCCAACCGCCCCGCCAACCGCCCCCGTCAACCGCCCCGCCAACCGCCCCGTCAATCGCCCCGCCAACCGCCCCGTCAACCGCCCCGTCAACCGCCCCGTCAACCGCCCCGTCAACCGCCCCGTCAACCGCCCCGTCAATCGCCCCGCCAACCGCCCCCGTCAACCGCCCCGCCAACCGCCCCGTCAACCGCCTCGCCAACCGCCCCGTCAACCGCCTCGCCAACCGCCCCGTCAACCGCCCCGCCAACCGACCCGCCAACCGCCCCGTCAACCGCCTCGCCAACCGCCCCGTCAACCGCCCCGCCAACCGCCCCGCCAACCGCCCCGCCAACCGCCCCCGCCAACCGCCCCCGCCAACCGACCCGCCAACCGCCCCGTCAACCGCCCCCGCCAACCGCCCCGTCAACCGCCTCGCCAACCGCCCGCTCAACCGCCTCGCCAACCGCCCCGTCAACCGCCCCGCCAACCGACCCGCCAACCGCCCCGTCAACCGCCCCGGTCAACCGCCCCGTCAACCGCCCGTCAACCGCCCTCGCCAACCGCCCCGTTCAAACCGCCCCGCCAACCGCCCCGTCAACCGCCCCCGTCAACCGCCACGCCAACCGCCCCGCCAACCGCCCCGCCAACCGCCCCGTCAACCGCCCCGCCAACCGCCCCGTTCAACCGCCCCGTCAACCGCCCCGTCAACCGCCCCCGCCAACCGCCCCGTCAACCGCCCCGTTCAACCGCCTCGCCAACCGCCCCCGTCAACCGCCCCCGCCAACCGCCCCGCCAACCGCCCCGTCAACCGCCCCGCCAACCGCCCCCGCCAACCGCCCCGCCAACCGCCCCGTCAATCGCCCCGTCAACCGCCCCGTCAACCGCCCCGTCAACCGCCCCGTCAACCGCCCCCGTCAACCGCCCCGTCAACCGCCCCGCCAACCGCCCCGCCCAACCGCCCCGCCAACCGCCCCGTCAATCGCCCCGTCAACCGCCCCGTCAACCGCCCCGTCAACCGCCCCGTCAACCGCCCCCGCCAACCGCCTCGCCAACCGCCCCGTCAATCGCCCCCCGTCAACCGCCCCGTCAACCGCCCCGCCAACCGCCCCGCCAACCGCCCCGCCAACCGCCCCGTCAATCGCCCCGTTCAACCGCCCCCCGTCAACCGCCCCCGTCAACCGCCCCGCCAACCGCCCCCGCCAACCGCCTCGCCAACCGCCCCGTCAACCGCCCGTCAACCGCCCCCGTCAACCGCCCCGTCAACCGCCCCGTCAACCGCCCCGTCAACCGCCCGTCAACCGCCCCCGCCAACCGCCCCGCCAACCGCCCCGCCAACCGCCCCGTTCAATCGCCCCCGTCAACCGCCCCGTCAACCGCCCCGTCAACCGCCCCGCCAACCGCCCCGCCAACCGCCTCGCCAACCGCCCCGTCAACCGCCTCGCCAACCGCCCCGTCAACCGCCCCCCCGTCAACCGCCCCGTCAACCGCCCCGCCAACCGCCCCGTCAACCGCCCCGTCAACCGCCCGTTCAACCGCCCCGTCAACCGCCCCGCCAACCGCCCGTCAACCGCCTCGCCAACCGCCCCGTCAACCGCCCCGTCAACCGCCCCGTCAACCGCCCCGTCAACCGCCACCGTCAACCGCCCCGTCAACCGCCCCGCCAACCGCCCCGCCCAACCGCCCCGCCAACCGCCCCGTCAATCGCCCCGTCAACCGCCCCGTCAACCGCCCCGTCAACCGCCCCCGCCAACCGCCCCGCCAACCGCCTCGCCAACCGCCCCGTCAACCGCCCCGTCAACCGCCCCGTCAACCGCCCCGTCAACCGCCCCGTCAACCGCCCCGTCAACCGCCCCCCGTCAACCGCCCCGTCAACCGCCCCGTCAACCGCCCCGTCAACCGCCCCCGTCAACCGCCCTCGCCAACCGCCCCGTCAACCGCCCCGTCAACCGCCCCGTCAACCGCCTCGCCAACCGCCCCGTCAACCGCCCCGTCAACCGCCCCGCCAACCGCCCCCGTCCAACCGCCCCGTCAACCGCCCCGCCAACCGCCCCGTCAACCGCCCCGTCAACCGCCCCGTCAACCGCCCCGTCAACCGCCCCGTCAACCGCCCCGTCAACCGCCCCCCGTCAACCGCCCCGTCAACCGCCCCCGTCAAACCGCCCTCGCCAACCGCCCCCGTCAACCGCCCCGTCAACCGCCCCCGTCAACCGCCTCGCCAACCGCCCCGTCAACCGCCCCGTCAACCGCCCCGTCAACCGCCCCGTCAACCGCCCCGTCAACCGCCCCGTCAACCGCCCCGTCAACCGCCCCCGTCAACCGCCCCGTCAACCGCCCCCGTCAACCGCCCCGTCAACCGCCCCGTCAACCGCCCCCGTCAACCGCCCTCGCCAAACCGCCCCGTCAACCGCCCCGTCAACCCGCCCCGTCAACCGCCTCGCCAACCGCCCCGTCAACCGCCCCCGTCAACCGCCCCGCCAACCGCCCCCGCCAACCGCCCCGTCAACCGCCTCGCCAACCGCCCCGTCCAACCGCCCCGCCAACCGCCCCCGTCAACCGCCCCGTCAACCGCCCCGTCAACCGCCCCCCGTCAACCGCCCCGTCAACCGCCCCGTCAACCGCCCCGTCAACCGCCCCGCCAACCGCCCCCGCCAACCGCCCCCGCCAACCGCCCCGTCAACCGCCTCGCCAACCGCCCCGTCAACCGCCCCGTCAACCGCCCCGTCAACCGCCCCGTCAACCGCCCCGCCAACCGCCCCGTCAACCGCCCCGCCAACCGCCCCGTCAACCGCCTCGCCAACCGCCCCCGTCAACCGCCCCGCCAACCGCCCCGTCAACCGCCCCGTCAACCGCCCCGTCAACCGCCCCGTCAACCGCCCCGCCAACCGCCCCGTCAACCGCCTCGCCAACCGCCCCGTCAACCGCCCCGCCAACCGCCCCGTCCAACCGCCCCGTCAACCGCCCCCGTCAACCGCCCCCGTCAACCGCCCCGCCAACCGCCCCGTCAACCGCCTCGCCAACCGCCCCCGTCAACCGCCCCGCAACCGCCCCGTCAACCGCCCCGTCAACCGCCCCCGTCAACCGCCCCCGTCAAACAGCCCCGCCAACCGCCCCGTCAACCGCCTCGCCAACCGCCCCGTCACACCGCCCGCCAACCGCCCCGTCAACCGCCCCCGGTCAACCGCCCGTCAACCGCCCCGTCAACCGCCCCGCAACGCCTCCGTCAACGCCTCGCCAACCGCCCCGTCAACCGCCCCCGCCAACCGCCCCGTCAACCGCCCCGTCAACCGCCCCGTCAACCGCCCCGTCAACCGCCCCCGTCAACCGCCCCGTCAACCCGCCCCGTCAACCCGCACCGTCAACCGCCCGCCAACGCCCCGTCAACCGCCCCTCGCCAACCGCCCCGTCAACCGCCCTCCGCCAACCGCCCCGTCAAACCGCCCGTCAACCGCCCCCGTCAACCGCCCCGTCAACCGCCCCGCCAACCGCCCCGTCAACCGCCTCGCCAACCGCCCCGTCAACCGCCCCGCCAACCGCCCGTCAACCGCCCCGTCAACCGCCCCGTCAACCGCCCCGTCAACCGCCCCCGCCAACCGCCCGTCAACCGCCTCGCCAACCGCCCCGTCAACCGCCCCGTCAACCGCCCCGTCAACCGCCCCGTCAACCGCCCCGTCAACCGCCTCGCCAACCGCCCCGTCAACCGCCCCGTCAACCGCCCCGTCAACCGCCCCGTCAACCGCCCCGTCAACCGCCCCGTCAACCGCCCCGTCAACCGCCCCGTCAACCGCCCCCGTCAACCGCCCCGTCAACCGCCTCGCCAACCGCCCCGTCAACCGCCCCGTCAACCGCCCCCGCCAACCGCCTCGCCAACCGCCCCGTCAACCGCCCCGTCAACCGCTCGCGTTCCATTGAGGCGGTGATGACGGGAGCTCTCGCTTGGCTGTTGCCGTGCGCAGTGCACTCCGTCGCGCTGCAGCTTGGGCCACGTCCGGCGGTTGCGTGTTCCGAGCGGAGTGTTTGCTGAGCAAATACTCCGCGCCGACTGATGTAAATTCTGGTAATGAGGAGCTGTATGTCTAGTGCGGTGGTTGGTGCACTTACAGTGAATTTGTGCAGTTTAATGCGAACGCCGTGGTTTAGGGTGAATGGGACAAGATTCGATGACAAATTTTACATTCTGCATACCAAGAACTTACAGCGCCACTATAATCAATTATAATAAAAATGAAAATAAATTAAATTATTGAACAAGTAAATTTAAAACTAGTAAAATGAACCTATTTACGGCAGTCCTAAGGTTCTCTCAGTTTTCTTACCAAATGAGTACCATTATTTACTGGCTTTATTTACAGTAAATATTGGGTAAAAAGTGTTGCGTTGAAGTATGACGCTTGCAATGCTATCTTCACCCCCACTTTTGGTCATACCACCAACTAAGATCAGTTACATGCTTTGCATTGAAGGCCATGGAAGTGGGGAGAAACCGGAAAAACGCTTAAAGAAGAAGATTCCTTTGAACACTAAGCAGGTTAAACCTACTGTACTGAAAGTACAAGGGCAAAATAATAATAAATAATAAAATTTTAAAATATAAGCATTCTGTGGTCGCTGATGACCTTGTTGCTTTAAAGCGACCTAAAATAAATAATTAAAATATTTGATTTAAATATAATTCTCTTTACATTATTAATAGCGTCTCGAGAGCTCGACTTACGAGAATTCGAAGATACGATCGTTGCCATCACTTTTATTGAATCGAAGATAAATTTGATAACCAAGCAAATGTTCTAAATAAGACTTAACACAAATCACCCCCTCTCAAAGCAGTCAATTCAGTTTACACAACTACCAGCCACGATGGAGAAGGAAAAGCACAAGTAGTATTTTTTCAAATAGTATTGTAACATGTTATTACTATGTTTAAATGATGTCTCGTAAGGTAATTCATAACAATCGGCAGAGAACAAAAAGAGACAGGAGGGAGGAAGCCTGGCATTGTAAATGAAGGACAAATAAATAAATTGTAAAATAATTGAAGTAAAATTGTAGTGTGTTAAGAAAAATAAGTGATCAGTGACTATGGTAAGATACAAGGAAGAACAAATGTTGAATTTTACATGAATTTTGTGTAAAATCTCCATTGGTGTCAAGACGTAGAAGATCTTTATACGGACTTATTGAGAATAACTTTTATTAAGCCGTTTGGTTGTTTTAAAAAAGATAGAGTGTAAATGTAATTAATATTATCCTTTGGATTTTACTTCACATTTTTTTCGTTTCCAGAAAACACTAGTGTTTCCCCAGTGGTTATTGAGCCCCAACTTAAAAAGTAAGTATAAGGGTATACGCTTACAGTACTCAATGAAATAAATTGCTCATTATGGAAATTAATTGTAATACTCTTAAAGCAGTTGATTATAAAAACCGGTCTCACTTCATATACTTGTCATTGAGGGGCAATAACACGTCACAGAGTTGCTTTTCTTCTCAACTTACAAATAGTCGACTTAAAAGTGGTTGCTAGTTCTTTCTACTTCGGCGGAGGACATATATATATATTTTTGACCGTATGGTCAAAACGTAAATATTAGGCACACCACAAAGTTCAAAAGTGGCGCGCGAGTTGATGAATCGTTGCGGGATGAATCGGGCCGAGCCGTGAACGAGCGCCTAGAAGAGGGGGATTGGTCGGTCGGACCGCGCGGACGCGGCGGTTGGGGAGCGAGCAGTGAGGAGAGAGGCGTGATGGCGATAAGAGAGCGAGGTGGTAATGTACGGATAAATCGAGAATAATCGGGACGGCTGGTGTTAAAGGAAAGAGAATTGTGATAGACTTAATGATGATTGCGAGTAAGGATTGTGGTAAACGTGTTTGCAAGGAATAATCACGAAATTTGACAAGAGAAGAGAACATTGCACGGACACGTGGGCGATGTTGTTCAGTGGTAGTCGGTGTAGCTGTGCGGATGCGGGATTACATGGTGGAACCGTGAGAGCTGAGACAGTAAATTCGTCGTGTGGAGAAAGGAAATTGTGGTGAAACTACGCCGGTACGAGAACGGGCCGCCGGCGACAGGTGGGCAGGCAGAACATCGTTGGCGCCAAGGTCACCTCTCGGCAACGAGTTGGGGCACGCGGTCGCGCCGCGTGGAAGACGACGGTAGTGGAAGGCAGATAAGTAACAATAATTATGAACAAGAACAGATGGGTAATCGAATATAAAATGCCGGTTCAGGGTGCTCACTAAGTAGTAAGGAGAGCAACAGTGTCTGTAGTGGTTCACGAATGGCATATCGTTTTCAGAGAAATGGAGGTTATATAAATGAAATAATAAATGTAAAGATGATAGGAATAGTCGGAGATGTATAGTGTAAACCATTTAATCTGTATTCAGTAAGGATTTGCGACCAGGTCAATGATGTGAATTATGTTATTAATGTGAAGATTTTTTTTCTTAATAAATCCCGTTTCTGTGATGATAGATTCTTTGAACTCAGATAATGATGATTAAAGTATCCCCCTCAAAGAACCCCTGTGCCCAAATAAACAATCACAAAATTTATTATATGTGCACCCATGAAACCGACAAGGGTAAGTACGGTCACAATATATATATATATATATATATATATATATATATATATATATATATATAACACTATACCTTTAAATACATTATATAATAACATTCTATACAATGCAATAAATAATGTATCTTCCGAATAAACACATTACAATAATTACGCAGTAACAATAATATAATAATTATTAACCGGATTAGTGAACAAGAACGAGTTTGTATGATTTTTATTTAAACAGATATGAGACGTCCTGGCAAATGTCCTAGAAATTATTCTTCACTGAATGTGAAGGTGTAATTTCCTTGATTTAATTGATTGTGACTGTTGATGTAATAGTATAAATTTATTATACTTGTAAATAAATCAATGCGCAATAATCGGCATTAATACTACCAAATAATCGTACCTTTTTAGTAATATTTTTGTTCGCAGAAACAGTGCCCAGTTAATTATGTGTTTAACAGAGTTTTAAAAGTTCTGATTCTCAGAAAATGTTCTTTAAGATACTTCAATTAGTTTCAGCCTACAATTCTCAATTAAAATCTTTGAGAAGTCGTTAAAACAAAATTTTCTGGTTAATTAAAAGGTAGACTGATGTACGTCTTGCCCTGAAATGCACCTCATTACAATAGTTAACAAATAAAGTTGTAGTGATTCAGACTGGTTCACGTGTGTAGACAATTTTCACAAGTTCTGTAAGAATTACATGCAAATTATACAGATAAAAACTTGGTATGGGTCGTGGCAGCGTAGTGGTTAGGACACACGCTGGCCTGAGGGACCTGCTAACCTGAGGGACTACTAGCCTGCTAACCTGAGGGACCCGGGTTCAAATCCCAGCATGGCTGGGGATTTTTATCCGATGATGTCCTATTCAGGGCGATCCTCAGGTTCACTCAGCCTTCTTTCCAAATGAGTACCAATATTTACTGGCTTTATTAACAGTAAATATTGGGTAAAAAGGTGTCCGGTTGAAGCATGACGCTTGCCACGCCATCTTCACCCCACTTCCAACCACTAGAACGAACATCTACGAATACCCGTTACATTCTTCTGTACAGAGGGCCTTGGAAGTGGGGATAAACCGGAAAAAATGGCTGAAAGTGGAGTCCTAACCTCCTCTAACCCTAAGCAGGACAATCCTGCAGCACTAAAGTGCAAAGAGTAAATTAATTAATTAATTAAAACTTGGTACTGTCTCTTAATTGAAAATCACTTTTTCAGACGCCAAAAACTACGAATGTAATATTAGTAGTCGCTGTGACTTGAAGGAGTAGTATTTTCTCAAGTTTATCTTGTTACACATATTATAATACACATATGTTAGGCAATGCCGTTGGCATAAGTGCTTATAGTTTGCGACTAGATCCTAAAGATAATAGGCAATGCAATACTGTCTCTTAATTGAAAATCACTTTTTCAGACGCCAAAAACTACGAATGTAATATTAGTAGTCGCTGTGACTTGAAGGAGTAGTATTTTCTCAAGTTTATCTTGTTACACATATTATAATACACATATGTTAGGCAATGCCGTTGGCATAAGTGCTTGTAGTTTGCGACTAGATCCTAAAGATTTTATGAATCTGTGCAGGAACCTGTCCAGAAAGTGTCTTCTGATAAGCCAGGCTGATTCGGAATTTTCGTAACATACAATTTTCTTCTCAAACTCATTTCAGTATTCTGCTGCAGATAGATAAATTCTTCTAAGATTGAGTCATGGAATGCCTACACCCACAAAAAAATTCTTATCAGAGCACCGCGCAAAAAATTCTTATCAGAGCACCGCGCCGTTAGAATTCGCGCATAGACATTAGCTGAACTCCACTGATTAATTTATTGAATGATTATATCGTTTTGGGCGCGTCAACTGCTAAGGGACTAATGACTGTAGAGTCATTAGTCCCTTAAGTGTAGTGTTTTTATTACTGGAGGTGGCAGTTGTATTCTTCCCCCGCTGGATGGTGTGAACCGGCGCCGACCTACCCCAACCAGGTACCTGGTTTTCCCCAACCAGGTACCTCCCACCAGCGAGGCATCGCCCCAGACGGGACACGTTCTCGGATCTCGACTGGTCTCCCGAAGCGTGTGGTACTGTAGTGCATGCAGGTGCGTGTGTGCGTGTGTGTGTGTGTCTGTGTGTGTATGTGCGTGTGTGTGTATGTGTGTGCGTGTGTGTGTGCGCGTATGTGTGCCGCGTGTGTGTGCGTGTGCGTGTGTGTGTCTGTGTGTGTATGTGCGCGCGCGCGTGAGTGTGTGTGTGTGCGTGTGTGTGTGTGCGCGCGCGTGTGTGTGTGTGTGTGTGCGCGTGTGCGTGTGTGTGTGTGCGTGTGTGCGTGTGTGTGTGTGAGAGAGAGAGAGAGCGAGAGAGAGCGAGAGAGAGAGAGTTGACGGGAGGACAAGGAAGACCAAGAAATATCGCGGGCGCGGCCATGGCCCATTTTCTTAGGGTACTGCTGGCATTCGCCTGGTGTTGACCGTAGAAAACCTGGAAAACTACCGATCAGAGCGGCCAGCGCCTAAGATTCTCCTCCAGACAACCGCTAAATTCGACCTACCAATTAAGCGTCGAAAATCTTGCCACAGTCGTGACTCCCTAGGACCTCTCGATCAGAGGCACTGCAGTGACATCAGCTGATGCCCTGGGCCAATTCAGCCGCTGGCTGAACCTCTGCCTAGCTACGAAAACACAGCGTCGAAATTTCCGCCCCGTCCTGGTGTCTATCCCTAGAACCTCTCAGTCAAAAGTCGCTTCACAGTCATTGGCAATGGCTCGGAACTGAACCGGTAGTTTCTGTCAAAATGCACACAAACTTTTTTAAAAAACTATAAATGACTCTTAAAGTAGACATTTCTTTTCTGTAATAAAGCGTTCTGGCATATATATTTCCCATTTTGTGTATGAAATTTGAACGTCCCTAGTTTCATCTTGATAACCGAACATTAGTTGTTCGGTTACCAGGAGCCGTTAATGCTCTTAAACCATGCTCTCCGCTTTACTGCTATCTGCGCTGAACTAGACTAAAGAACCAAAACTTTACGGACGATACAGAAGTAGCTGCTTAAGAGGCGAATGTATAAATAGTCATATATTATAAGTCCATACTGTGAGAAGAATACGTTTTCTCAAAAGAAAAGAGGATATATAAAACGTTGGCAAAAAGCAAAAGACTTTTCGTATTCGCAAGCTCATGTTGAAAAATGCTCCACAGTTGATACTGATATACTTCCATTGTTTCCGTAAAATGAACGGCCATTGTCTTTCCAATTAGCTTCGGAATTTTCTTTGGAGGCAGACTTGCAATCCGCAGACGTCCCAGAGAAAAACAATTTTGGGGTCATTTAACTATTTCTTCGTCGTTTTTCTTCCTAATTCGTTGGATTTTCGTTTAACTCGTCGTGGAACTGGCAGTAATGAGATTTGCGCGAATTGCGACGTTCTCGCGAGGAAAACTTTTTCATGACGACGTTTGTTCATGTAATGAATGTGAAATTCAAGTTAATTTAACTCGTTAAATATCGTCCGATTAAAGTTGCCCGGCTCTTTGCCTTCTCACAAAAAAATTTAATAATCACAACCAACGGTGGATATTGACTAAGCCACGTAAATTGACGGAATCTGCACAGTGTCTGCTTTAACCTCTCCTTTCACAGTCTTCATTTTTGTTTGACCATGCTATTCTTTTGAAAGAAAAAAGTTATTTTGAACAATATAATATGACATATAATCCCCCAGAGAATGCCAACGAAGTGTAACGCAGAATTAGCCTCAACATCGTCATAAAAGAACCTTCTGTTAGCACAACTCATTGCCGGATCAGTAACTTCCCGTATCTAAAAGCTAATCCAATTTAATAAGTTGATCAACAACTCGATTGATTGATTTTAATGTTTCCGGTCAGATCAACTGCTATGTTAATTAGTCGCGCTATTACATTGAATGTTCTATCCAGGGAGATACTGAGAGAGATGGCAGAGATGGCATCAACTGATGTTACTGCAGTGCGTCTGGCCGGGAGGTCCTAGGTCGTCCTAGAAGATCCTAGTTCGAGTTCTGATGGTGGTAGGATTTTCTTTATTAGCTAAATAGCTAGTCAATGTGCATAGGAGAATTCCAGCGGCCGGCTGCTCTGATCGGTAGTTTTTCCGTGGTTTTCGGCGATCCACACCAGGCGGATTCCGGAGCAGTACCTAACGAATGGGCCACGAACCGCGCGCGATATTTCCTTCTCATTACATGCCCTATCCTACCCCTCATTTACGCATACACTTCATACACTACATTACCACACATGCCAGGAGACCGGTCGGGAGCTTCGAGCTAGTCCCGGCCGGGGCGGTGCCTGCTGGTGGGAGATACCTGGTTGGGGAAACCCTGCCTAGCGGACAGGTAGGTCGGCACCGGAGTCCTTATCCATCGCGAGAGGATCAACCCAACCCCCTGAGCAAAAGCCATGCACTACACCTACGGGCTAATAGCTTTAGCAGTTGACGCGCTAGGGATCAATCAAGTACATCAATCAAGTAAGTCCATCAAGTAAGTCAATCAAGTAAGTCATCAAGTAAGTCATCAAGTAAGTCAATCAAGTAAGTCAATCAAGTAAGTCAATCAAGTAAGTCAATCAAGTAAGTCAATCAAGTAAGTCAATCAAGTAGATGAAGAATGTGCAGGTGTTCGTTTCTCTTTCCAATGAACGCGTACGTTTAACTGATTTACAAGAGATTTATTAGAGCAAAATCGGTAGCTGTGAACGATCTAATCGGTGGGGACCGTGGTTTCTCTCATTTCTTCCAGGCGAAAATCGGAGAAACTTCCTACACAGTGGGCACGGACCGCGCGCCATCTCTCTTTCTCTTTTCCATCCCCATTCCTTTACCCTCCATCCCTCAAAGTACGATCTGGAACGCTGTGGGGGACGGGAGAATTTCATGCTCCCTCTTCCTCACACTTACCTCGGAGCAACAGGTACCAAAATTCCCCAACGGATTGAATTTATCTGACAAAAAATGAGATGAACAAACATCAGCAACAAACGATACATTTTGCATCCCTTACTTCCTTTTTCCTTGATCCCAACTCTCAAAACGCTGTGTGCTTTAAAATATACAATATTACGATTTACCTTTACCTTCGAATTGTATATTTAAAATTTGATTAATTAATGTGGAAAGAAAATGTTCCATAACTTTTGATGTAATCTTCATTTTGTAAAAATTGTTGTCCCAGTTCTCTGAAAGGACAAAATTTTGTCATCACCATTAATTTATAATTGAAGAATGGTAAATAGGACCTTTCAAAAACAATTTATGTTTTTAATGCAGATGCAAACGGAGGACACCGACGTTTTTACTTTCTCGCCTTATTTAGGTTTGAATTGATAAAACACGAGCTACCGAAAAAGAGAAAAAATTGATCTAGTGGTCTCGCTGGAATCAGGGTATATCTGTTAATTCGTCACCAATTTGAAAGGGTGTAATGTTTCAAATACTTCGCGGTTTCACAGACAAACGTCCCGTTTCTTGGCATTGGACTCTCTCTGATTCTCACGGCTTCATATTGAAGTGCCACCCACATATCTGCGTTTACTTTTTGTTGACGTGAAGCACTTTTTATAAGCCACGTACAAATTCTATTGGTATTCCCGTCATGAACTTTGTAAAACAATTTTGAACGATCCCAGTGACATTTCCTCGGTCTCGAATAATTCTTCGAATGAGTTTTTCGCACTGACAATCACGAATGTTATTCCGATGTTAAGCAAATAGAGCTGCACGTTCTCACAGATCCATCGCAGTGAAAATACTATCCTGAATGATGGTTATGACAGCTGTGCCGTAAGGCACGTTTGCGTTTGAAAGAGTGCGGGGGCGGTGAAAACTGCGAGGTTGTAATAACGAACGGCAGACAGCAGGTTTGTGTGCACTGGAAGTGAAGTAGAACGTAAAGATCTCATTGACAAGAAAAAACAGGTCATAATATATATTCATTGATTTATTTTGACTTTCTTGCATACTATACACGTAGTATAGAGGAAGATAATGCTGCAGCGAAAAATCGCAATGCGGGAGAAAAATTCGTAATGCAGGACGCTGATACCGAGAAAATCTTTTTCGTGTATGTAGTAAAGTACTGTTTTAATATAAGGTTATTCGGTTACAATGCTTCATATATATTATAGACAACATCGTAGCATATGCTGCGATGCAATATATGCAATCTCTTAGAGAACGTGAATGGAAATGATTCTTTGACCTCTGATGTTTGTTATCACGTGACTTTAGCAAGTATGAGGCATCGATGTAAGAATAGGAAAGATGATACATGAATGAGAAAATAATTTGTGATGTAGTTAATCTGAATAATGTAAATAGGAAGTCATGAGATATTTTTTTTGTTGATAGAATGACGATAAGTAGTAATTGTTCTACGAGCTTTTTGCTGTGTTTTGTATATTTTTATTGTGTATAATTGACGAAGTACTTATGTATGTAACCTGAAATGAGAGGAAATAGTATGGATTGTAGGTAAGGTTTGATATACTATGTAATTTTTAATGTATGTAAAAGATATGTGTTTACATAAGAAGTTTTTATGATTTTATGTTTATATGTTTATATATAGAGCCTGATGATGAGGCAAATCTAGCCTCGAAACGTTGCGCAACAGTAATGTAATAGAAGATGTAGAAAGAAATATATATGAATATGTTTTAATAAGACTATGTGACTGATGATTTGTTGTCTATAATATATATGAAGCATTGTAACCGAATAACCTTGTAATAGAAAAGACAACGAAGTTGAAGGATTCTGGAAAACTACTGTGTTTAATATGTTGTGTAGTCAGAATTCACATTGTGTGTATCCTTGATACCCAAAACGGGTAGATTGCAAAACGTGCGTCCATCAGTTCTCGACCGTCCATGAACAACGGTAGCGGCTTAACCGAAGTAGAATTTTCACCAAATTGGTATTTTTCCTATAGATCTAACGTCACACCCCAATTGTATTTGAAACAGATACGTTAATTTTGTGGTACTGTACATGAATTCTCCAGAAATTTTCACAATTTTTCGTAATTTGTGCGCCTGACGCAAAGTGTCACGTGCCCCCACAGGAGTCGTTGTTGCCCTCTGGCAGCAGGTCTTTGCCACTTTCAGTGTTAACCAATAGTTGTATTGCTGGATAATTCCAACTAGAGCGCTCCAATGTGCAAACCGGTGGTTTATATGAGCATTTTGTTTTCTATAAGAAGAAGCAAAACCGTTGGCAGCATATGCCTCAACTTCGGCGCGGACCAACCACCGTTGCTTTACACCGACCTCTCCTCCAACGACTTACACCACTGGCATATAGCCGCAACAGGCATGTAGCACGGTTTCAGATGAAGATTCTAACCGATGCAAGTCATGTGTACACATTGGCCAGGAGTATACAATGCTTTAGCGATCACGACTAAATCGACATTTGGTATTCAAGAATGAACTTGCTTAGATGTATACATCTATTGAAGATATATAAATTCACAAATTATTGCAAAAGAAGCAGATTTGAGTTCACCAGAAACTAGAGTATGATATACCATACCATGGTCTGTAATAGGTTAATTCCCTCGTGTGAGTTATCGATAATCAGTACTATGAGTAACATGGAAACAAGACACATGTTTTTGTTGCCTGGAAGACTGAGACAACAGATTGAGACAAGCGCAAGATAAGCAATATATGGACAATGGCGATATCCATTTCTTAGAACCCAGTCTCCCGAGTTGTGAACCTGTTTAGTTTTTTCGTGATTATTCAGATGAACTCCTGGCGAATGCCGGAGCAGTATCCTCACAAACGGGTCACGGACTGTGCGCGATCTTTCCATCTTCTTTCTTGTCCTCTTCCTCACGTACACACACACTTACGTACTCTACACTACCACACATGCCGAGACGCCAGTTGGGGGCTTAGAGCTTGTCCTGGTTGAGGCGGTGCTAGCTGGTAGGAGATACCTGGTTGGGAAAAATCCCGCAAGGCGACGAGTTAGTTGGCGCCGGATATTGCCATCCAGCGGGGGAAGATCATCGCCACCTCCCGCGATTAGGAAAACATGCACTACACTTAGGGAATAACGACATTAGGAGGTGGCGCACACAGAATCACCAATCAGTCAACCCAGTACTGACCTTGGCGCTCTTACGCGCACGGGCAATTTCTCCTGACTGCATACCCTGTACCCCTTAAAACCCGAAAGGGGTGGACATGCGCAAGCTGAAGTGGCGCGAGATGGTGAATGGTGGCTCCAAACCAAAAATTGTTTGCCACATTTTTTCCATCAAAGAACCGACAATTGTGTATTATATTTATGTTCTTCACTACGTATTAATATTGATGTTTATTTTCTTAGAAATTCTCCCTTACATAAACATCCTTGCTAAGTGAGCGGAATATATTTGAATGGCGAATTGTTTCTTGTCTTTCGTTTTACATTGAGTTATTAAATCATCCAGTTATTTATGTATACTGTGGAAAAATTAACAAGTCTCTAAAAGTTTACAATTCTCACATACCGACGGACAGCGCTTTTAACTGACAAGAATATTTTGTCAATTAGAATTTGAGATTGGAATTGAGAATTTGGAATCACGGCTGATATTTACTTCATTTTAATGAAACATTTATTTGAATTGAAGAGAAAGTAGTAATATACTACGTAGCTACATTTGTGACAATAACCCTCAAGTAACTTCTCCAAAGACTATCATGGGCCAGGTATTCAGTGACTTACCACCATTTTGTAGCATTTACACACCCTTACTTTTATTTCTCTGGACCCGCAGTGCCCGCGAGCTCTAGTGAGCTCGTTACCTTGCCCGACACCTCACGTGCTGGTTCTACATTACCGAGGAAGTCACTTTGGAGATATCTTCTCCTTTCTTTTTAACGAATAGCATACAAATTAGAATTCCAATAATAATGTTTTTAGCTCATCCTTGCAGAATTCGTTTGGCGTGTTTCTATTTCGTTGGCAATACACTTCAGTTGTTTCCACATATTTTAAAGAGTTTGCTAAACGCATTTCGTTAATTATATTATAAAAACATCTTATTCGAAATGAGAAAAATTCTGGCAAACTATTTTAATTGAGAGATTTCATTTTTGCAACACGCTTCACTCTTCTTTGCAAGTGCTTTTCGCGCCTGAAATCGCGCTTTTCGTTGCAAATTCTTATGTGGATATCACCTTCACAAAGGGCACTCTTATGTCCATCCACACAGCAATGCGAACTTGTAAAAATATCACTGCATTTCCCGTAAGTTTTTAAATTATCAAATTTTTATTTTTATTAAAAATTAAAGATATTTTACGAATTGTAACACATAAAATCATATTGCACGTTTTCCTGTATTCAAATTGATACTCTTAACTACAAACGATTGGCAGAAAAATTGAAACAAGCGTTTTTCTAATGAACTTTTTTTGCTTTTCCTATATACTATCGAGAAAAATTCTACGAAAGGCAATTTTAATGTGCTTTTATGGTAAGATTGTCTTATTTATCATTGAAAACAATAAATATGAAAACATTAAATATGTTTTACAGATTTTCTGCTTTTTATATAGATTTCTGCTACTTTCTGTTTTCCCCGTTTCTCTCACTCTTTAAAATTACGAGTGTAAATAATTATATAGCAAGAGCTTTTCAACTTTAAAATATTAAAAATGTTTGATTCAATTCTGTATAATATTATTCAGGTATCATTTAATGTGCAATGTCCTGAAATGCAATTTGTTGAAAGGAGGAAGTAATTTTAACGAAAGGTATAATTCAACTTTACAGAATATCAGTAAAAGTAACATAATGATTGGCAAATAAACGTATGTTCTCAAAGGTTCTGGTATATTCAATGGTTAATTTATACCATTCAGCGACTTTTGGCAACAGAGAACAGGAACAAAGAGGAATGTGAAAAACAGAGCAAACCAAATTATCGTACGAATTGCACAATTCAAATTGGCTGTATTCACTTAGAACTCACGATGTGTGACGGGTCAATGACAGAAATTGAAGAAAACAAACGCAAACTTTTTATTTATAATGCGTAATACTATTACGAAACAACATCTCCCTATTAATGAAGTTTCGAGCAGCAACAGTTCGAATTTCTCAAGGACCAAGTTTCAGAGCTCAAGCATCGTAGAGAGAAACTATGATTTATGAAGGACTGTGTTTTGAAATCCGTGATACAGTGCATTTCAATTTTTAGAGTAAGATATTTTAAAGTAAGTTTATTGTTTTATTTTATTTTTTTAAGAATACAAGTAATTGTGTATGTATTAATAGTGCTCACCTTATACTTCAATTAAAATGAATTAACATTTTGAAGGTGATTTGCCAACCGTCCTAATTTTCTCAGGACGGTCTCGATTCTTTTATATTTGTCCCGCATCTCAGTAGTAACCTGACAATGCCAATAACATTCCAGTACCAAGCAATAATATTTACATGGAATCGAAACGAATGTCCACTCCCACTTCAAGTCGAAGGAAATGCATCTCATGACGAATTTTATATCTCATAGCACAGACAAAAAATTCGTCAACAAACTGACGAATTGAGAGCAGTGAGCAGATGCAGCGAAAAATAAATAAATTTAAAAAATAATAAATAAAAAAGATAAAAGATTTAAAAAATAATAAATTTTAAAAAAGTTTGTTTCAAGCGTCGCTCGCCTCGCCTCACTCGAGAGTCCACCACAACTTAGGGGAGCACAAAGGTGCTTCTAAAGGCCGCATCATAATCCTGTCGCTGAATATAATGATGTTCTGAATTGGAAAACAAGAGCCTCTTTCAGAAAAAAAAAATTCCTGTAAAAGAAACTGAAAAACGAGAGAATGATCAACGTACATTATCAATTTTCTTTGATATTAGTGGCTCTGAAAGACATTGATGGCATTAACCGCAAATAAATAATAGTAATAATAATAACAATAATAATAATCATAATAAAGACAAACCACGCCACGGACAATATCTAGACAAACCACTCCACGGACAATATCTAAAAAGAATGGACAAGGTGCAGATCGATAAAGATCAATCATTTATGTGGCTTAAAAAGGGAAGAATGAAGCCAGAATCGGAAGCACTTGTAATAGCTGCCAAGATCAGACCTTGAGAACACGACATTATGA
Organism: Acheta domesticus; assembly: GCA_031308135.1. Taxonomy (NCBI): domain Eukaryota; kingdom Metazoa; phylum Arthropoda; class Insecta; order Orthoptera; family Gryllidae; genus Acheta; species Acheta domesticus. The sequence goes on from JAHLJT010002406.1 coordinate 202,352,384, forward strand.
TAAAGAGGTTCTCAAATCTCCCAAGATGATAAATGCCGCACTTGTCAGAAACACGTAGAAACCATTGATCCATTTTGTCTCAGCTTGTCCAATCCTAGCAAAGACCGAATACTTGAAAAGACACGACAGGGTGTGTAGTTACCTCCACTGGCAGATCTGTACCGCCATCGTAGTTCCAAACACATGCCCCAAGAGGTACGAACACTCACCGAAACCGGTGACGTCTGTTGGATTGTGTACGATATTGTACGACCAACAAATTCAAACTGATCCCACGATAGCAGCAAACAAACCGGATAAGGTCATCCGGGATGTGGAGAACAAATCATGTTTACTTGTCGATGTTGCTGTACCTTGCGATCAAAACGTCGTTACCAAGGAGGCAGAGAAACGTCTTAAATACAAGAGTTTGGAAATCGAGATCAGCCGAATGTGGGTCGTAAAGCACAGGTCGTCCCGATAGTTATCGGAGCTCTGGGATTTGTTCCGCAAAATTTGAGTAAGAACTTGTCTAAACTCCCAGGTAATCCAAAAGACTGGGAAGTGCAAGAAATAGCTTATTTGGAACAGCCCACATTTTGCGCAAGTATTGTAGAGGCATCGACAGACCTTAGATCTACCCCTTAGATAGCTGATTGCAACCTGGAGTAGATTTTGTATTCAGAGGCATCGACAGACCCTAGATCTGCCCCTTAGATAGCTGATTGCAACCTGGAGTAGATTTTGTATTCAGCCGACTCATATCATCTTGAGTCGTGATTTAGAGAATAATAATAATAATAATAATAATAGCAATAACATAGTTATTGTAATAATAAAATATCGTAGCATATGTAAATTAGGAATACAAATACATTTGTTCTGTTTGAACTAAAACGTGTACTCTGTCACAGTATTTGTCTGCAAACTATACATTTAATGATTGTATTTCTCTACGTCAGGCAAGGGAAATAGTTATGCCCTCAGTTCGGGAAAAACTGGCGTGCAATATTCACGAGGTTGTCACACACGAAACAAAATGAAGTCCCCTGGACGTTTCCATCTTCATGTTTTCTGTCTTCCCATGTGTCCTGGATGACATTGAGAAATTACTCTACCCCGACGAATATTACTTTTTATAATGAAAATGTTGGAAAAGCTAGTGAGATAAAACATTACAAATTTCACGAATATTAACGCTAAATTCTACCGTTTCAAAATGCGTTACCATGGTAATAAAATGTATTACCTTAATTTGAAACTCCGAATCTACAAGTTACATGTACATAACAAAAACTGGAAAGTCCAAAACTTTTGATTTTATTCATGAATTATCGAAAACAGGAATAAAAACTTGAAGTTAAATCAATTTGATTTTGATCTTTTGCATATATTTTCTAATTTACATAGCTAATATATCACCGTGATAGAAATAAATAGTTTGAAACTTTTGTCATTCGTTGATTGGTTCAAATGTTCTCAAGATGGGAAGAAACTCATAAGGCCACACAACCCTTCACTTAATGTGCTGTTGAAGAATACCACTGTAATGACTGAAATTGTTTAACAAAGCTAATAGGCCGTGGTCCAGTCACCTGCTCGTTACTTCTGAGGAAGTGCGGGGAATTCGTCTGGCCATGGCCTGTCACCCGGTAAACAATTTCAATATTGGCAGCGGCGGTGAAACCTTCACTGTAAATATTGTTACATTCTTTGACGCTCATTACTAATCTTAACATAGAGATAGGTGTCCAGAAGGAATGGTTTATCACACAAACTAAATGTACTCCACTTACCTGAAACCAATGGCAGTGCGAATGTTCTTCATGATGTTGATAGAATCAGTTCAAGGACACCAAACAAAATGAACAAAATGTTCTTGAATTTATCTACAACACGTTTTCCGTTTTCCAAATCTATTTCCATACAGATCTATGCTTGAATATTAAATGAATAAAAAACATTTCGAAAACCTTTCACTTACCGTTGCAGATAACATTTCACATACCGTTGCATGTAAACTCACATTCAGTTATGGTAGCAATTAAATATCAGTAACTTGTGTCTTTCAATATGTTAATTATTCAGAGCAACCCAAGGAGTACAACTCTCAATATTAGTCATCGACTATCCTAATTAGTTTGCAAGTATATATTATGTTTTTGATCTAATCATACAAAACCGAGCAAACATTTATGCTGAACCACCAAGGTACGGTGACTGGCGGATCATCTTCATTATTATCACAGTGTATATTCTATTACCAAATACATTTTTGGGATCATAAATACCTTCATTAATCATATTTCCATTAATGGAACGTCACGCCCAAGATTATTAATTTAACCTGACCGTGAAAACAGTTAATTAAAACTATAAATAATACCTCGAAAGAATGGACTGGATCACAGAATACAAATGTACAGGAAGAAGCCAGATAATGGTTTAATTGAGTAACAACAAACCCAAATGCTTTAAAACATGAACGGTTCTTCTCACTTAAAATCCCAGGAATATCATGCAAAGCAACGTGTTTTTTGTATATTTTTTAAAAAAATTTCTGTCACTATTTACCTTTTCGATCTGAGCGACGCACTATCCAGCATCGCTAGCAATCTGGAGCTCTCCCCAAGCGATCAGGGGTCAGGGTTTGTCCCTAAACTGTCCTTGCCTCCCTCTCCAGACTTTGTG
>JAHLJT010002406.1:202356053-202385350 GCA_031308135.1 Acheta domesticus
TACTGTCTCTTAATTGAAAATCACTTTTTCAGACGCCAAAAACTACGAATGTAATATTAGTAGTCGCTGTGACTTGAAGGAGTAGTATTTTCTCAAGTTTATCTTGTTACACATATTATAATACACATATGTTAGGCAATGCCGTTGGCATAAGTGCCTTATAGTTTGCGACTAGATCCTAAAGATAATACACATATGTTAGGCAATGCCGTTGGCATAAGTGCTTGTAGTTTGCGATCTAGATCCTAAAGATTTATGAATCTGTGCAGGAACCTGTCCAGAAAGTGTCTTCTGATAAGCCAGGCTGATTCGAATTTTCGTAACATACAATTTTCTTCTCAACTCATTTCATTATCTGCTGCCAGATAGATAATTCTCTAAGATTGAGTCATGGAATGCCTACACCCACAAAAAATTCTTATCAGAGCACCGCGCAAAAAAAATTCTTATTCAGAGCACCGCGCCGTTAGAATTCGCGCATAGACAATTAGCTGAACTCCACTGATTAATTGTATTGAATGATTATATCGTTTTTGGGCGCGTCAACTGCTAAGGGGACTAATGAATGGTAGCGTCATTAGTCCCTTAAGTGTCGTGTTTTATTACTGGAGGGTGGCAGTTGTATTCTTCCCCCGCTGGATGGTGTGAACCGGCGCCGACCTACCCCAACCAGGTACCTGTTTTTCCCCAACCATGGTACCTCCCCCAGCGAGGCATCGCCCCAGACGGGACCACGTTCTCGGATCTCGACTGGTCTCCCGAAGCGTGTGGTACTGTAGTGCATGCAGGTGCGTGTGTGCGTGTGGTGTGTCTGTGTGTGTATGTGCGTGTGTGTGTATGTGTGTGCGTGTGTGTGCGCGTATGTGTGCGCGTGTGTGTGCGTGTGCGTGTGTGCGCGTGCGTGTGTGTGTGTGTGCGTGTGTGTGTCTGTGTGTGTATGTGCGCGCGCGCGTGAGTGTGTGTGTGTGCGTGTGTGTGTGTGCGCGCGCGTGTGTGTGTGTGTTGTGCGCGTGTGCGTGTGTGTGTGTGCGTGTGTGAGAGAGAGAGAGAGAGAGAGAGAGCGAGAGAGAGAGAGTTGACGGGAGGACAAGGAAGACCAAGAAAATATCGCGGGCGCGGCCATGGCCCATTTTCTTAGGGTACTGCTGGCATTCGCCTGGTGTTGACCGTAGAAAACCCTGGAAAACTACCGATCAGAGCGGCCAGCGCCTAAGATTCTCCTCCAGACAACCGCTAAATTCGACCTACCAATTAAGCGTCGAAAATCTTGCCACAGTCGTGACTCCCTAGGACCTCTCGATCAGAGGCACTGCAGTGACATCAGCTGATGCCCTGGGCCAATTCAGCCGCTGGCTGAACTCTGCCTAGCTACGAAACACAGCGTCGAAATTCCGCCCCGTCTGGTGTCTATCCCTAGAACCTCTCAGTCAAAAGTCGCTTCACAGTCATTGGCAATGGCTCGGAACTGAACCGGTAGTTTCTGTCAAAATGCACACAAACTTTTTTTAAAAAACTTAAATGACTCTTAAAGTAGGCATTTCTTTTCTGTAATAAAGCGTTCTGGCATATATATTTCCCATTTTGTGTATGAAATTTGAACGTCCTAGTTTCATCTTGGTAACCGAACATTAGTTGTTCGGTTACCAAGAGCCGTTAATGCTGTTAAACCATGCTCTCCGCTTACTGCTATCTGCGCTGAACTAGACTAAAGAACCAAAACTTTACGGACGATACAGAAGTAGCTGCTTTAAGACGCGAATGTATAAATAGTCATTATATTATAAGTCCATACTGTGAGAAGAATACGTTTTCTCAAAAGAAAAGAGGATATAAAAACGTTGGCAAAAAACAAAAGACTGTTCGTATTCGCAAGCTCATGTTGAAAAATGCTCCACAGTTGATACTGATATGCTTCCATTGTTTCCGTAAAACGAACGGCCATTGTCTTTCCAATTAGCTTCGGAATTTTCTTTGGAGGCAGACTTGCAATCCGCAGACGTCCCAGAGAAAAACAATTTTGGGGTCATTTAACTATTCTTCGTCGTTTTTCTTCCTAATTCGTTGGATTTTCGTTTAACTCGTCGTGGAACTGGCAGTAATGAGATTTGCGCGAATTGCGACGTTCTCGCGAGAAAACTTTTTCATGACGACGTTTGTTCAGTAATGAATGTGAAATTCAAGTTAATTTAACTCGTTAAATATCGTCCGATTAAAGTTGCCCGGCTCTTTGCCTTCTCACAAAAAAAATTTAATAATCACAACCAACGGTGGATATTGACTAACTACGTAAATTGACGGAATCTACACAGTGTCTGCTTTAACCTCTCCTATTACAGTCTTCATTTTTTGTTTGACCATGCTATTCTTTTGAAAGAAAAAAAGTATTTTGAACAATATAATATGACATATAATCCCCCAGAGAATGCCAACGAAGTGTAACGCAGAATTTAGCCTCAACATCGTCATAAAAGAACCTTCTGTTAGCACAACTCATTGCCGGATCAGTAACTTCCCGTATCTAAAAGCTAATCCAATTTAATAAGTTGATCAACAACTCGATTGATTGATTTTAATGTTTCCGGTCAGATCAACTGCTATGTTAATTAGTCGCGCTATTACATTGAATGTTCTATCCAGGGAGATACTGAGAGAGATGGCAGAGATGGCATCAACTGATGTTACTGCAGTGCGTCTGGCCGGGAGGTCCTAGGTCGTCCTAGAAGATCCTAGGTCGAGTCCGGATGGTGATAGGATTTTCTATGTTAACTGAATAGCTAGTCAATGCCCATAGGAGAATTCTAGCGGCCGGCTGCTCTGATCGGTAGTTTTCCGTGGTTTCGGCGATCCACACCAGGCGGATTCCGGAGCAGTACCCTAACAAACGGGCCACGAACCGCGCGCGATATTTCCTTCTCATTACATGCCCTATCCTACCCCTCATTTACGCATACACTTCCATACACTACATTACCACACATGCCGGGAGACCGGTCGGGAGCTTCGAGCTAGTCCCGGCCGGGGCGGTGCCCTGCTGGTGGGAGATACCTGGTTGGGGAAAACCCTGCTAGCGGACAGGTAGGTCGGCACCGGAGTTCCTTTTCCATCGCGAGTGGATCAACCCAACCCCCCGAGCAAAAGCCATGCGCTACACCTACGGGGCTAATGGCCTTAGCAGTTGACGCGCTCGGGATCAATCAAGTACATCAATGAAGTAAGTCAATCAAGTAAGTCAATCAAGTAAGTCAATCAAGTAAGTCAATCAAGTAAGTCAATCAAGTAAGTCAATCAAGTAAGTCAATCAAGTAAGTCAATCAAGTAAGTCAATCAAGTAAGTCAATCAAGTAAGTCAATCAAGTAAGTCAATCAAGTAAGTCAATCAAGTAAGTCAATCAAGTAAGTCATCAAGTAGATGAAGAATGTGCAGGTGTTTCGTTTCTCTTTCCAATGAACGCGTACGTTTAACTGATTTACAAGAGATTTATTAGAGCAAAATCGGTAGCTGTGAAGATCTAATCGGTGGGGACCGTGGTTTCTCTCATTTCTTCCAGGCGAAAATCGGAGAAACTTCCTACACAGTGGGCCACAGACCGCGCGCCATCTTCTCTTTTCTTTTCCATCCCCATTCCTTTACCATCCATCCCTCAAAGTACGATCTGGAACGCTGTGGGGGACGGGAGAATTTCATGCTCCCTCTTCCTCACACTTACCTCGGAGCAACAGGTACCAAAATTCCCCAACGGATTGAATTTATCTGACAAAAAATGAGATGAACAAACATCAGCAACAAACGATACATTTTTCATCCCTTACTTCCTTTTTCCTTGATCCCAACTCTCAAGACGCCTGTGTTCTTTAAAATATGCAATATTACGATTTACCTTTACCTTCGAATTGTATATTTTAAAATTTGATTAATTAATGTGGAAAGAAAATGTTCCATAACATCTGATGTAATCTTCATTTTGTAAAAATTGTTATCCCAGTTCTCTGAAAGGACAAAAATTTGTTCACCATTAATTTATAATTGAAGAATGGTAAATAGGACCTTTCAAAAACAATTTATGTTTTTAATGCAGATGCAAACGGAGGACACAGACGTTTTTACTTTCTCGCCTTATTTAGGTTTGAATTGATAAAACACGAGCTACCGGAAAAGAGAAAAATTGATCTAGTGGTCTCGCTGGAATCAGGATATATCTGTTAATTCGTCACCAGTTTGAAAGGTTGTAATGTTTCAAATACTACGCGGTTTCACAGACAAACGTCCCTTTTCTTGGCATTGGACTCTCTCTGATTCTCACGGCTTCATATTGAAGTGCCACCCACATATCTGCGTTTACTTTTTGTTGAAGTGAAGCACTTTTTATAAGCCGCGTATAAATTCTATTGGTATTCCCGTCATGAACATTTGTAAAACAATTTTGAACGATCCCAGTGACATTTCCTCGGTCTCGAATAATTCTTCGAATGAGATTTTCGCACTGACAATCACGAATGTTATTCCGATGTTAAGCAAATAGAGCTGCACGTTCTCACAGATCCATCGCAGTGAAAATACTATCCTGAATGATGGTTATGACAGCTGGTGCCGTAAGGCACGTTTGCGTTTGAAAGAGTGCGGGGGCGGTGAAAACTGCGAGGTTGTAATAACGAACGGCAGACAGCAGGTTTGTGTGCACTGGAAGTGAAGTAGAGCGTAAAGATCTCATTGATAAGGGAAATCAGGCCATTAATATATATTCATTGATTTATTTTTACTTTCTTGCATACTACACACGTAGTATAGAGAAAGATAATGCTGCAGCGAAAAATCGCGATGCGGGAGAAAAATTCGTAATGCAGGACGCTGATACCGAGAAACTCTTGTTCCTGTATATAGTAAAGTACTGTTTTAATATGCTGTGTAGTCAGAATTCACATTGTGTGTATCCTTGATACCCAAAAACGGGTAGATTGCAAAACGTGCGTCCATCAGTTCTCGTCAATCCATGAACAACGGCAGCGGCTTAACCGAAGTAGAATTTTCACCAAAATTGGTATTTTCCAATAGATCTAACGTCCCGCCCAATTGTATTTGAAACAGATACGTTAATTTTGTGGTACTGTACATGAATTCTCCAGAAATTTTCACAATTTTTCGTAATTGTGTGCGCCTAACGCTCGCAAAGTGACACGTTGCGCCTAACGCCCGCACAGGAGTCGTTGTTGCCCTCTGGCAGCAGGTCTTTGCCACTTTCAGTGTTAACCAATTGTTGTATTGCTGGATAATTCCAACTAGAGCGCTCCAATGTGCAAACTAGTGATTGTATGAGCATTTTGTTTTCTATAAGAAGAAGCAAAACCGTTAGCAGCAAATCCCTCGTCAACGTCGGTGCGGACCAACTACCGTTTGCTTACACCGACCTCTCCCTCCAACGACTTAACCACTGGCATATAGCCGCAACAGGCATGTAGCACGGTTTGAGATGAAGATTCTAACCGATGCAAGTCATGTGTACACATTGGCCAGGAGTATACAATGCTTTAGCGATCACTACTAAATCGACATTTGGTATTCAAGAATGAACTTGCTTAGATGTATACATCTATTGAAGATATAAAATTCACAAATTATTGCAAAAGAAGCAAATTTGAGTTGACCAGAAACTAGCGTATGATATACCATACCATGGTCTGTAATAGGTTAATTCCCTCGTGTGAGTTATCCGATAATCAGTACTATGAGTAACATGGAAACAAGACACATGTTTTTGTTGCCTGGAAGACTGAGACAACAGATTGAGACAAGCGCAAGATAAGCAATGTATGGACAATGGCGATATCCATTTCTAAGAACCCAGTCTCCCGAGTAGTGAACCTGTTTAGTTTTTCGTGATTATTCAGATGAACTCCTGGCGAATGCCGGAGCAGTATCCTCACAAACGGGTCACGGACTGTGCGCGATCTTTCCATCTTCTTTCTTGTCCTCTCCTCACGTACACACACACTTACGTACTCTACACTACCACACATGGCGAGACGCCAGTCGGGGGCTTAGAGCTTGTCCTGGTTGAAGCGGTGCTAGCTGGTAGGAGATACCTGGTTGGGGAAAATCCCGCAAGGCGACGAGTTGGTTGGCGCCGGATATTGCCATCCAGCGGGGGAAGATCATCGCCACCTCCCGCGATTAGGAAAATATGCACTACACTTAGGGAATAACGACATTAGGAGGTGGCGCACACAGAATCACCAATCAATCAACCCAGTACTGACCTTGGCGCTCTTACGCGCACGGGCAATTTCTCCTGACTGCATACTCTGCACCCCTTAAAACCCAGAAAGGGGTGGACATGCGCAAGCTGAAGTGGCGCGAGATGGTGAATGGTGGCTTCAAACAAAAATGTGTTTGCCACATTTTTTCCATCAAATAACCGACAATTGTATTATATTTATGTTCTTCACTACGTATTAATATTTGATGTTTATTTTCTTACTAAATTCTCCCTTACATAAACATCCTTGCTAAGTGAGCGGAATATGTTTGAATGGCGAATTGTTCCCTTGCTTTCGTTTTACATTGAGTTATTAAATCATCCAGTTATTTATGTATACTGTGGAAAAATTAACAAGTCTCTAAAAGTTTACAATTCTCACTTACGGACGGACAGCGCTTTTAACTGACAAGAATATTTGTTAATTAGAATTTGTGACTGGAATTGAGAATTTATAATCGGACTGATATATTATTTCATTTTAATGGAACATTTATTTGTATTGAAGAGAAAGTAGTAATATACTACGTAGCTACATTTGAGACAATAACCCTCAAGTAACTTCTCAAGTAACAAAGACTATCATGGGCCAGGTATTCAGTGACTTACCGCCATTTTGTAGCATTTACACAACCCTTACTTTTATTTCTCTGAACCCGCAGTGCCCACGAGCTCTAGTGAGCTCGTTACCTTGCCCAACACCTTCAGGTGCTTGGTTTACATTACCGAGGAAGTCACTTCTCCTTTCTTTTTCACGAATAGCATACAAATTAGAATTCCAATAATAATGTTTTTAGCTCATCCTTGCAGAATTCGTTTGGCGTGTTTCATATTTCGTTTGGCAATACACCTCAGTTGTTTCCACATATTTTTTAAAGAGTTTGCTAAACGCATTTCGTTAATTATATTATAAAAACATCTTATTCGAAATGAGAAAAATTTCTGGCAAACTATTTTAATTGAGAGATTTCATTTTTGCAACACGCTTCACTCTTCTTTGCAAGTGCTTTTCGCGCCTGAAATCGCGCTTTTCGTTGCAAATTCTTATGTGGATATCACCTTCGCAACGGGCACTCTTATGTTCACCCACACAGCAATGCGAATTTGTAAAAATATCACTGCATTTCCCGTAAGTTTTTAAATTATCAAATTTCTATTTTTATTAAAAATTAAAGATATTTTACGAATTGTAACACTTAAAAATCATATTGCACGTTTTTCCTGTATTCAAATTGATACTCTTAACTATAAAACGATTGGCAGAAAATTGAAACAAGCGTTTTCTTAATGAACTTTTTTTTGCTTTTCCTATATACTATCGAGAAAAATTCTACGAAAAGGCAATTTTAATGTGCTTTTGTTGGTAAGATTGTCTTATTTATCATTGAAAACAATAAATATGAAAACATTAAATATGTTTTACAGATTTTCTGCTTTTATACATATTTTCTGCTACTTTCTGTTTTCCCCGTTTCTCTTACTCTTTAAAATTTCGAGTGTAAATAATTATATAGCAAGAGCTTTTCAACCTTAAAATATTAAAAATGTTTGATTCAATTCTGTATAATATTATTCAGGTATCATTTAATGTTCAATGTCTTGAAATGCAATTTGTAGAAAGGAGGAAGTAAATTTTAACAAAAGGTATAATTTAACTTTACAGAATATCAGTAAACTGTAACACAACGATTGGCAAATAAACGCATGTTCTCAAATGGTTCTAGTATATTACAATGGTTAATTTATATCATTCAGCGACTTTTGGCAACAGAGAACAGGAACAAAGAGGAATGTGAAAAACAGAGCAAACCAAATTATCGTACGAATTGCACAATTCAAATTGGCTGTATTCACTTTGAACTCACGATGTGTGACGGGTCAATGACAGAAATTGAATGAACAAACACAAACTTTTTATTTATAATTCGTAATACTATTACGAAACAACATCTCCCTATTAATGAAGTTTCGAAGCAACAGTTCGAATTTCTCAAGGACCAAAATTACAGAGCTCAAGCATCGTAGAGAACTTTATGAAGGACTGTGTTTTGGAATCCGTGATACAGTGCATTTCAATTTTTTAGAGTAAGATATTTTAGAGTAAGTTATTGTTTTATTTTACTTTTTTAAGAATACAAGTAACTGTGTATGAATTAAAAGTGCTCACCTTATACTTCAGTTAAAATGAATTAACATTTTGAAGGTGATTTGCCAACCGTCCTGATATTCTCAGGACGGTCCCGATTCTTTTATATTTGTCCCACATCTCGGTAGTAACCTGACAATGCATTAACATTCCAGTACCAAGCAATAATATGGAATCCAAACGAATGTCCACTCCTACTTCAAGTCGAAGGAAATGCATCTCATGGCACAAACAATAGCACAGATATAAAATTCGTCAACAAACTGACGGAGTGAGAGCAGTGAGCAGATGCAGCGAAAAATAAATAAATTTAAAAAAATAATAAATAAAAAAGATAAAAGATTTAAAAAATAATAAATTTTAAAAAAGTTTGTTTCAAGCGTCGATCGCCTCGCCTCACTCCAGAGTCCACCACAACTTAGGGCAGCACAAAGGTGTTTCTACACACCGCATCATAATCCTGTCGCTGAATATAATGATGTGCTGAATTGCAAAACAAAAGCCTCTTTGAGAAAAAAAATCCTGTAAAAGAAACTGAAAAACGAGAGAATGATCAACGTTAATTATCAATTTTCTTTGAGGTTAATGGCTCTGAAAGACATGTATGGCATTAACCGCAAATAAATAATAATAATAATAATAATAATAATAATAATAATAACTCCACCTAGGGAGTACACGACCTTGCAGTTGGTGGTGGAGCTTGAGTACCCCCATGAGCCTTAAAGCTATGTCAGTGGTAGCCTAGCTACCGGTGGGGCCTCCCTTGCTGAATGGGTTGAAGGTGAGGGGTCAGACGAAGAAGTACTCCATTTTGAGGAGAGTGGGAAGTAAGTAGAGAGGGAAGGGTCATGAACCTTTGGACTTCCTGTTGTCGGCCCATAGAGGGTACAGGAGAGAAACTGGTTTGGCACACCAGGCCACTGATTAGAGTGGAGGCCCGAACCTTGCATTAGCCAGCGAAGGAGGCTGCCTTCAGCAGTCAGTGAAAATCCCGTAGGGTTTAGTAATGCCGACTGGCGATCGGAGGGACCCCTTGCTGGGCCCTGCGGGGGGATGCCCCGAGGCCACTGTGGGTCGCAGTAACGGATGGCAGGAAACAACCGAGGGTTAAGTGTGATCTGTGAACTCGAACTTGCGTCCTGCGAATCTTCAATTCAAACCAATGAGCAAAATGGATAGAACAAGCAATGTAATGACTTTTAACGTGCCTTGTTCTACCAATGTCCCATACCTGCTCAGAAACCGAGCTAATGTCACCTTGTCGACGTCTGGCCATCCCACGGATGCTAGTCCCAGGGACCCAGAGCCGGCAGTAGCTCGAAGCCATCGTCAGAGATGGACCCGGGATGAATTAAAGGAGGTGATGTGGTGCTTTTACTACGCAAAAAGCGAAAAATGGGGCTCTGAAATAGAAGTTTTCAAGGTATGGAGAGAGCGGAACCCAGATATGAGACCTACCCTAGACTCAAAGAAGCTTGCCAGTCAACGACGATACATACTCAGCAGTGGAAAATTCACAGCAGATCAACTTGCTGACATTGAGAGAAATGCGGAATATGTACTTCGCTCGAACAATCCACATGACGAACATGTAGAACTTGAAAATGATGATCCCGTGGAAGGTTCATCGCTTTCCAGTGAAACACACGTCAGTGGTGAAAACTCATCTGGCAATGAATTACACGATAAGGACATGATGCGAAATCTCCTTCGGCGCGAGATAGAAAGAGTTAGTCAACTTCCGTTTGAATCTCGCGAACCGTTGAGGAGAATATACGAAAATGCCAAAGCTAAAAGAGTGATAGAAACAGTGAATTCTGTCTTAAATGAGGTGGTGGAGACCCCAGGCAGAGATCTAGATATTACTGAAATCAATCACATCATATATGCAACTGGATATCTAGTATCTCAGATAATTTTGGGGCCAGCCAAGAACACCGACGGCCGACAGCAAAACAGAGTAAACAGCTCTGTACCCCCATGGATGAACAGAATTATGAAACGGATAGCCGACACCCGGCGTGAAATATCATTCTTAGCTGAGGCATCTTCTAATTCAACGCACACCTCTAAAGTTCAACGAAAAATATTCAATGTTGAACAAAAATACCAAATTGAAAATGACACCAGCAGGCTAATGGTAGTTGAGAAGCTAAAAGAGAAAATTCAAGCATGGGCTCAACGAATAAGAAGGTACAAACGTAGAATAGATTTCCGTGTACAGAACCGGTTGTTTGAAACAGACGCGAAGAGATTCTATCGCAATCTGACTCAAAAACCGAATGGCAAAGCTGTTACTCCTTCAAAAGATGACGTCGAAGCATTTTGGGCAGGAATCTGGGAAGAGAGCAGATCCTACAACAAAGACGCATCTTGGCTTCAATCTGAAGTTGATGCTGCCGATGAACTTGTAGAAACAGTGGAAGATGTTCACCAATTCTCGGAAGAGGACCTCTTCCAAGCAATTAAGAACATGGGAAACTGGAAGTCCCCCGGGATTGATAAGATCCAGATTTATTGGATTAAGAAATTAACAGCAATACATTCTCATCTAGCAAAGGCTGTTAATAAAATTTTTGAAAACCCAAAGGAAATCCCGGAATGGCTCACACGCGGCATCACGTATTTGCTACCCAAAGCGGGAGACAGCTCTTTGGCGAAGAACTACAGGCCAATTACTTGTCTGCCAGTACTGTACAAAGTTATAACTTCAGCTATAGCTGACAAAATGTATAGACATCTAGATAAGAATCATCTAATGCCAGCTGAACAAAAAGGATGTCGTAAAGGCTCTTATGGGTGTAAGGAAATCTTGCTACTGAATAAAGTCATCTTGAATGATGTAAAGAAACGCAAACGTAATTTGAGCATGGCTTGGATTGACTACCAAAAGGCCTTTGATAGTGTACCACACGATTGGATTTTGAAGACCCTGGAGATCTATCGATTTCATCCTAGACTTGTTGAGTTTTGCAAGGCTAGTATGAAGTCGTGGAGTACCAGGTTACTAATCCACAGCGGAAAGGAAGCAGTAGAAACCAGAAGTATTCAGATTAACAGGGGTATTTTTCAAGGAGATTCACTATCCCCTCTGCTGTTTTGCATTAGTTTGATCCCACTATCGAGACAGTTGTCGCAAGCTGACTTTGGTTTTAAGCTCCATGGTGATGAAAGGCCAGTATCACATTTGTTTTACATGGATGATCTGAAAGTGTTTGCCAAGAATGAAGCGATTCTCTCCCAAATGCTGTCTGTCGTGAATGACTTTAGCAATGACATCTGCATGAAGTTTGGTCTTGACAAGTGTGCAAAAATCAATTTAAAAAGAGGGAAACTCACAACGTCTGAGAACATTGAAATTGATACGCACACTGTGATTCAAGATCTTGAGCCAGGTAAAACTTACAAATATCTGGGCATTGAAGAATGTGAAACCATCTCGAATGACAGAATGAAAGAGAGAATTCGTAGGGAGTATTATAGAAGAGTGAGACTGGTCCTGCAGTCCGCTCTGAATTCCAGGAATAAAATATCTGCAATAGGTAGTTTGGCGGTACCTGTAGCCGAATACAGTTTTGGACTAGTGGACTGGACTGAGCAAGAAATTCGCACCATGGATCGAAAAACCAGAAAACTGCTGACAATGCATCATGTTTCCCACCCTCGAGCTGATATACATAGACTTTATGTGGCACGTAAGGAAGGAGGAAGAGGCCTCAGACAAATTGAGGCCTCCTGGCACAACGCAATAGTCGGGTTGGGTAAGTATGTAGTCAGCCATCAAGACGACCCTCTAATGAGGCAGGTCATGAAATCTGACCGAAGAATGGGAAACAGAGGCATTGTTAGTGTAGCAAGAAACATTGCGAAAGAAAACTAGGCAAGACACGTCGAATAACACAGACACTGAACTTCTGATGCTGCTAAACATGAAGTGTGAGACACAAAAAATGTTAAAGAAATCGTGGAGAGGACAAACCGCTCCACGGTCAATACCTAAAAGAATGGACAAGGTGCAGATCAATAAAGATCAATCATTTATGTGGCTTAAAAGGGGAAGGATGAAGCCAGAATCGGAAGCACTTGTAATAGCTGCCCAAGATCAGGCCTTGAGAACACAACATTATGATAAAGCGGTTCTCAAAATTTCCCAAGATGACAAATGCCGCATTTGCCTGGAGCAAGTAGAAACCATTGATCATATTGTCTCAGCTTGTCCAATCCTAGCAAAGACCGAATACCTTAAAAGACATGACAGGGTGTGTAGCTACCTCCACTGGCAGATCTGTACCGCCCTCGAAGTTCCAAACACATGCCCCAAGTGGTTACGAACACTCACCGAAACCGGTGACGTCTGTTGGATTGTGTACGATATTGTACGACCAACAAATTCAAACTGATCGCACGATAGCGGCAAACAAACCGGATATAGTTATCCGGGATTTGGCCAAAAAATCGTGTTTACTTATCGATGTTGCTGTACCTTGCGATCAAAACGTCGTTACCAAGGAGGCAGAGAAACGTCTTAAATACAAGAGTTTGGAAATCGAGATCAGCCGAATGTGGGGCGTAAAAGCACAGGTCGTCCCGATAGTTATCGGAGCTCTGGGATTTGTTCCGCAAAATTTGAGTAAGAATCTTGTCTAAACTCCCAGGTAATTCAAAAGACTGGGAAGTGCAAGAAATTGCTTTATTTGGAACAGCCCACATTTTGCGTAAAGTATTGTAGAGGCACTGATAGTCACCGAATCTGCTCCTTAGGTAGCTGGTTGCAACCTGGAGTAGATTTTATATTCAGCCGACTCATAAGATCTTTAGTCGTGATGTAATGGAATAATAATAATAATAATAATAATAATAACCGGATATTGTTATCCGGGATTTTGAGAAGAAATCGTGTCTACTTGTGGATGTTGCTGTGCCTTGCGATTAAAATGTCGTAACCAAGGAGGCAGAGAAACGTCTTAAATACAAGAGTTTGGAAATTGAGATCAGCCGAATGTGGGGCGTAAAAGCAAAGGTCGTACCGATAGTTATCGGAGCTCTGGGATTTGTTCCGCAAAATTTGTGTAAGAACTTGGCTAAACTTCCAGGTCATTCAAAGGACTGGGAAGTACAAAAAATTGCTTTATTTGGCACAGCTCACATTTTTGCGCAAAGTATTGTAGAGGCACCGACAGTCCCTAAATCTGCTCCTTAGGAAGCTGGTTGCAACCTGGAGTAGATTTTATACTCAGCCGACTCATAACATCTGTAGTCGTGATATGAAGCAACAATAATAATAATAATAATAATAATAATAATAATAGCAATATCATAGTATTGTAATAATAAATATTTGTAGCATATGTAAATTAGGAATACAAATACATTTTTCTGTTCGAAGTAAAAATTTGTACTCTGTCACAGTATTTGTCTGCAAACTATACATTTAATGATTGTATTCTCTACGTCAGGAAAGGGAAACTAGTTATGCCCTCAGTTCGGGAAAAAGTGGCGTGCAATATTCGCGAGTTGTTCACACACGAAACAAAATGAAGTCCCCTGGACGTTTCCATCTTCATTGTTTTCTGTCTTCCCATGTGTCCAGGATGACATTGAGAAATTACTCTACCCCGACGAATATTACTTTTATAATGAAAATGTTGGAAAAGCTAGTGAGATTAAACAATACAAATTTCACGAATATTAACGCTGAATTCTACCGTTTCAAAAATGCGTTACTGTGGTAATGAAAATGTATTACCTTAATTTGAAACTCCGAATCTACAAGTTACATGTACATACAAAAACTGGGAAAGTCCCAAACTTTGATTTTATTCATGAATTATCGAAAACAGGAATAAAAACTTGAAGTTAAATCAATTTGATTTTGATCTTTGCATATATTTTCTAAATTTACATAGCTAATAATATCACCGTGATAGAAATAAATAGTTTGAAACTTTTGTCATTCGTTGATTGGTTCAAATGTTCTCAAGATGGGAAGAAACTCATAAGGCCACACACCCCTTCACTTAATGTGCTGTTGAAGAATACCACTGTAATGACTGAAATTGTTTAACAAAGCTAATAGGCCGTGGTCCAGTCACCTTGCTCGTTACTTCTGAGGAAGTGCGGGGAATTCGTCTGGCCATGGCCTGTCACCCCGGTAAACAATTTCAATATTGGCAGCGGCGGTGAAAACTTCACTGTAAATATTGTTACATTCTTTGACGCTCATTACTAATCTTAACATAGAGATAGGTGTCCAGAAGGAATGGTTTATCACACAAACTAAATGTACTCCACTTACCTGAAACCAATGGCAGTGCGAATGTTCTTCATGAATGTTGATAGAATCAGTTCAAGGACACCAAACAAAATGAACAAAATGTTCTTGAATTTATCTACAACACGTTTTCCGTTTTCCAAATCTATTTTCCATACAGATCTATGCTTGAATATTAAATGAATAAAAAACATTTCGAAAACCTTTCACTTACCGTTGCAGATAACATTTCACATACCGTTGCATGTAACTCACATTCAGTTATGGTAGCAATTAAATATCAGTAACTTGTGTCTTTCAATATGTTAATTATTCAGAGCAACCCAAGGAGTACGAACTCTCAATATTACTCATCGACTATCCTAATTAGTTTGCAAGTATATATTATGTTTCTGATTCTCATCAAAACAGAGCAAACATTTATGCTGAACCACCAAGGTACGATGACTGGCGGATCATCTTCATTATTATCACAGTGTATATTCTATTACCACATACATTTTTGTGATCATAAATACCTTCATTAATCATATTTCACATTAATGGAAACGTTACGCCCAAAGATTATAATTTAACCTGACCGTGAAAACAGTTAATTAAAACATAAATAATACCTCGAAAGAATGGACTGGATCACAGAATACAAATGTTTAATTGAGTAACAACAAACCCAAATGCTTTTAAAACATGAACGGTTCTTCTCACTTAAAATCCCATGGAATTTCATGCAAAGCAACGTGTTTTTGTATATTTTTTAAAAATTTTCTGTCACTATTTCCCTTTTCGATCTGAGAGACGTCTATCCCAGCATCTAGCACATCTGGAGCTCTCCCGAGGCATTAGGGGTTCAAGGGTGTCCCATAAACTAACCTTGCCTCCCTCTCCAGACTTTGTAGCTCCTTCCCACACCTTGCAGGGATGGCTAATGTCCCTCTCACAATCAGGCTGTCCAAAGAATTAAAATTGCGCATTATGGCCAGTCTTTTTTTTAACATTCAGGTACCCCGTAGGTATACTAGTGGGATCGTAGTATTTTGTGACGAAACTTTTAAAGTTTCAGACTTTGATGGCAAACGACAACTCAGCCGCCAACAGCGTTACCCAAGAAACGTTCTTCAAAACTACGTTATCTGGCGGAACTATCAAAGCTGAATTTCTATTATTGGTGAGTACATGTAATTGTATTTTTCGCCTATTGAGAGGAAAATAATTTAATGACATAAACGACCTCTCGTCGATGAAACCATTAATGACAATAATTTCTGTATAATTATATTACCAATTTTCATTCCCGGAAAATGTGCAGTTATTTGTATAACGGGGAGAGGTAGAAAAGAGAATACAGGGTCTCTGACGGAGTGAAGATTCAGAAAATCAGAGTAAAGGATTCGATTCCAGTGAAAGGTAGTTTTTTTGTCTGTTCTATACATTAAAAAAAATGGCATTTGGTCTGTCAATGTTACGCTTAAAGGGTTGAAAAATACACGTTCGCTATCATGTCATAGATCGCATTTGAATTTTTGAAAAAGTGTTTCATAGGAAGTCTAAATATGCAGTATAGATTTTAAATCACGAGTAAGCAAGAATTGCGCAATTATTTTCAGCTTTTATACTTTTTTCACTTTCACATTTTCACTTTTACACGAATAAAACAATTTTTATTTGATGGAGCACAAAAAAGATAATGGAAAATGCGTTCGTGATATCTCGATCATACCTCGTAAAGGGAAACACGTAACAAGGAATACGACAGAATCCTAGCAAAAGGCAATATTTTTGTTGCTGTGAGTAGTTCATTAAATCCCGTCTAGACGTATTCTCTTGGTTTTGTTTTATTGTGACGTTTGCTGAGTTATTTTGCTCAGAAAGAAACCGGAAAAATAGGAAATACAGTAAATGTAAGTAATGATTTTCATAAGCTTTTAAAAAAGTTAAATAATTAAGCGAAAAGTTTTCACCGGCGTACATCTGGTATCTTTACCGCATGTGGAGACTGATTATGGGATGAATGGTTTCTGAGAATACGATACATGTGGTGATGAAAAGGCCGACATAATGAAGCATCCGTGCTCTACGCGGCATTCGAACGAAAACAGTAGAGCAAGCCTGTCAATCCGTGCCCGCAAGAGCCACGTGCCTTTCTAGGAAGAACGTGCTCCTACAAGCACGGGCGACTCCGTCCCTCTCACTCCGTCCCTCTCACTCCGTCCCTCTCACTCCGTCCCTCTCACTCCGTCCCTCTCACTCCGTCCCTCTCACTCCGTCCCTCTCACTCCGTCCCTCTCACTCCGTTCCTCTCACTCCGTTCCTCTCACTCCGTTCCTCTCACTCCGTCCTCTCACTCCGTTCCTCTCACCTCCGTTCCTCTCACTCCGTTCCTCTCACTCCGTTCCTCTCACTCCGTTCCTCTCACTCCGTTCCTCTCACTCCGTTCCTCTCACTCCGTTCCTCTCACTCCGTTCCTCTCACTCCGTTTCCTCTCACTCCGTTCCTCTCACTCCGTTCCTCTCACTCCGTTCCTCTCACTCCGTTCCTCTCACTCCGTTCCTCTCACTCCGTTCCTCTCACTCCGTTCCTCTCACTCCGTTCCTCTCACTCCGTTTCCTCTCACTCCGTTCCTCTCACTCCGTTCCTCTCACTCCGTTCCTCTCACTCCGTTCCTCTCACTCCGTTCCTCTCACTCCGTTCCTCTCACTCCGTTCCTCTCACTCCGTTCTCTCACTCCGTTCCTCTCACTCCGTTCCTCTCACTCCGTTCCTCTCACTCCGTTTCCTCTCACTCCGTTCCTCTCACTCCGTTCCTCTCACTCCGTTCCCTCTCACTCCGTTCCTCTCACTCCGTTCCTCTCACTCCGTTCCTCTCACTCCGTTCCTCTCACTCCGTTCCTCTCACTCCGTTCCTCTCACTCCGTTCCTCTCACTCCGTTCCTCTCACTCCGTTCCTCTCACTCCGTTCCTCTCACTCCGTTCCTCTCACTCCGTTCCTCTCACTCCGTTCCTCTCACTCCGTTCCTCTCACTCCGGTGTCATTCCCCCTTCAAATCCAGAGAGGCACGCACAAACGCAAACGGAAGCGGCGCAAGGCGTCGAAGAGTGTCCACACACGAAAATAGGTAGCCCAGATTTATTTAATCAATGAACTGAGCATTTTTATTATATTTATTATTTATTACTTTTTCATATGTATTTTTGTATATTCTGCACTGTATAAACATTTTTGCCATGTGATAGGAATTTGTTTTAATGGCAAACTCTTTCCTTGTTTTCATTTTGTGTCATTTTTTTTACATCATTCAGTTACTTGTACATAGAAATAATGTGATATCAGTTAACAAGTTTCTATAAATTAACACTTGCTTACGGGCGGATATCTCTTAAAAGACCAGAATCTTTGTTTCTTAAACCTCCTAACTTGAATGTAGAAAGATAATTCAATTATTACACCCTTGAGTAAACAGATTACAAAATTATATTTCGACTCGAACCGATTAATTTTACTCTAAATCGACAATCTGAAATCTGCCTGGTGTATTATTTCGTTTTAATGGATAATTTCTTGGTTTTGGTAGAAGAAATGCAAATTATTATAGCTATATTTGGGGAAATGACCGTCAACCGACTTCTCCAAAAGACAGTCGGTCTGATTGTGGTCCGACTGTGGACCAATTATCAAACGATCGTTTGATGTACCACCCCTCTCCGGAGGAAATTTTTACAACCGAATCTCAATCCAGTTGCCCTGAACACAGTGCATGCACACACTGGTGAGCTGAGAAATCTCCCAATACCACGGACTTCACACAATCAAGCTGTCAGATATCTTGGGCTGAATCTCGATACCCGACTTATTTGGAAAAACCACATTACAGTAAAAGCCCAGGAAGCCAAAATAAAAATAATCCAACTGAAGCCACTTCTAAAGTCCAATAGTAAACTCTCTTTAAACAATGCTATCAGCCTTTATAAAACAATAATCAGACCCTTAATGATTTATGCATATCCCATCTGGACCAACTCCTCTAAAACGAATATCAACAAATTACAGATCATCCAAAACCATTTCCTCAGACTGGCCACTCATGCACCCTGGTTCATCTCAAACGTTCAACTCCACAAAGAATTCAATTCACCCCCCATAATTCACCATATTGCGCTCCTATGTAACAACGTCTTCTCCAAAAATTACACAATAACCCAAGCAGCCCATTACGACGTAGCCACCACTTTTCAACTCCTAACTAGAATTAAAAATAGATATCCATTAGATACATTCTTCAGCATATTCTCAGAGATGAATTAATCCCGTAGGTGCTCGGCGAGTTTCCTATTCATGAGTAGTTAGCAGTATTGCAATTAGAAATTAAGTTTAATTGTAAGTCTGACAGCATATGATGTAGTATTATAAATACTGAAGTATGTACATTCATTCAAGAGTAAATATGTATTAAAAATAAAAAGAATACTCTGGTGAGCTAGTTACCTTGCACGCGACCTATGCCTAGAGAGTAAAAGGCCGCACCCCCAAGCCTGTGCGCCTCGAGACAGGCTCATCCAACAAACCTGCTTGAACAAACCATGAACACACTAATGTGTGAAATCAAGACCAAGTCAGCTATACCTCACATACGAAACGTCAGACCATTTAGGTTACAGAATTGATCAAAATATGTGGTCTAAAAAGTGGCAGTATAACATCAAGCCCGCATATGCTTTTTAACGTTTTCAATGGACGGCGTACAACCAATCACACTCTAGTGCAACAATGCAGGTGTTATCGCTTTCAAATAATTATTCACACAATTATAAATTAAACTCAGCCTATAATTTTGAAATGCGTTCTTTTAATTTTTATTAAAGCATTATTTTAATTAAACAAGTTATTTTAACTCCCGGAGGCGACGAAAAATCTCCAGAAGTATCGACATACTAGTGGTGGGCTATGCATTTGATGTGCACGAAAAAAGACATGCCATGCTTTGCCATGAAAAGTGTCAATGTACTGATTCACTAATATACTTAGCAACTTTACTATGTATCATCAAAGTGTAAAGTACATTAAATGGTTCTTCGATCATCGATATCCTCAATAGTTATTATTACGGTGGTTTGAAATCCACAAGTTCACGTTAACAATTACAGCCTTTCCGACGCACAGTCACGTAAACATTTAACTTTTGAATAACAACCATAACCAGTCATTAATTTCCAATGAATCTACACAAACTCAGAAAATGTAGATGAAGCAAAGACTTGATATGAACTCATGGGCATTCCTTGTAAGTCCGTTTCGCCTTTTTATGGTCAAATGTGTTTTTTAACCAAAGGACTGATCAGGTAATCAACGGTATACCTCTGTCTGTAAAAGCAAGTCTAGATGGCGCTGCTGGTAATGAAACAATGGTATTAAAAGCAAATAACGCGCAAAACAAGTTTGTATTTAATTAAACGAAAGAGCAGAGGGAACGGAATGAAGAGAATTCGATTTACTGCAGAAGCAAGCAGAGTAAGTCCACAGATGAAATTCAGCTTAAAAGCGGGTATTTGGGCCACGGTACTGGGCGTTTAATTATTTTCAGTAACACGGGGGTTTTTAGCCTTTATTTCCACTGTTGGTTTCGAATCCACACATTTGTTGAAACGATGAAACCTGATTTGTCACATTTCATCGAACTTTGTTTAGATAAAATGAATAGCTGCGATGGTAATCAAAAAGCAAGTTTTAAAATGTGAAACTTTAAAACGAGATAAATCGCTTTTCTTCTAATGCTCTCTCGACCTATCGAACTCGGCAAAAAACCCTCAATCAAAAAAAAAACAACGTTACTCTCGAAATATTAAAGTTTTTTCTACGACTATGTTTTTATTACGAATCATCATTTGTTTCGTCTCTACTCTTCATAATTGATTTGATGGGAGCCCCTTCCTTCGTAAACGTATGTGTAACAGGAGACGCTGATTTCGCGACGTTAGGTTGTGATGCATTGTTGTTTAGTACGCGTTTCTATTGTATTATTGGTACATCGTTGTTATAATTACTGAATTTAAAATGGTTAAAAACAATGCTGACATGCCACAGGAATTGTTCGAATTTGCGAACGCCGCAGTATCTTCTAAATTACCCAAAATTCCTACGTTAATTACGAAATTGATATATTTCTTCAAGTTGCTTCGAGTTTAAGAAAAGTTCGTTGCGTTTTCGTTGAAGCAACGTGTCTCTGAACCCTTGTTAGGCGTTTAACACTTACCTTGCAGTAATCCTCTGTGTTATCTTTGTCAAGCCTCGTCAGTTTGCAGCCTGTGCTGTTTATCCCTTCGGCCAAAGGCTCGACACCGTTATATCCCGGGGTTCCCTCACGGTCTCCCACTAGGAACCCGCGAGTCTCAAATTCGCTTAACCTCCGTGATTTCAGTAAAGTAAGAAGTAAACGAATTCGGCTTAACGCCGCTAGTTCATAATTACATGTTAAAAAATACGTACTAATATCGTGTGAACAGTTAATTATAAGTTAATAGTTATTGCGACGAGTTTAAATGTAGTGAATTAAAAAATTTTCGCCATTAATGTGTGCTTCATTTTCTTGCTTCTCTCGTACGCTATCTAACGTGCGTAAAAGTCTTTTTCTCGCTGTGACGACACCGTGAAAAAGAATCTTTCAATCATGGTGATCAGTTTTCAGAAGTTTTGAGAAATGACTAACTTCACGCACGCGTATCAGCAAGCATAAATCCACATTTTTATACAATCGTCGAAAAACGTTTGTTTGTAACGTGATGACAGTATTCTTCAAAAAAATTCATTTCACTTTTAGAATATTTACATTTTAAAAATATTTAAAGATTTATAATAAGCGTTTTAAAAGTAAATCGTATAGTTGTTAACTTCATATGTCTCAAATTCAATATTCAATTATTGAGAGTTCGCGGTTGAAGATGCTTACACCTTTTATATCCAGTCTTCATTGGCACATTACCACAGAGATTGTTTAGTTCACTTTCGTCTTCCATTATGTTAAAGAGAGTAGGGTGATCAAGAGAACATGACTTCTGTTGGGTTTGCACTCTTTTATTTGGACTCTTCAAGTCCTACGCTGTGGCAGCCGCAAAACTCAACAGTTTGTTGAAGGACCTCAGTGGGTTTTTTTCTGTTCTTTTTTTCAACTTTTTTCCAAATTGAATAACATTGACTAGAATATAACTCTACACTCTGTTCGTGGCTAAGATTTATTGCGTGTTTTAAATAATTTATTTTATGTTAACGTTATCATGTTCCATACATACGTAAACTTTAATGAACCTGTGACTAATTAAAAACAATACTTGGACCATACCAGTTGTCTAGGTGATGTCAAAAAGTTATCTTCTGCAGAACCGTAGTTTTTATACTATTGATTTCCAATAGTGACAATTTTTTATAAAATGCTGCCCAACAGTTTTAAATTTTAACAAAGTTTTTACCAACCTGGCCCGAAAGTGTTAATGTATTGTATTATTTGGTTTTATTTTATTTAATTTCATAATTTATGTTTTACCCATTTTATTGATCAAAATCCATTGCTTTATTATTACAACTTTTATCATTTTTAGAAAATTTTGAAAAAGACAAGTTCGAAACGACCGAAACGTTAAAACGACAATAAATGATTCTAAAAAAATAGTATTTTAGTGTTTTTAAAAAAATGTCTAAATACTTTTGTAAAAATTGCTGTTTATTGTAAAAATTGCTGTTGTTATTCCAGATATATGAAAATAAAGATTTCCAGAATAATCCTGTTTTAAGATGTGAAATATGAAATATGTAGGTACACCCGCCTTTAGAGGTATGGAAAAAAGCCGCCAACTATTAAACATGCGTCGACTTAAAAAGTTTGATACTTGACTGTGCTTCTTCATATTGTATTTGAAACCTAACGCATTCATTTTGAACTGTTTGAAGAACATCAGCTGTTGATTCATTTAAATCGTCGTAAACAACAACACCGTAATCAAGGATGGAGAGCCATATATAACTAGTATTTCTTTGATTTTGGCAAGAAGGCATTTGGAAGTGTCATACAATTTGCTACATCCTTCACAAACATCATGTTTCCAATATAAAAATTTATCAATGATGAGACTAAGATATTTTTCTTTACAGCGTGAAGGCATAAACGTGCAGTTAACTTTCATAATAGAAATGTTTAAATTTGAATGTGCTTTGTGAGACCAACAGGAGGCAATAATTGAGTTTTTGATGAGTTAGATCGTTTTTGATAGTTTTAGATAATCTATTTTTGACCCTTCAAATAAGGTTGCCCAATTGTAATTTGTCACTGCAGAAGGTTTCTGGCTATATAAAATGTAGGTAATCTCCAACATATGATTGCACGAAGGAGATATCTTTGGCTTAGATCAACTAGTGGTGCTCCAACAGCACATACTTTCTCGCGTTATTGGAAACAGTTACATAATATTGAAATATTACAATTTTCGAAAAAAGCAATATCCGCAAATAGAACCGTTTTTCCTACCGTCCCTTGAAACATAAATGGAGAAAATTTTTAAAAAAATTAGAGCAGTTTTGGAGAAAAATGAAATTGATTGTACATTTCAAGCGCAAATACGCAAAAACTACATGTTTTTTTTTTTTAAAGTATATGGCCTTTTTAATGAGCTAGTTTTGTACAACAGACTTTGTCTCAGACAAAAATCTCTATCGTCAATTTTGTAGTTTCATATTTTTTTTTCAAAAATCAAGGATTTCAGCGAAAATGAGACCTGCGCCGTTTACTTAAAAGTACTTAGCACTATTCAAAATCAACATTTAATTAAAAAAATTGAGTCTTTTTTGGTAATTTTGAAAATGTCCGAGGGGATTCATTTAAAATACCGCTCAAAATCAAAATATCGGTTTCAAATTCTAGAGGCCGCGACATCAGCCAGAACAATTGAGGAATATTAATTTTGGAGAAAATCGGTTGAATCGGTTTAGGCGCTAGCGCCGACCACAAACGGACGTTTTTGCCGTCAATTCATTTTCGGTATCAAGAACCAACAAAACACAGATTCTGGCTACACCACATGTTAGAGAATTTTGTTTCTATATTTATCAACTGGATTTATCCACTTGTCGGTACCAACGTCCGCGAACAAGAGTTTTTCTCTCTTCTTCAGAAGCGAGAAGAAGATTACATAACTCTCTTCTTTAGAAGTTCCTTTCTTAAGTGTGAGAAAGAATAAAGAAAGCGCTTCACAAATCCCTGTAGCATTCATCGTAAAACTACCTCATAGAGGTAATAAGATAGTACATTCAACAACTTGACTGTTACTAAAATAACTAATCGAAAGAGTATGTAAGCCAGTGATGTCAAGGTCTTCTACTGCTGGCACTGGCACGCGTCGTAGCACCGTAACATGCCACGGAGCTGCTTTGCGCAACTAGCTTCGGGAAAGGGAACTATTACGAATAGTAATCTCGACGTTTTACAAGAGGGATGGCGTTGTCTCTGGTGGCAAGGTAATGAACTGCGTGGAGGGCGATATCGTAATGGCACTCTTGCCACGGACTCCTGCTCCTGGCATCGACCTTGACCACAGTGATGCAAGCCTTTGTAGCTGTAGGGGCTAATCTGTGGTTTTGCGAACCGACTACGGGAGTTTCGAACCTCGACTGTAAACTGGTCTCACCAGTCACAAGTGCGTGCACGTGATTTAGTTAATGTCACTGCCTCGTTGCGAATTCTAGGGGCCGTCAACTGTGATCGATCAATTAGTAGGTCTTTTGACCAATTCAGACGAATAGCAGAACAGCCTTAAGCAATGGATCGTGCGAGCGCTTGCGAATCTACCTTCACTGTCCTGCCCTTGCTACCATTTATGGGGTGTAACGATGCGATGATCTCCATATGGTCACCGCTCGTTGATGTAGAAGCACCAGAAACACTACGTGAACACTTGATTATAACTCAACCTGGCCAGCAGAATCAAAGAGGAGGAGACAGAGCGAGGAAGAAAATGAGTCAGAGAGGGCAAGTGGAAGAGTCGGAGCTAGAGAGAGGGAGAGAAACAGGGTGAGAGAGGGAGATTGAGAGAAAAGTCGAATCAGAGAGAGGAAGTGGAAGAGTCGGAGCTAGAGAGAGGGAGAGAAACAGGGGGAGAGAGGGAGATTGAGAGAAAAGTCGAATCAGAGAGAGGAAGAGAGGAAGAATGGTGAGGACAGGCAGAGATAAACGAGAGGGAGAGAGAGAAAGAGGAGGAGAGAGAGGAGGAGAGAGAAAGGGGAGAGAGGGAGAGAGGAAGAGAGGAGGGAGGGGGAGAGAGAGGGAGGGGGAGAGAGAGGGAGGGGGAGAGAGAGGGAGGGGGAGAGAGAGGGAGGGGGAGAGAGAGGGAGGGGGAGAGAGAGGGAGGGGGAGAGAGAGGGAGGGGGAGAGAGAGGGAGGGGAGGAGAGAGGGAGGGGAGAGAGAGGGAGGGGAGAGAGAGGAGGGAGAGGGAGGGAGGGAGAGAGAGAGAGGGAGGGGGAGAGGGAGAGGGAGACGAAGGGATAGGCAGAAAGAGGGAGGAGGACGAGACAGATGAGAGATAACGGAGAGGAGGGAGAGTGAGGGGAAGGGTCGTGCTGTCCATTAATAGCCGCAGGGCCTGCCGCCAGCTCAGAGCCTGTGCTGCCCGGTGCAGTTGCTGGCTTCCCAGTGGCCGTGGGTCATGAGGCAGGTAGTGGCCGTGTCGCCCCCGACGCCACCTGCGCCCGCTCCCAACGAACAACGACACCGGCACTCCCTTCGGCCGCGACAGAATTTGTGTGACGCCCCACACAAGGACACATTTTCTCTGATCCATCAAGAGGAAAATGAATATTTCATGGTCCAAAATCGTATCAAATGAATCCAAATTTAGCACTAAAATGTGACAAGCTTTGAGTTTTAATTTTTAAAACTGATAACTTATTTTACTTCTATTCATCAATTCTCTGTTAAACATTTAATTACAAAGT
Organism: Acheta domesticus; assembly: GCA_031308135.1. Taxonomy (NCBI): domain Eukaryota; kingdom Metazoa; phylum Arthropoda; class Insecta; order Orthoptera; family Gryllidae; genus Acheta; species Acheta domesticus. The sequence continues at coordinate 202,381,691 of JAHLJT010002406.1, forward strand.
TTTCTTCCATTTAAGAAACAATTGTTTCACATACATACAGATTTACTTGCGGCAAAATTTGTAATCTACCGTAACAATTGTATGTAATGAATTCTCTCTGACCATTGTTAACGACTTGTATCATATTATTCATGAGAGCCGAACGTGCTTATGGAAAATCTGCAATGAAGATGAGATGAGTTATAATATTTAATTAATAGAAAGAAATAATTACAATGCTTTGGTGGAAATTTCACAAAACGTTCACCACTTCCCGGTGGTAATCCACCGAACAGAACAAAGAGACCCTTCAGAACAACATTCTGAAGTAAGCGTTCTGGAATTATTTTTACTAATAAATTTGCTCTATGAATACTACTCGCTCGAGCAGCTTGCCACTTCGGTAGTAGATCTTTTAGCAGTTCCTATGCAGCAATTTAGCCCAGCTGATGACGGGCATTAGCCAGTCTTGGTAGTATAGCCACTAAGTACACGTATTCAGTCACCCTGAAGTCACAATACAAATATCAACCTACACATCTACTTGTTGCAACTTCAGCATTCTGATGCAACAATCTGGTAAACATCCGAAGACCTCGATTTCCCTTTAACTGTTATCCTTCCCTCTCACTACTCCCTTGCATAATGAAGTGACCATTACAAAGTTAATATTAAAGCAATGCTAAATTACTTCGTTCTATGTTTAGTTTTTACTCCATTCCAGAGCACACTTCATAGTATTCGGGTTTGTTTTTGAACATAATGTTTATGGAATTAAAAAGAGTTTGTTTTTATTGTTATAAAATCACAAGAATTTTCTGTTCAAAATGGTGTTTGAAATAGATCACAGTCACTCCTGACAGTCTTTATTTTACTTGTGATATAATGTTTTGCATAAATATGATCCGATTTTTTTAAAGAGCGGTTCTTCCATCTGTCAAAATTATTTGAAAAGTTTATTTTTCAATACGCCTTTGAATGTGAAAGTTCTAAAAGTTTTGAGTTATGAAGGTTTTTGAGTTTTGAAAGTATCGATTGAGTTTGAGATTGAAAGTTTCGATTTGAATAACCTGGAATACACAACTTATTTCCGGTGTTGGTTTCCGAGGAGGCATGTTACGAATCGGAGATGTAGGCCCTACAGATATTCAAATTTAGATCGCCTTTCCCTTAAGCTAACTCTTCTGTAGCCAATGCAACTTTGTTCAGCTTGCTTTTGTAGTACGAAGTTGAAATTGCAGGGTTTGTTAGTGAAAGGCTTCTGCATTTACTGAAAACATATTTTTCTGTTTACTTAAGTAATAACCATTCTGTTAAAATGTATTAATCTTATCCCTTATCACTTCGAATCCACTGCGACACCGCAATATCAGTGAACGAAAGCGAAAAGCGAATCGTGAGAACGAGGGAATTAATTGCGTATGTCGGAGCCTCGTCAAAATATTGAACAAGCGTAATGAAGCGTCAACCCGCCTTAAAAGTTTGAGGTTATAAATTCGAGGGCGTTTCGCTCGCTGGTCCTAGTTTTCTTACGCCATGTTGTTGGGAAAGCGAGTTCTTTACGTTCGGACGGTAAGGGATAAGAGCAAATTTATTTTCTTCAGAACATGGTAAAAAAATTAAAACAAGAAAATGTGTACAATTCCAAAAACAATGAGTTCTGAAAATAGTGTAAATGAGGCATTGCATATCTTCAAGGTAGGAAGAATTGAAAATTATCGTAATGGCCGTAAATTATAGCATTAAACATTAAATTCTTTATCCTGTCAGCGTAATACATAGTAGTTTTCTTGCAGTCATTAACAACATCGTTACCATTTTTCGTCCATTAATTATATTAAAGGTTCAAATGCGTTATTAAGCATTGTTCAAAACTGTATTTCAAATTGAAAATGCAAGTGTTAATGTTGCTCGCTTTTATTAACGTCACACCTCTTGCGAATACGAAAGAATGGTGTAATGAAAAGGCCTTGCAATTACTACTAAATAGATTAATTTTATATTGAAATTGACAAATGAAAGAAAAATATCAATGTCGACCAGAACAAAAGTAGCAAACAACACAATGATATCTACCAGTAGACACGTGAACACGTAGACACGTAAAGTTCAAACAATGTCGGTATTAATTGCAAATGAAAATATTGTTCTTAGTAATTACACAACATCTTGAATCATAAGCTGAATTACATTTCGTATAAATTTGCAGTTCAAGATATAAAAACAAGCTTAATATTGCAGATCAAAATTAAAAACTCACTGTCCTGATTTTGACATCGCTATTCGTTAAAATTCAGTAAATAATATCTTACACGATATTTGCAACAGTTTGAATATTAATTTTGCATAGTACGCAAATAGCTCCAGAAACACCCAAAGTACAAAACCGTTTGCAAAATCTAAACAAGAAATTTCAATGTGTGTTCAGTTACATTAATGATAAGAAACAAATAACATTCTTGTGACTCACTTTGTGAAGATATCATGATGATGATGGCTGCCACCAATGATCTTGCTCTGGAAATAATTCATGTCTCTTGATAGAAGTAGCAAAATATTTTTTGGTAACAGAATTCGGTTCTTGCGACACGAAATATAAATTAAAACTCATTGACAAATGTTTCTTAAAACCACAAAAATTTAGAACTAACACACGCGTACTAAATCTCGTGATTTTCTCCAGTGTGATGACCTATCGCACCACACTTCGGCATCAAACTGACTTGCGCCAGCCTCTACTTCTGCGGACCTTCAGCGCGAGTCTAGGGCTGCTCACCGCATTAAATTCCAAAGGGTTTCCAAGTCACCCTCTTTGAATCACTTCTCGCGCTCTTCCTATCAACTGCCCAATTAAGCTAAAAGAAAACCTTCTAAGAAAACTAGTTTTCTGAAATTCATTCAAGTAATAAAAAAGAATAATAACAACGGCTTTCAAAATACTGCGCTGTGTTTGAATAGTTCACTTACACACCTGCTTGTTACAAGTTTCAAATACTTTTCAAACATTATGAAGTAATGTTAAGGTCTGGGACTGAAATTTTTCCTTGGACGTTCATCCATAACTGCCTTCTTCGCAGTCGTTTGGAAATCGTAATGCCAATTCCTCTTGTGTTTTGGAGAACGCATGTTGGTTCCTAGCAAGTATATGCTCCGTCCAACAGTCCTTTCTACCTACGTTTATGGAATCTTTAAGGGTTTTATAAAATTGTAAATATGAATGTACGTAACGGTAATACGGTAATAAAACGACTAAGTTAACATTTTATTGTGATCGAAAGATGATGGAGGCATTTAAAAAAACACTTTCGAACTTTGGAAGAAGTTCTCACATTGAGACAAAAGCAAACAAGGAGGTTTAAATAATGAACGATCCGTCACATTTTGGAGATATTATGCAAATACGTTAAAATTAGAAATTAATGTTAAATTACTCAAAAATGTATTTTGTGATCAAATTTGAAAAATTGTTTTAAAAACTTGCATAAAAATAACCCAACTTCTTTTAAATCATTTTCTTTAATTCACTGAAGGGGGGAGAGGATTTGAAATGAAAAGTACATTCGAGGGGTTACAAATTGGTCACAGAAGTTAGAGATGTTTAAAATAACTTACATTTCCATATTTAATTTCTGAATAGATAGATATTTATAACTTCTGTAGGTAAGTTTAGCAACCTGGTGG
>JAHLJT010002406.1:202386350-202470487 GCA_031308135.1 Acheta domesticus
GGTGGAACCGTGAGAGCTGAGACAGTAAATTCGTCGTGTGGAGGAAAGGAAATTGTGGTGAAACTACGCCGGTACGAGAACGGCCGCCGGCGACAGGTGGGCAGGCAGAACATCCGTTTGCGCAAGGTCACCTCTCGCAAACGAGTTGGGCACGCGGTCGCGCCGCGTGGAAGACGACGGTAGTGGAAGGCATATAAGTAACAATAATTATGAACAAGAACAGATGGGTAATCGAATATAAAATGCCGTTCAGGGTGCTCACTAAGTAGTAAGGAGAGCAACAGTGTCTGTAGTGGTTCACGAATGGCATATCGTTTTTAGAGAAATGGAGGTTATATAATGAAATAATAAATGTAAAGATGATAGGAATAGTCGGAGATGTATAGTGTAAACCATTTAATCTGTATTCAGTAAGGATTTGCGACCAGGTCCATGATGTGAATTATGTTATTAATGTGAAGTTTTTTTTTGACTAAATCCGTTTCTGTGATGATAGATTCTTTGAACTCAGATAATGATGATTAAAGTATCCCCCTCAAAGAACCCCTGTGCCCAAATAAAAACAATCACAAAAATTATTATATGTGCACCCATGAAACGACAAGGGTAAGTACGGTCACAATATATATTATATATATATATATATATATATATATATATATATATATAACACTATAACTTTTAAATACATTATATATAATAACATTCTATACAATGCAATAAATAATGATCTTCCGAATTAAACACATTACAATAATTACGCAGTACAATAATATAATAATTATTAACCGGATTAGTGAACAAGAACGAGTTGTATGATTTTTATTTTAAACAGATATGAGACGTCTGGCAAATGTCCTAGAAATTATTCTTCATGAATGTGAAGGTGTATTTCCTGATTAATTGTTGTGGACTGTTGATGTAATAGTATAATTTATTATACTTGTAAATAAATCAATGCGCAATAATCGGCATTAATACTACCAAATAATCGTACCTTTTTAGTAATATTTTTGTTCGCAGAAACAGTGCCCAGTTAATTATGTGTTTAACAGAGTTTAAAGTTCTGATTCTCAGAAAATGTTCTTTAAGATACTTCAATTAGTTTCAGCCTACAATTCTCAATTAAATCTTTGAGAAGTCGTTAAAACAAAAATTTTCTGGTTAATTAAAAGGTAGACTGATGTACGTCTTGCCCTGAAATGCACCTCATTACAATAGTTAACACAATAAAGTTGTAGTGATTCAGACTGGTTCACGTGTGTAGACAATTTTCACAAGTTCTGTTAAGAATTACATGCAAATTATACAGATAAAAACTTGGTATGGGTCGTGGCAGCGTAGTGGTTAGGACACACGCTGGCCTGAGGGACCTGCTAACCTGAGGGACTACTAGCCTGCTAACCTGAGGGACCCGGGTTCAAATCCCAGCATGGCTGGGGATTTTTATCCGATGATGTCCTATTCAGGGCGATCCTCAGGTTCACTCAGCCTTCTTTCCAAATGAGTACCAATATTTACTGGCTTTATTAACAGTAAATATTGGGTAAAAAAGGTGTCCGGTTGAAGCATGACGCTTGCCACGCCATCTTCACCCCACTTCCAACCACTAGAACGAACATCTACGAATACCCGTTACATTCTTCTGTACAGAGGGCCTTGGAAGTGGGGATAAACCGGAAAAAATGGCTGAAAGTGGAGTCCTAACCTCCTCTAACCCTAAGCAGGACAATCCTGCAGCACTAAAGTGCAAAGAGTAAATTAATTAATTAATTAAAACTTGGTACTGTCTCTTAATTGAAAATCACTTTTTCAGACGCCAAAAACTACGAATGTAATATTAGTAGTCGCTGTGACTTGAAGGAGTAGTATTTTCTCAAGTTTATCTTGTTATCACATATTATAATACACATATGGTTAGGCAATGCCGTTGGCATAAGTGCTTATAGTTTGCGACTAGATCCTAAAGATAATAGGCAATGCAATACTGTCTCTTAATTGAAAATCACTTTTTCAGACGCCAAAAACTACGAATGTAATATTAGTAGTCGCTGTGACTTGAAGGAGTAGTATTTTCTCAAGTTTATCTTGTTACACATATTATAATACACATATGTTAGGCAATGCCGTTGGCATAAGTGCTTGTAGTTTGCGACTAGATCCTAAAGATTTTATGAATCTGTGCAGGAACCTGTCCAGAAAGTGTCCTTCTGATAAGCCAGGCTGATTCGGAATTTTCGTAACATACAATTTTCTTCTCAAACTCATTTCAGTATTCTGCTGCAGATAGATAAATTCTTCTAAGATTGAGTCATGGAATGCCTACACCCAAAAAAAATTCTTATCAGAGCACCGCGCAAAAAAATTCTTATCAGAGCACCGCGCCGTTAGAATTCGCGCATAGACATTAGCTGAAACTCCACTGATTAATTTATTGAATGATTATATCGTTTTTGGGCGCGTCAACTGCTAAGGGACTAATGACTGTAGAGTCATTAGTCCCTTAAGTGTAGTGTTTTTATTACTGGAGGTGGCAGTTGTATTCTTCCCCCGCTGGATGGTGTGAACCGGCGCCGACCTACCCCAACCAGGTACCTGGTTTTCCCCAACCAGGTACCTCCCACCAGCGAGGCATCGCCCCAGACGGGACACGTTCTCGGATCTCGACTGGTCTCCCGAAGCGTGTGGTACTGTAGTGCATGCAGGTGCGTGTGTGCGTGTGTGTGTGTGTCTGTGTGTGTATGTGCGTGTGTGTGTATGTGTGTGCGTGTGTGTGTGCGCGTATGTGTGCGCGTGTGTGTGCGTGTGCGTGTGTGTGTCTGTGTGTGTATGTGCGCGCGCGCGTGAGTGTGTGTGTGTGCGTGTGTGTGTGTGCGCGCGCGTGTGTGTGTGTGTGTGTGCGCGTGTGCGTGTGTGTGTGTGCGTGTGTGCGTGTGTGTGTGTGAGAGAGAGAGAGAGCGAGAGAGAGCGAGAGAGAGAGAGTTGACGGGAGGACAAGGAAGACCAAGAAAATATCGCGGGCGCGGCCATGGCCCATTTTCTTAGGGTACTGCTGGCATTCGCCTGGTGTTGACCGTAGAAAACCCTGGAAAACTAACGATCAGAGCGGCCAGCGCCTAAGATTCTCCTCCAGACAACCGCTAAATTCGACCTACCAATTAAGCGTCGAAAATCTTGCCACAGTCGTGACTCCCTAGGACCTCTCGATCAGAGGCACTGCAGTGACATCAGCTGATGCCCTGGGCCAATTCAGCCGCTGGCTGAACTCTGCCTAGCTACGAAACACAGCGTCGAAATTCCGCCCCGTCTGGTGTCTATCCCTAGAACCTCTCAGTCAAAAGTCGCTTCACAGTCATTGGCAATGGCTCGGAACTGAACCGGTAGTTTCTGTCAAAATGCACACAAACTTTTTTAAAAAACTTAAATGACTCTTAAAGTAGACATTTCTTTTCTGTAATAAAGCGTTCTGGCATATATATTTCCCATTTTGTGTATGAAATTTGAACGTCCTAGTTTCATCTTGATAACCGAACATTAGTTGTTCGGTTACCAGGAGCCGTTAATGCTCTTAAACCATGCTCTCCGCTTTACTGCTATCTGCGCTGAACTAGACTAAAGAACCAAAACTTTACGGACGATACAGAAGTAGCTGCTTTAAGAGGCGAATGTATAAATAGTCATTATATTATAAGTCCATACTGTGAGAAGAATACGTTTTCTCAAAAGAAAAGAGGATATATAAAAACGTTGGCAAAAAGCAAAAGACTTTTCGTATTCGCAAGCTCATGTTGAAAAATGCTCCACAGTTGATACTGATATACTTCCATTGTTTCCGTAAAATGAACGGCCATTGTCTTTCCAATTAGCTTCGGAATTTTCTTTGGAGGCAGACTTGCAATCCGCAGACGTCCCAGAGAAAAACAATTTTGGGGTCATTTAACTATTCTTCGTCGTTTTTCTTCCTAATTCGTTGGATTTTCGTTTAACTCGTCGTGGAACTGGCAGTAATGAGATTTGCGCGAATTGCGACGTTCTCGCGAGAAAACTTTTTCATGACGACGTTTGTTCAGTAATGAATGTGAAATTCAAGTTAATTTAACTCGTTAAATATCGTCCGATTAAAGTTGCCCGGCTCTTTGCCTTCTCACAAAAAAATTTAATAATCACAACCAACGGTGGATATTGACTAAGCACGTAAATTGACGGAATCTGCACAGTGTCTGCTTTAACCTCTCCTTTCACAGTCTTCATTTTTTGTTTGACCATGCTATTCTTTTGAAAGAAAAAAAGTATTTGAACAATATAATATGACATATAATCCCCCAGAGAATGCCAACGAAGTGTAACGCAGAATTTAGCCTCAACATCGTCATAAAAGAACCTTCTGTTAGCACAACTCATTGCCGGATCAGTAACTTCCCGTATCTAAAAGCTAATCCAATTTAATAAGTTGATCAACAACTCGATTGATTGATTTTAATGTTTCCGGTCAGATCAACTGCTATGTTAATTAGTCGCGCTATTACATTGAATGTTCTATCCAGGGAGATACTGAGAGAGATGGCAGAGATGGCATCAACTGATGTTACTGCAGTGCGTCTGGCCGGGAGGTCCTAGGTCGTCCTAGAAGATCCTAGTTCGAGTTCTGATGGTGGTAGGATTTTCTTTATTAGCTAAATAGCTAGTCAATGTGCATAGGAGAATTCCAGCGGCCGGCTGCTCTGATCGGTAGTTTTCCGTGGTTTCGGCGATCCACACCAGGCGGATTCCGGAGCAGTACCCTAACGAATGGGCCACGAACCGCGCGCGATATTTCCTTCTCATTACATGCCCTATCCTACCCCTCATTTACGCATACACTTCCATACACTACATTACCACACATGCCAGGAGACCGGTCGGGAGCTTCGAGCTAGTCCCGGCCGGGGCGGTGCCCTGCTGGTGGGAGATACCTGGTTGGGGAAAACCCTGCTAGCGGACAGGTAGGTCGGCACCGGAGTTCCTTATCCATCGCGAGAGGATCAACCCAACCCCCTGAGCAAAGCCATGCACTACACCTACAGGGCTAATAGCTTTAGCAGTTGACGCGCTAGGGATCAATCAAGTACATCAATCAAGTAAGTCAATCAAGTAAGTCAATCAAGTAAGTCAATCAAGTAAGTCAATCAAGTAAGTCAATCAAGTAAGTCAATCAAGTAAGTCAATCAAGTAAGTCAATCAAGTAAGTCAATCAAGTAAGTCAATCAAGTAGATGAAGAATGTGCAGGTGTTTTCGTTTCTCTTTCCAATGAACGCGTACGTTTAACTGATTTACAAGAGATTTATTAGAGCAAAATCGGTAGCTGTGAACGATCTAATCGGTGGGGACCGTGGTTTCTCTCATTTCTTCCAGGCGAAAATCGGAGAAACTTCCTACACAGTGGGCCACGGACCGCGCGCCATCTTCTCTTCTCTTTTCCATCCCCATTCCTTTACCCTCCATCCCTCAAAGTACGATCTGGAACGCTGTGGGGGACGGGAGAATTTCATGCTCCCTCTTCCTCACACTTACCTCGGAGCAACAGGTACCAAAATTCCCCAACGGATTGAATTTATCTGACAAAAAATGAGATGAACAAACATCAGCAACAAACGATACATTTTGCATCCCTTACTTCCTTTTTCCTTGATCCCAACTCTCAAAACGCCTGTGTGCTTTAAAATATACAATATTACGATTTACCTTTACCTTCGAATTGTATATTTAAAATTTGATTAATTAATGTGGAAAGAAAATGTTCCATAACTTTTGATGTAATCTTCATTTTGTAAAAATTGTTGTCCCAGTTCTCTGAAAGGACAAAAATTTGTTTCACCATTAATTTATAATTGAAGAATGGTAAATAGGACCTTTCAAAAACAATTTATGTTTTTAATGCAGATGCAAACGGAGGACACCGACGTTTTTACTTTCTCGCCTTATTTAGGTTTGAATTGATAAAACACGAGCTACCGAAAAAAGAGAAAATTGATCTAGTGGTCTCGCTGGAATCAGGGTATATCTGTTAATTCGTCACCAATTTGAAAGGTTGTAATGTTTCAAATACTTCGCGGTTTCACAGACAAACGTCCCGTTTCTTGGCATTGGACTCTCTCTGATTCTCACGGCTTCATATTGAAGTGCCACCCACATATCTGCGTTTACTTTTTGTTGACGTGAAGCACTTTTTATAAGCCACGTACAAATTCTATTGGTATTCCCGTCATGAACATTTGTAAAACAATTTTGAACGATCCCAGTGACATTTCCTCGGTCTCGAATAATTCTTCGAATGAGTTTTTCGCACTGACAATCACGAATGTTATTCCGATGTTAAGCAAATAGAGCTGCACGTTCTCACAGATCCATCGCAGTGAAAATACTATCCTGAATGATGGTTATGACAGCTGGTGCCGTAAGGCACGTTTGCGTTTGAAAGAGTGCGGGGGCGGTGAAAACTGCGAGGTTGTAATAACGAACGGCAGACAGCAGGTTTGTGTGCACTGGAAGTGAAGTAGAACGTAAAGATCTCATTGACAAGAAAAAACAGGTCATTAATATATATTCATTGATTTATTTTGACTTTCTTGCATACTATACACGTAGTATAGAGGAAGATAATGCTGCAGCGAAAATCGCAATGCGGGAGAAAAATTCGTAATGCAGGACGCTGATACCGAGAAAATCTTTTTCGTGTATGTAGTAAAGTACTGTTTTAATATAAGGTTATTCGGTTACAATGCTTCATATATATTATAGACAACATCCGTAGCATATGCTGCGATGCAATAATGCAATCTCTTAGAGAACGTGAATGGAAATGATTCTTTGACCTCTGATGTTTGTTATCACGTGACTTTAGCAAGTATGAGGCATCGATGTAAGAATAGGAAAGATGATACATGAATGAGAAAATAATTTGTGATGTAGTTAATCTGAATAATGTAAATAGGAAGTCATGAGATATTTTATTTTGTTGATAGAATGACGATAAGTAGTAATTGTTCTACGAGCTTTTTTGCTGTGTTTGTGTATATTTTATTGTGTATAATTGACGAAGTACTTATGTATGTAACCTGAAATGAGAGGAAATAGTATGGATTGTAGGTAAGGTTTGATATACTATGTAATTTTTAATGTATGTAAAAGATATGTGTTTACATAAGAAGTTTTTATGATTTTATGTTTATATGTTTATATATAGAGCCTGATGATGAGGCAAATCTAGCCTCGAAACGTTGCGCAACAGTAATGTAATAGAAGATGTAGAAAGAAATATATATGAATATGTTTTAATAAGACTATGTGACTGATGATTTGTTGTCTATAATATATATGAAGCATTGTAACCGAATAACCTTGTAATAAGAAAAGACAACGAAGTTGAAGGATTCTGGAAAACTACTGTGTTAATATGTTGTGTAGTCAGAATTCACATTGTGTGTATCCTTGATACCCAAAACGGGTAGATTGCAAAACGTGCGTCCATCAGTTCTCGACCGTCCATGAACAACGGTAGCGGCTTAACCGAAGTAGAATTTTCACCAAAATTGGTATTTTCCTATAGATCTAACGTCACGCCAATTGTATTTGAAACAGATACGTTAATTTTGTGGTACTGTACATGAATTCTCCAGAAATTTCACAATTTTTCGTAATTTGTGCGCCTGACGCAAAGTGTCACGTGCCCCCACAGGAGTCGTTGTTGCCCTCTGGCAGCAGGTCTTTGCCACTTTCAGTGTTAACCAATAGTTGTATTGCTGGATAATTCCAACTAGAGCGCTCCAATGTGCAAACCGGTGTTTATATGAGCATTTTGTTTTCTATAAGAAGAAGCAAAACCGTTGGCAGCATATGCCTCAACTTCGGCGCGGACCAACCACCGTTTGCTTTACACCGACCTCTCCCTCCAACGACTTAACCACTGGCATATAGCCGCAACAGGCATGTAGCACGGTTTCAGATGAAGATTCTAACCGATGCAAGTCATGTGTACACATTGGCCAGGAGTATACAATGCTTTAGCGATCACGACTAATCGACATTTGGTATTCAAGAATGAACTTGCTTAGATGTATACATCTATTGAAGATATAAAATTCACAAATTATTGCAAAAGAAGCAGATTTGAGTTTCACCAGAAACTAGCGTATGATATACCATACCATGGTCTGTAATAGGTTAATTCCCTCGTGTGAGTTATCCGATAATCAGTACTATGAGTAACATGGAAACAAGACACATGTTTTTGTTGCCTGGAAGACTGAGACAACAGATTGAGACAAGCGCAAGATAAGCAATATATGGACAATGGCGATATCCATTTCTTAGAACCCAGTCTCCCGAGTTGTGAACCTGTTTAGTTTTTCGTGATTATTCAGATGAACTCCTGGCGAATGCCGGAGCAGTATCCTCACAAACGGGTCACGGACTGTGCGCGATCTTTCCATCTTCTTTCTTGTCCTCTCCTCACGTACACACACACTTACGTACTCTACACTACCACACATGCCGAGACGCCAGTTGGGGGCTTAGAGCTTGTCCTGGTTGAGGCGGTGCTAGCTGGTAGGAGATACCTGGTTGGGGAAAATCCCGCAAGGCGACGAGTTAGTTGGCGCCGGATATTGCCATCCAGCGGGGGAAGATCATCGCCACCTCCCGCGATTAGGAAAACATGCACTACACTTAGGGAATAACGACATTAGGAGGTGGCGCACACAGAATCACCAATCAGTCAACCCAGTACTGACCTTGGCGCTCTTACGCGCACGGGCAATTTCTCCTGACTGCATACCCTGTACCCCTTAAAACCCAGAAAGGGGTGGACATGCGCAAGCTGAAGTGGCGCGAGATGGTGAATGGTGGCTCCAAACAAAAATGTGTTTGCCACATTTTTTCCATCAAAGAACCGACAATTGTATTATATTTATGTTCTTCACTACGTATTAATATTTGATGTTTATTTTCTTAGAAATTCTCCCTTACATAAACATCCTTGCTAAGTGAGCGGAATATATTTGAATGGCGAATTGTTTCCTTGCTTTCGTTTTACATTGAGTTATTAAATCATCCAGTTATTTATGTATACTGTGGAAAAAATTAACAAGTCTCTAAAAGTTTACAATTCTCACATACCGACGGACAGCGCTTTTAACTGACAAGAATATTTGTCAATTAGAATTTGAGATTGGAATTGAGAATTTGGAATCGGGCTGATATTTACTTCATTTTAATGAAACATTTATTTGAATTGAAGAGAAAGTAGTAATATACTACGTAGCTACATTTGTGACAATAACCCTCAAGTAACTTCTCCCAAAGACTATCATGGGCCAGGTATTCAGTGACTTACCACCATTTTGTAGCATTTACACAACCCTTACTTTTATTTCTCTGGACCCGCAGTGCCCGCGAGCTCTAGTGAGCTCGTTACCTTGCCCGACACCTTCACGTGCTTGTCTACATTACCGAGGAAGTCACTTTGGAGATATCTTCTCCTTTCTTTTTAACGAATAGCATACAAATTAGAATTCCAATAATAATGTTTTTAGCTCATCCTTGCAGAATTCGTTTGGCGTGTTTCATATTTCGTTTGGCAATACACTTCAGTTGTTTCCACATATTTTTAAAGAGTTTGCTAAACGCATTTCGTTAATTATATTATAAAAACATCTTATTCGAAATGAGAAAAATTTCTGGCAAACTATTTTAATTGAGAGATTTCATTTTTGCAACACGCTTCACTCTTCTTTGCAAGTGCTTTTCGCGCCTGAAATCGCGCTTTTCGTTGCAAATTCTTATGTGGATATCACCTTCACAAAGGGCACTCTTATGTCCATCCACACAGCAATGCGAACTTGTAAAAATATCACTGCATTTCCCGTAAGTTTTTAAATTATCAAATTTTTATTTTTATTAAAAATTAAAGATATTTTACGAATTGTAACACATAAAATCATATTGCACGTTTTCCTGTATTCAAATTGATACTCTTAACTACAAACGATTGGCAGAAAATTGAAACAAGCGTTTTCTTAATGAACTTTTTTTGCTTTTCCTATATACTATCGAGAAAAATTCTACGAAAAGGCAATTTTAATGTGCTTTTATTGGTAAGATTGTCTTATTTATCATTGAAAACAATAAATATGAAAACATTAATATGTTTTACAGATTTTCTGCTTTTATATAGATTTTCTGCTACTTTCTGTTTTCCCCGTTTCTCTCACTCTTTAAAATTACGAGTGTAAATAATTATATAGCAAGAGCTTTTCAACTTTAAAATATTAAAAATGTTTGATTCAATTCTGTATAATATTATTCAGGTATCATTTAATGTGCAATGTCCTGAAATGCAATTTGTTGAAAGGAGGAAGTAAATTTTAACGAAAGGTATAATTCAACTTTACAGAATATCAGTAAAATGTAACATAATGATTGGCAAATAAACGTATGTTCTCAAATGGTTCTGGTATATTACAATGGTTAATTTATACCATTCAGCGACTTTTGGCAACAGAGAACAGGAACAAAGAGGAATGTGAAAAACAGAGCAAACCAAATTATCGTACGAATTGCACAATTCAAATTGGCTGTATTCACTTAGAACTCACGATGTGTGACGGGTCAATGACAGAAATTGAATGAACAAACGCAAACTTTTTATTTATAATGCGTAATACTATTACGAAACAAACATCTCCCTATTAATGAAGTTCGAAGCAACAGTTCGAATTTCTCAAGGACCAAAGTTTCAGAGCTCAAGCATCGTAGAGAACTATGATTTATGAAGGACTGTGTTTTGAATCCGTGATACAGTGCATTTCAATTTTTAGAGTAAGATATTTTAAAGTAAGTTATTGTTTTATTTTATTTTTTTAAGAATACAAGTAATTGTGTATGTATTAATAGTGCTCACCTTATACTTCAATTAAAATGAATTAACATTTTGAAGGTGATTTGCCAACCGTCCTAATTTCTCAGGACGGTCTCGATTCTTTTATATTTGTCCCGCATCTCAGTAGTAACCTGACAATGCAATAACATTCCAGTACCAAGCAATAATATTTACATGGAATCGAAACGAATGTCCACTCCCACTTCAAGTCGAAGGAAATGCATCTCATGACGAATTTTATATCTCATAGCACAGACAAAAATTCGTCAACAAACTGACGAATTGAGAGCAGTGAGCAGATGCAGCGAAAAATAAATAAATTTAAAAAATAATAAATAAAAAAGATAAAAGATTTAAAAATAATAAATTTTAAAAAAGTTTGTTTCAAGCGTCGCTCGCCTCGCCTCACTCGAGAGTCCACCACAACTTAGGGGAGCACAAAGGTGCTTCTAAAGGCCGCATCATAATCCTGTCGCTGAATATAATGATGTTCTGAATTGGAAAACAAGAGCCTCTTTCAGAAAAAAAAATTCCTGTAAAAGAAACTGAAAAACGAGAGAATGATCAACGTACATTATCAATTTTCTTTGATATTAGTGGCTCTGAAAGACATTGATGGCATTAACCGCAAATAAATAATAGTAATAATAATAACAATAATAATAATCATAATAAAGACAAACCACGCCACGGACAATATCTAGACAAACCACTCCACGGACAATATCTAAAAAGAATGGACAAGGTGCAGATCGATAAAGATCAATCATTTATGTGGCTTAAAAAGGGAAGAATGAAGCCAGAATCGGAAGCACTTGTAATAGCTGCCCAAGATCAGACCTTGAGAACACGACATTATGATAAAGAGGTTCTCAAAATCTCCCAAGATGATAAATGCCGCACTTGTCAGAAACACGTAGAAACCATTGATCATTTTGTCTCAGCTTGTCCAATCCTAGCAAAGACCGAATACTTGAAAAGACACGACAGGGTGTGTAGTTACCCCTCCACTGGCAGATCTGTACCGCCATCGTAGTTCCAAACACATGCCCCAAGAGGTACGAACACTCACCGAAACCGGTGACGTCTGTTGGATTGTGTACGATATTGTACGACCAACAAATTCAAACTGATCCCACGATAGCAGCAAACAAACCGGATAAGGTCATCCGGGATGTGGAGAACAAATCATGTTTACTTGTCGATGTTGCTGTACCTTGCGATCAAAACGTCGTACCAAGGAGGCAGAGAAACGTCTTAAATACAAGAGTTTGGAAATCGAGATCAGCCGAATGTGGGTCGTAAAAGCACAGGTCGTCCCGATAGTTATCGGAGCTCTGGGATTTGTTCCGCAAAATTTGAGTAAGAACTTGTCTAAACTCCCAGGTAATCCAAAAGACTGGGAAGTGCAAGAAATAGCTTTATTTGGAACAGCCCACATTTTGCGCAAAGTATTGTAGAGGCATCGACAGACCTTAGATCTACCCCTTAGATAGCTGATTGCAACCTGGAGTAGATTTTGTATTCAGAGGCATCGACAGACCCTAGATCTGCCCCTTAGATAGCTGATTGCAACCTGGAGTAGATTTTGTATTCAGCCGACTCATATCATCTTGAGTCGTGATTTAGAGGAATAATAATAATAATAATAATAATAGCAATAACATAGTTATTGTAATAATAAATATTCGTAGCATATGTAAATTAGGAATACAAATACATTTGTTCTGTTTGAAACTAAAAACGTGTACTCTGTCACAGTATTTGTCTGCAAACTATACATTTAATGATTGTATTCTCTACGTCAGGCAAGGGAAACTAGTTATGCCCTCAGTTCGGGAAAAACTGGCGTGCAATATTCACGAGGTTGTCACACACGAAACAAAATGAAGTCCCCTGGACGTTTCCATCTTCATTGTTTTCTGTCTTCCCATGTGTCCTGGATGACATTGAGAAATTACTCTACCCCGACGAATATTACTTTTTATAATGAAAATGTTGGAAAAGCTAGTGAGATTAAACATTACAAATTTCACGAATATTAACGCTAAATTCTACCGTTTCAAAAATGCGTTACCATGGTAATGAAAATGTATTACCTTAATTTGAAACTCCGAATCTACAAGTTACATGTACATAACAAAAACTGGGAAAGTCCCAAACTTTGATTTTATTCATGAATTATCGAAAACAGGAATAAAAACTTGAAGTTAAATCAATTTGATTTTGATCTTTGCATATATTTTCTAAATTTACATAGCTAATAATATCACCGTGATAGAAATAAATAGTTTGAAACTTTTGTCATTCGTTGATTGGTTCAAATGTTCTCAAGATGGGAAGAAACTCATAAGGCCACACAACCCTTCACTTAATGTGCTGTTGAAGAATACCACTGTAATGACTGAAATTGTTTAACAAAGCTAATAGGCCGTGGTCCAGTCACCTTGCTCGTTACTTCTGAGGAAGTGCGGGGAATTCGTCTGGCCATGGCCTGTCACCCCGGTAAACAATTTCAATATTGGCAGCGGCGGTGAAACCTTCACTGTAAATATTGTTACATTCTTTGACGCTCATTACTAATCTTAACATAGAGATAGGTGTCCAGAAGGAATGGTTTATCACACAAACTAAATGTACTCCACTTACCTGAAACCAATGGCAGTGCGAATGTTCTTCATGAATGTTGATAGAATCAGTTCAAGGACACCAAACAAAATGAACAAAATGTTCTTGAATTTATCTACAACACGTTTTCCGTTTTCCAAATCTATTTTCCATACAGATCTATGCTTGAATATTAAATGAATAAAAAACATTTCGAAAACCTTTCACTTACCGTTGCAGATAACATTTCACATACCGTTGCATGTAACTCACATTCAGTTATGGTAGCAATTAAATATCAGTAACTTGTGTCTTTCAATATGTTAATTATTCAGAGCAACCCAAGGAGTACAAACTCTCAATATTAGTCATCGACTATCCTAATTAGTTTGCAAGTATATATTATGTTTTTGATCTAATCATACAAAACCGAGCAAACATTTATGCTGAACCACCAAGGTACGGTGACTGGCGGATCATCTTCATTATTATCACAGTGTATATTCTATTACCACATACATTTTTGTGATCATAAATACCTTCATTAATCATATTTCACATTAATGGAACGTCACGCCCAAAGATTATAATTTAACCTGACCGTGAAAACAGTTAATTAAAACATAAATAATACCTCGAAAGAATGGACTGGATCACAGAATACAAATGTACAGGAAGAAGCCAGATAATGGTTTAATTGAGTAACAACAAACCCAAATGCTTTAAAACATGAACGGTTCTTCTCACTTAAAATCCCATGGAATATCATGCAAAGCAACGTGTTTTTGTATATTTTTTAAAAAATTTCTGTCACTATTTACCTTTTCGATCTGAGCGACGCCTATCCCAGCATCTAGCACATCTGGAGCTCTCCCAAGGCATCAGGGGTTCAAGGGTGTCCCATAAACTGTCCTTGCCTCCCTCTCCAGACTTTGTGGCTCCTTCCCACACCTTGCAGAGATGGTTAATGTCCCTCCGACCATCAAACTGTCCAAAGAACTAAGATTGCGCATTTTGGCCAGTCTCTTTTTTAACAGTCAGGTACCCCGTAGGTATACTAGTGGGATCGTAGTATTTTGTGACGAAACTTTTAAAGTTTCAGACTTTGATGGCGATCGACAACTCAGCCGCCAACAGCGTTACCCAAGAAAACGTTCTTCAAAACTACGTTATCTGGCGGAACTATCAAGCTGAATTTCTATTATTGGCGAGTACATGTAATTGTATTTTTCGCCTATTGAGAGGAAAATAATTTAATGACATAAACGATTCTCGTCGATGAAACATTAATGACAATAATTTCTGTATAATTATATTACCAATTTTCATTCCCGGAAAATGTGTAGTTATTTGTATAACGGGAGAGGTAGAAAAGAGAATACAGAGTCTCTGACAGAGTGAAGATTCATAACAATCAGAGTAAAGGATTCGATTCCCAGTGAAGGTAGTTTTTTGTCTGTTTATAAATTTTTAAAAAATGGCATTGATCTTGTCAATGTTACGCTTAAAAGGGTGAAAAATACACGTTCGCTATCATGTCATAGATTCGCATTTGAATTTTGAAAAAGTGTTTCATAGGAAGTCTAAATATGCAGTATAGATTTTAAATCACGAGTAAGCAGAATTGCGCAATTATTTTCAGCTTTATACTTTTTCACTTTCACATTTTCACTTTTACACGAATAAAACAATTTTTATTTGATGGAGCACAAAAAACGATAATGAAAATGCGTTCGTGATATCTCGATCATACCTCGTAAAGGAAAACACGTAACAAGAAATACGACAGAATCCTTGCAAAAAGGCAATATTTTTTGTTGCTGTGAGTAGTTCATTAAATCCCGTCTAGAATTATTCTGTTGGTTTTGTTTTATTGTGACGTTTGCTGAGTTATTTGCTCAAAAAGAAACCGAAAAATAGGAAATACAGTAAATGTAAGTAATGATTTTCATATGCTTTTTAAAAAAGTTAAATAATTAAGCGACAGTTTTCACCGGCGTACATCTGGTATCTTTACCGCATGTGGAGACTGATTATGGATGAATGGTTTCTGAGAATGCGATATATGCGGTGACGAAAAGGCCGACACAATGAAGCATCCGTGCTCTACGCGGCATTCGAACAAATACAGTAAAGCAATCATGTCAATCCGCACCAAGCACGGGCAACTCCGTCCCTCTCACTCCGTCCCTCTCACTCCGTCCCTCTCACTCCGTCCCTCTCACTCCGTCCCTCTCACTCCGTCCCTCTCACTCCGTCCCTCTCACTCCGTCCCTCTCACTCCGTCCCTCTCACTCCGTCCCTCTCACTCCGTCCCTCTCACTCCGTCCCTCTCACTCCGTCCCTCTCACTCCGTCCCTCTCACTCCGTCCCTCTCACTCCGTCCCTCTCACTCCGTCCCTCTCACTCCGTCCCTCTCACTCCGTCCCTCTCACTCCGTCCCTCTCACTCCGTCCCTCTCACTCCGTCCCTCTCACTCCGTCCCTCTCACTCCGTCCCTCTCACTCCGTCCCTCTCACTCCGTCCCTCTCACTCCGTCCCTCTCACTCCGTCCCTCTCACTCCGTCCCTCTCACTCCGTCCCTCTCACTCCGTCCCTCTCACTCCGTCCCTCTCACTCCGTCCCTCTCACTCCGTCCCTCTCACTCCGTCCCTCTCACTCCGTCCCTCTCACTCCGTCCCTCTCACTCCGTCCCTCTCACTCCGTCCCTCTCACTCCGTTCCTCTGACTCCGCTGTCATTCCCCCTTCAAATCCAGAGAGGCACGTACAAACGCAAACTGAAGCGGCGCAAGGCGTCGAAGAGTGTCCACACACGAAAATAGGTAGCCCAGATTTATTCAATCAATGAACCGAGCATTTTTATTATATTTATTATTTATTACTTTTTCATATGTATTTTTGTATATTCTGCACTGTATAAACATTTTTGCCATGTGGTAGGAATTTGTTTTAATGGCAAACTCTTTCCTTGTTTTCTTTTTGTGTCATTTTTTACATCATTCAGTTACTTGTACATAGAAATAATGTGATATCAATTAACAAGTTTCTATAAATTAACACTTGCTTACGGGCGGATATCTCTTAAAAGACCAGAATCTTTTGTTTCTTAAACCTCCTAACTTGAATGTAGAAAGATAATTCAATTATTACACCCTTGAGTAAACAGATTACAAAATTATATTTCGTCTCGAACCGATTAATTTTACTCTAAATCGACAATCTGAAATCTGCCTGGTGTATTATTTCGTTTTAATGGATAATTTCTTGGTTTTGGTAGAAGAAATGCGAATTATTATAGCTATATTTGGGGAAATCACTGTCAACCGACTTCTCCAAAAGACAGTCGGTCTGATTGTGGTCCGACTGTGGACCAATTATCAAACGATCGTTTGATGTACCACCCCTCTCCGGAGTAAATTTTTACAAGCAAATCTCAATCCAGTTGCCCTGAACACAGTGCATGCACACTCTGGTGAGCTGAGAAATCTCCCAATACCACGGACTTCACACAATCAAGCTGTCAGATATCTTGGGCTGAATCTCGACACCCGACTTAATTGGAAAAACCACATTACAGTAAAAGCCCAGGAAGCCAAAATAAAAATAATCCAACTGAAGCCACTTCTAAAGTCCAATAGTAAACTCTCTTTAAACAATGCTATCAGCCTTTATAAAACAATAATCAGACCCTTAATGATTTATGCATGTCCCATCTGGACCAACGCCTCTAAAACGAATATCAACAAATTACAGATCATCCAAAACCATTTCCTCAGACTGGCCACTCATGCACCCTGGTTCATCTCAACCGTTCAACTCCACAAAGAATTCAATTCACCCCCCATAATTCACCATATTGCGCTCCTATGTAACAACGTCTTCTCCAAAAATTACACAATAATCCAAGCAGCCCATTACGACGTAGCCACCACTTTCCAACTCCTAACTAGAATTAAAAATAGATATCCATTAGATACATTCTTCAGCATATTCTCAGAGATGAATTAATCCCGTAGGTGCTCGGGTTTCCTACTCATGAGTAGTTAGCAGTATTGTAATTAGAAATTAAGTTTAATTGTAAGTCTGACAGCACATGATGTAGTATTATAAATACTGAAGTATGTACATTCATTCAAGAGTAAATATGTATTAAAAATAAAAAGAATACTCTGGTGAGCTAGTTACCTTGCACGCGACCTATGCCTAGAGAGTAAAAGGCCGCACCCCCAAGCCTGTGCGCCTCGAGACAGGCTCATCCCACAAACCTGCTTGAACAAACCATGAACACACTAATGTGTGAAATCAAGACCAAGTCAGCTATACCTCACATCCGAAACGTCAGACCATTTAGGTTACAGAGTTGATCAAAATATGTGGTCTAAAAAGTGGCAGTATAACATCAAGCGTCCCGCATATGCTTTTTAACGTTTTCAATGGACGGCGTACAACTAATCACACTCTAGTGCAAAATGCAGGTGTTATCGCTTTCAAATAATTATTCACACAATTATGAATTAAACTCAGCCTATAATTTTGAAATGCGTTCTTTTAATTTTTATTAAAGAATTATTTAATTAAATTAATTTAACTATTTAATTTAGTTATTTAACTTCCGGAGGAGATGAAAAATCTCCAGAAGTATCGACATACTAGTGGTGGGCTATGCACTTGATGTGCACGAAAAAAGACATGCCATGCTTTGCCATGAAAAGTGTCAATGTACTGATTTACTAATATACTTAGCAACTTTACTATGTATCATCAAAGTGTAAAGTACATTAAATGGTTCTTCGATCATCGATATCCTCAATAGTTATTATTACGGTGGTTTGAAATCCACAAGTTCACGTTAACAATTACAGCCTTTCCGACGCACAGTCACGTAAACATTTAACTTTTGAATAACAACCATAACCAGTCATTAATTTCCAATGAATCTACACAAACTCAGAAAATGTAGATGAAGCAAAGACTTGATATGAACTCATGGGCATTCCTTGTAAGTCCGTTTCGCATTTTTATGGTCAAATGTGTTTTTAACCAAAGGACTGATCAGGTAATCAACGGTATACCTCTGTCTGTAAAAGCAAGTCTAGATGGCGCTGCTGGTAATGAAACAATGGTATTAAAAGCAAATAACGCGCAAAACAAGTTTGTATTTAATTAAAACGAAAGAGCAGAGGGAACGGAATGAAGAGAATTCGATTTACTGCAGAAGCAAGCAGAGTAAGTCCACAGATGAAATTCAGCTTAAAAGCGGGTATTTGGGCCGCGGTACTGGGCGTTTAATTATTTTCAGTAACACGAGGGTTTTTAGCCTTTATTTCTACTGTTGGTCTCGAATCCACACATTTGTTGAAACGATGAAACTGATTTGTCACATTTTCATCGAACTTTGTTTAGATAAAATGAATAGCTGCGATGTTAATCAAAAAGCAAGTTTTAAAATGTGAAACTTTAAAAACGAGATAAATCGCTTTCTTGTAATGCTCTCTCGACCTATTGAACTCGGCAAAAAAAAACCCTCAATCGAGAAAAAAAACAATAACGTTACTCTCGAAATATAAAAGTTTTTCCTACGACTATGTTTTTATTACGAATCATTATTTGTTTCGTCTCTATTCTTCATAATTTATTCGAAGGGAGCCCCTTCCTTCGTAAACGTATGTGTAACAGGAGGCCCTGATTTCGCGACGTTAGGTTGTGATGCATTGTTGTATAGTACGCGTTTCTATTGTATTATTGGTACATTGTTGTTATAATTACTGAATTTAAAATGGTTAAAAACAATGCTGACATGCCACAGGAATTGTTCGAATTTGCGAACGCCGCAGTATCTTCTAAATTACCCAAAATTCCTACGTTAATTACGAAATTGATAATTTCTTCAAGTTGCTTCGAGTTTAAGAAAAGTTCGTTGCGTTTTCGTTGAAGCAACGTGTCTCTGAACCCTTGTTAGGCATTTAACACTTACCTTGCAGTAGTCCTCTGTTGTTATCTTTGTCAAGCCTCGTCAGTTCGCAGCCTGTGCTGTTTATCCCTTCGGCCAAAGGCTCGACACCGTTATATCCCGGGGTTCCCTCACGGTCTCCCACTAGGAACCCGCGAGTCTCAAATTCGCTTAACCTCCGTGATTTCAGTAAAGTATGAAGTAACGAATTCGGCTAATAACGCCGCTAGTTTCATAATTACATGTTAAAAAATACGTACTAATATCGTGTGAACAGTTAATTATAAGTTAATAGGTATTACGACGAGTTTAAATGTAGTGAAATTAAAATTATTTCGCCATTAATGTGTGCTTCATTTTCTTGCTTCTCTCGTACGCTATCTAACGTGCGTTAAAGTCTTTTTCTCGCTGTGATGACACCGTGAAAAAGAATCTTTCAATCATGGTGATCAGTTTTCAGAAGTTTTGAGAAATGACTAACTTCACTCACGCGTATCAGCAAGCATAAATCCACATTTTTATACAATCGTCGAAAAACGTTTTTTTTTGTAACGTGATGACAGTATTCTTCAAAAAAATCCATTTCACTTTTAGAATATTTACATTTTAAAAATATTTAAAGATTTATAATAAGCGTTTTTAAAAGTAAATCGTATAGTTGTTAACTTCATATGTGTCAAATTCAATATTCAATTATTGAGAGTTCGCGGTTGAAGATGCTTACACCTTTTATATCCAGTCTTCATTGGCACATTCCACAGAGATTGTTTAGTTAACCTTCGTCTTCCATTATGTTAAAGAGAGTAGGGTGATCAAGAGAACATGACTTCTGTTGGGTTTGCACTCTTTTATTTGGACTCTTCAAGTCCTATGCTGTGGCAGCCGCAAAACTCAACAGTTTGTTGAAGGACCTCAGTGGGTTTTTTTCTGTTCTTTTTTTCAACTTTTTTCCAAATTGAATAACATTGACTAGAATATAACTCTACACTGTGTTCGTGGCTAAGATTTATTGCGTGTTTTAAATAATTTATTTTATGTTAACGTTATCATGTTCCATACATACGTAAACTCTAATGAACCTGTGACTAATTAAAAACAATACTTGGACCATACCAGTTGTCTAGGTGATATCAAAAAGTTATCTTCTGCAGAACCGTAGTTTTTATACTATTGATTTCCAATAGTGACATTTTTTTATAAAATGCTGCCCAACAGTTTTAAATTTTAACAAAGTTTTTACCAACCTGGCCCGAAAGTGTTAATGTATTGTATTATTTGGTTTTATTTTATTTAATTTCATAATTTATGTTTTAACCCATTTTATTTATCAAAATCCATTGCTTTATTATTACAACTATTATCATTTTTAGAAAATTTTGAAAAAGACAAGTTCGAAACGACCGAAACGTTAAAACGACAATAAATTATTCTAAAAAAATAGTATTTTAGTGTTTTTAAAAAAATGTCTAAATACTTTTGTAAAAATTGCTGTTTATTGTAAAAATTGCTGTTGTTATTCCAGATATATGAAAATAAAGATTTCCAGAATAATCCTGTTTTAAGATGTGAAATATGAAATATGTAGGTACACCCGCCTTTAGAGGTATGGAAAAAAGCCGCCAACTATTAAACATGCGTCGACTTAAAAAGTTTGATACTTGACTGTGCTTCTTCATATTGTATTTGAAACCTAACGCATTCATTTTGAACTGTTTGAAGAACATCAGCTGTTGATTCATTTAAATCGTCGTAAACAACAACACCGTAATCAAGGATGGAGAACCATATATAACTAGTATTTCTTTGATTTTGGCAAGAAGGCATTTGGAAGTGTCATACAATTTGCTACATCCTTCACAAACATCATGTTTCCAATATAAAAATTTATCAATGATGAGACTAAGATATTTTTCTTTACAGCGTGAAGGCATAAACGTGCAGTTAACTTTCATAATATAAATGTTTAAATTTGAATGTGCTTTGTGAGACCAACAGGAGGCAATAATTGAGTTTTGTATGAGTTTAGATCGTTTTTGATAGTTTCAGATAATCTATTTTTGACCCTTCAAATAAGGTTGCCCAATTGTAATTTGTCACTGCAGAAGGTTTCTAGCTATATAAAATGTAGGTAATCTCCAACATATAATTGCACGAAGGAGATATCTTTGGCATAGATCAACTAGTGGTGCTCCAACAGCACATACTTTCTCGCGTTATTGGAAAGAGTTACATAATATTGAAATATTACAATTTTCGAAAAAAAGCAATATCCGCAAATGGAACCATATTTCCTACCATCCCTTGTAACATAAGTGGAGAAAATTTAAAAAAGATGTAGAGCAGTTGTGGAGAAAAATGAAATTGATTGTACATTTCAAGCGCAAATTACGCAAAAAACTTTTTTTTTAAGTATATGGCCTTTTTAATGAGCTAGTTTTGTACAACAGACTTTGTCTCAGACAAAAATCTCTATCGTCAATTTTGTAGTTTCATTTTTTTTTTCAAAAATCAAGGATTTCAGCGAAAATGAGACATGCACCGTTTACTTAAAAGTACTTAGCACTAATCAAAATCAACATTTAATAAAAAAATTGAGTCTTTTTTGGTAATTTTGAAAATGTCCGAGGGGGTTCATTTAAATACCGCTCAAAATCAAAATATCGGTTTCAAATTCTAGAGGCCGCGACATCAGCCAGAACAATTGAGGAATATTAATTTTGGAGAAAATCGGTGGAATCGGTTTAGGCGCTAGCGCCGACCACAAACGGACGTTTTGCCGTCAATTCATTTTCGGTATCAAGAACCAACAAAACACAGATTCTGGCTACACCACATGTTAGAGAATTTTGTTTCTATATTTATCAACTGGATTTATTCACTTTTTCGGTACCAACGTCCACGAACAAGAGTTTTTCTCTCTTCTTCAGAAGAGATTACATAAGAGAGAAGAAGATTACATAACTCTCTTCTTCAGAAGTTCCTTCTTAAGTGTGAGAAAGTATAAAGAAAGCGCTTCACAAATCCCTGTAGCATTCATCGTAAAACTACCTCATAGAGGTAATAAGATAGTACATTCAACAACTAGACTGTTACTAAAAAAACTAATCGAAAGAGTATGTAAGCCAGTGATGTCAAGATCTTCTACTGCTGGCACTGGCACGCGTCGTAGCACCGTAGCATGCCACGGAGCTGCTTTGCGCAACTAGCTTCGGGAAAGGGAACTATTACGAATAGTAGTAATCTCGCTGCTTTACTATAGGATGGCATTGTCTCTGGTGGCAGGGTAATGAACTGCATGGAGGAGCGATTTCGTTGTGGCACTCGTGCCACGGACTCCTGCTCCTGGCATCGACCTTGACAACAGTGATGTAAGCCTTTGTAGCTGTAGGGGCTAATCTGTGGTTTTGCGAACCGACTACGGGAGTTTCGAACCTCGACTGTGAACTGGTCTCACCAGCCACAAGTGCGTGCACGTGATTTAGTTAATGTCACTGCCCCGTTGCGAATTCTAGGGGCCGTCAACTGTGCTCGATCAATTAGTAGGTCTTTTGACCAATTCAGACGAATAGCAGAACAGCCTTAAGCAACGGATCGTGCGAGCGCTTGCGAATCTACCTTCACTGTCCTGCCCTTGCTACCATTTATGGGGTGTAACGATGCGATGATCTCCATATGGTCACCGCTCGTTGATGTAGAAACACCAGAACACCGAATGAAGTACGTGAATACTTGATTATAACTCAACCTGGCCAGCAGAATCAGAGAGAAAGAGACAGAGGGAGGAAAAGAATGAGTCAGAGAGAGGAAGTGGAAGAGTCGGAGCTAGAGAGAGGGAGAGAAACAGGGGGAGAGAGGGAGATTGAGAGAAAAGTCGAATCAGAGAGAGGAAGAGAGGAAGAATGGCGAGGACAGGCAGAGATAAACGAGAGGGAGGGAGAGAAAGAGGAGGGAGAGAGGGGGGAGAGAGGGAGAGAGAAAGAGGAGGGGAGAGGGAGAGAGGAAGAGAGGGAGAGAGAGAAGGGAGTGAGTGAGAGGGAGAGAGAGGGAGAGAGGAAGGAAGGAAGGAAGAGACGAAGGGATAGGCAGAAGGAGGGGGAGAGAGACAAAGGGAGAGACAGATGAGAGATAACTGTGGGTCGGCGGGTGAGGAGGGAGAGAGAGAGAGAGAGAGAGGGGAAGGGTCGTGCTGTCCATTAATAGCCGCAGGGCCTGCCGCCAGCTCAGAGCCTGTGCTGCCCGGTGCAGTTGCTGGCTTCCCAGTGGCCGTGGGTCATGAGACAGGTAGTGGCCGTGTCGCCCCCGACGCCACCTGCGCCCGCTCCCAACGAACAACGACACCGGCGCGACCGCCGCACGTTCCACACAGGCACTCCCTTCGGCCGGAACAAAATTTGTGTGACGCCCCACACAAGGACACATTTTCTCTGATCCAACAAGAGGAAAATAAATATTTCGTGGTCCAAAATTGGATCAAATGAATCCAAATTTAGCACTAAAATGTGACGAGCTTTGAGTTTTAATTTTCAAAACTGATAACTTATTTTACTTCTATTCATCAATTCTCTGTTAAACAGTTAATTACAAAGTTTCTTGTTTCACATACATACAGATTTACTTGTGGAGTAATGGGGCAAAATTTGTAATCTACCGTAACAATTGTATGTAATGAATTCTCTCTGACCATTGTTGACGACTTGCATCATATTATTCATGAGAGCCGAACGTGCTTATGGAAAATCTGCAATGATGATGAGATGAGTTATAATATTTAATTAATAGAAAGAAATAATTACAATGCTTTGGTGGAAATTTCATAAAACTGTTCACCACTTCCCAGTGGTAATCCACCGAACAGAACGAAGAGACCCTTCAGAACAACATTCTGAAGTAAGCGTTCTGGAATTCTTTTTACTAATAAATTTGCTCTATGAATACTACTCGCTCGAGCAGCTTGCCACTTCGGTAGTAGATCTTTTAGCAGTTCCTATGCAGCAATTTAGCCCAGCTGAAGACGGGCATTAGCCAGTCATGGTAGTATAGCCACTAAGTACACGTATTCAGTCACCCTGAAGTCACAATACAAATATCAACCTACACATCTACTTGTTGTACCTTCAGCATTCTGATGCAACAATCTGGTAAACATCCGAAGACCTCGATTTCCCTTTAACTGTTATCCTTCCCTCTCATTACTCCCTTGCATAATGAAGTGACCATTACAAAGTTAATATTAAAGCAATGCTAAATTACTTCGTTCTATGTTTAGTTTTTACTCCATTCCAGAGCACACTTCATAGTATTCGGGTTTGTTTTTGAACATAATGTTTATGGAATTAAAAAGAGTTTGTTTTTATTGTTATAAAATCACAAGAATTTTCTGTTCAAAATGGTGTTTGAAATAGATCACAGTCACTCCTGAAAGTCTTTATTTTACTTATGATATAATGTTTTGCATAAATATGATCCGATTTTTTTAAAGAGCGGTTCTTCCAGCTGTCAAAATTATTTGAAAAGTTTATTTTCCAAAACGCCTTTGAATGTGAAAGTTCTAAAAGTTTTGAGTTATGAAGGTTTTTGAGTTTTGAAAGTATCGATTGAGTTTGAGATTTGAAAGTTTCGATTTGAATAACCTGGAATACACAACTTAT
Organism: Acheta domesticus; assembly: GCA_031308135.1. NCBI lineage: Eukaryota > Metazoa > Arthropoda > Insecta > Orthoptera > Gryllidae > Acheta > Acheta domesticus. Next base: position 202,411,473 of record JAHLJT010002406.1, read on the forward strand.
TTCCGGTGTTGGTTTCTGAGGAGGCATGTTACGAATCGGAGATGTAGGCCCTACAGATATTCAAATTTAGATCGCCTTTCCCTTAAGCTAACTCTTCTGATGCCCAATGCAACTTTGTTCAGCTTGCTTTTGTAGTACGAAGTTGAAATTGCAGGGTTTGTTAGTAAAAGGCTTCTGCATTTACTGAAAACATATTTTTCTGTTTACTTAAGTAATAACCATTCTGTTAAAATGTATTAATCTTATCCCTTATCACTTCGAATCGACTGCGACACCGCAATATCAGTGAACGAAAGCGAAAAGCGAATCGTGAGAACGAGGGAATTAATTGCGTATGTCGGAGCCTCGTCAAAATATTGAACAAGCGTAATGAAGCGTCAACTCGCCTTAAAAGTTTGAGGTTATAAATTCGAGGGCATTTCGCTCGCTGGTCCGAGTTTTCTTACGCCATGTTCTTGGGGAGCGAGTCGATTTCTGTACGTTCGGGACGGTAAGGGATAAGAGCCAAATTTATTTTCTTCAGAACATGGTAAAAAAATTAAAACAAGAAAATGTGTACAATTCCAAAAACAATGAGTTCTGAAAATAGTATAAATGAGGCATTGCATATCTTCAAGGTAGGAAGAATTGAAAATTATCGTAATGGCCGTAAATTATATGCATTAAACATTAAATTCTTTTATCCTGTCAGCGTAATACATAGTAGTTTTCTTGCAGTCATTAACAACATCGTTACCATTTTTCGTCCATTAATTCCATTACTGTTCAAATGCGTTATTAAGCATTGTTCAAAACTGTATTTCAAATTGAAAATGCAAGTGTTAATGTTGCTCGCTTTTATTAACGTCACACTTCTTGCGAATACGAAAGAATGATGTAATGAAAAGGCCTTGCAATTACTACTAAATAGATTAGTTTTATATTGAAATTTGACAAATGAAAAGAAAAATATCAATGTCGACCAGAACAAAAGTAGCAAACAACACAATGATACCTACCAGTAGACACGTGAACACGTAGACACGTAAAGGTCAAACAATGTCGGTATTAATTGCAAATGAAAATATTGTTCTTAGTAATACACACATCTTGAATCATAAGCTGAATTACATTTCGTATAAATTTGCAGTTCAAGATATAAAAACAAGCTTAATATTGCAGATCAACATTAAAAACTCACTGTCATGATTTTGACATCGCTATTCGTTAAAATTCAGTAAAATAATATCTTACGCGATATTTGCAACAGTTTGAATATTAATTTTGCATAGAATGCAAATAGCTCCAGAAAGACCCAAAGTACAAAACCGTTTGCAAAATCTAAACAAGAAAATTTCAATGTGTGTTCAGTTACATTTAATGATAAGAAACAAATAACATTCTTGTGACTCACTTTGCGAAGATTATCATGATGATGATGGCTGCCACCAATGATCTTGCTCTGGAAATAATTCACGTCTCTTGATAGAAGTAGCAAAATATTTCTTGGTAACAGAATTCGGTTCTTGCGACACGAAATATAAATTAAAACTCATTGACAAATGTTTCTTAAAACCACAAAAAATTTAGCACTAACACACGCGTACTAAATCTCGTGATTTTCTCCAGTGTGATAACCCTACCTATCGCACCACACTTCGGCATCAAACTGACTTGCGCCAGCCTCTACTTCTGGCAGACCTTCAGCGCGAGTCTAGGGCTGCTCACCGCATTAAATTCCAAAGGGTTTCCAAGTCACCCACTTTGAATCACTTCTCGCGCTCTTCCTATCAACTGCCCAATTAAGCTAAAGAAAACCTTCTAAGAAAACTAGTTTTCTGAAATTCATTCAAGTAATAAAAAAGAAGTAATAACAACGGCTTTCAAAATACTGCGCTGTGTTTGAATAGTTCACTTACACACCTGCTTGTTACAAGTTTCAAATACTTTCAAACATTATGAAGTAATGTTAAGGTCTCGGACTGAAATTTTTCCTTGGACGTTCATCCATAACTGCCTTCTTTGCAGTCGTTTGGAAATCGTAATGCCAATTCCTCTTGTGTTATGGAGAACGCATGTTGGTTCCTAGTAAGTATATGCTCCGTCCAACAGTCCTTTCTACCTACGTTTATGGAATCTTTAAGGGTTTTAAAATAATTGTAAATATGAATGTACGTAACGGTACTACGGTAATAAAACGACTAAGTTAACATTTTATTGTGATCGAAAGATGATGGAGGCATTTAAAAAAACACTTTCGAACTTTGGAAGAAGTTCTCACACTGAGACAAAAGCAAACAAGGAGGTTTAAATAATGAACGATCTAGTCACATTTTGAGATATTATGCAAATACGTTAAAAGTAGAAATTAATGTTAAAATTACTCAAAAATGTATTTTGTGATCAAATTTGAAAAATTGTTTAAAAACTTGCATAAAAATAACCCAACTTTCTTTTAAATCAATTTTCTTTAATTCACTGAAGGGGGAGAGGATTTGAAATGAAACGTACAGTTCGAGGGGGTTTACAAATTGATTCACAGAAGTTAGAGATGTTAAAATAACTTACATTTCCATATTTAATTTCTGAATAGATAGATATTTATAACTTCTGTAGGTAAGTTTATGCAACCTGGTGGCAGAACACTACAATTTACACATTACAATTGGAAATATATTACAATTAGGAATATTTGATGAATTATTATGTTTGATGAATACTTGATAAATTATATGAATTATGAATGATCCCTTGGTGTGTTCTAATGTTGCTTTGACTTTTTCTAGACTCTAGAATTTTAAAAACTGTAGAAAAACTATTTCTAATTTTAACATCATTTATTTTATGTTTAAAGGAATTGTTTATATGTTATGTTTTAATAAAATGTATTTATTTTTGTCACAATATTTTGTTTATTTAATATTTATACATCTTACCCAATTTCTAAGGTAAAGAATGCGCCCTTATCTCCCCTACGTCCACGTCTAGTGATGTGTGTTGTTCCTTGTAAAGATGAACTTCGAGTTTTCCTACATCATGGAAGCCTGTAGTGAAACCATGGCTGATTTAATTTGAAAATTATGTGGCACGTTGTGCAAAAATATCCACTAAAAACCCGCAAAATAAAACAAGCAAGTCATGCGCTTTGAATGTTGGAATGCAAATCTCGAGAGTGACAGCTCTGAAATTCCACAAAATAATTACGTTGGGCCGACGCTCCGCCACTGAAGTTATTCGGAGGGCTTCTTGCAGCTCGCACTGGCGTAAGCCCAATATTAATTAACGAGGCTTCATCTGCAGCTAAATTCCTTTTCCCCTTTGTCTTTGTGGTTTTTTAGATGGAACCAATGTTATGTTTGAGTAAAGAAATGTACGTCATATCGACGCAGTACCTATGTATCCCACAGCAGAATGGACGGGGAAATAAGGTTATGAAGGAACAATTTTTTTTAATAATTTTTTTATTTTCAATTTGTTCCTACTTCAGGAATATTTGACCAATTTGTTTAATTTTAAGGTGCACTTGAGAGGAGTACACGCCAATTAAGAGCACTGCATAACATTTCTTTCTTTTTCAAGAATGTATAGGCTGCAGTGTCTAGGATTACATTGTGAGCACATAGTTAGAAAAATAAACACACCAATATATGAACATTTACACATAACTATATAAATTAATAGTTCAGTATTCAGATGATAAAATAGACAATAAAACATTTTAAATTGGGGGAAATATAAAAATGAATATGGTTGCGTAACTCTGGTGTGTTACAATGAATGGGACTCACAATAAAAGGTTACGTGATGCGACAACGGCGCCACAATATATGTGTAATCGAGTAATGAATTCTTTTATTTTTCAAAACGATAGCGAAATCAAGTGGGGAGATAGAACGATTGCACAGCTAAATGCGACAATACATCATGATTTTGTTATATGCTGTTTGATCCCCCCGCGGACCGCTTTTAAAGATATTTCACAATAAAATATTGGCTTTGAGGGAAGCTGGGCATGAGGAAGGGCTGCCACTCTACTCTTTCAGCTCGTCCACAAATGAACGAGCTGAAAAACAAATTTAGGTAAGGTCGCACTCGGGGACGATGTTGCACCGAGTACATCTACTGTTGTCATGGTGTCGTGTAAAACGGGTTTCTAGGTGAGTTGTTTGATGAAAGACGAACAAAGAGAAAGTAATGCAAGAAGTGAGGTGAAATGTTTGGCTGTTGATCGTGAATAAATATTTTTTTATTGTTAATATTTGATATATATTTTTCTTTACGGCTGTCGCCGCTTCTCGCTTCTCAGTTTCCACCTCTTCCGATCTTCCCAGTCTCCATCTTTGAGGCCTCTTGCCTCCATTTCTTCTTGGATGTCGTTTCTCCAACTTCTTGGTGGTCTTCCAAGCTTCTTCCGTTCTGGAGGTGTCCATTCCCAGATCTTCTTAGGCCACCTATTGCTTTCCATACGCTGGAGGTGCCCATACCAATTCAATAGTTTTGTTCCAATTGAATCCAAGATGCTGCTCTCTACGTTCATCATCTGTCTTATTGTTTCATTTCTAACATGATCCAACCTAGACACCTGGCAGCACCTTCTCCAGTAGTCTATTTCAAGGGCCATCAACCTACATTTATGCCTTATAATATTTGATTAAGAGTAAATTATTGAACATTGATACAGAGCAGCTATCAATGCTTCAAGCAAAGATAAGTATTAGATATTTTTTATAACGAGAGACGGATTATTACATAAGCAGGCTACGAACATTCTTAGTGTTCTATTAGGATAAAGACGCCAATATTTTTAAGCAAAATTTTATTTTAACTTATAAGTATTTAACATATTTTGATACGAGTTTTGAAATTGCAATGTTTATAGACCATTTTCATATTAATTTTAAATATTTATATTCTTGATGTCTTCCGGGCTGATGGGCCGTGGTCCAATTGGCTTGGAACTGCCAAACGTCGACTGACAGTCGCCAGTAAGCCGCTGTCCCGGACACTTCGCTCGAGACCTCGCCACTGAAGATGCCCACCGCAGTCGTGGGCGAAACGTTTGGCAGTTCCAAGCCAATTGGACCACGGCCCATCAGCCCGGAAGACATCAAGAATATTGACTCCGGCCGTGAAAGCCTTCAATGCTTTATAAATATTTATGTTCAATATTTCAAACTGGCTTCGGCGGTTCAGGGAATCAACTGATGTGACTGCAGCGCCTCTGACCGGAAGGCTCTAGGGTTCGAAATTGGCAGATTTTTGACAGCCAGGTAAAGAGCTGGGTCGAATTCAGTCACTGTCCGGAAGTGAATTCTAGCGTCCGGCTGTTCTCATCGGTAGCCTTCCGTGCTTTCTTCGATCAACACCAGGCGAATTCCTGAACAGTATTCTAACAAACGGACCACGGAGCGCGCGCGGTCTTTTCTTCCTCTTCCTGGCCTTGAGCTCACCCTTCACTTACACTCGCACTCACATGCAATACACTACCACGCACATCGGGAGGGCAGTCGGGAGCTTATAACTCCTCCGGCTGGGGCGGTGCATGGTGGGAGATACCTGGCGGGGGAAAACATCGCAAGCAGACGTATAAGACGTATAATGTTCGCGTGCGGATTCGATGGTGTGACGGTTAGCGTGCCGGACTGTCATACCCAAGTTCGCGGGTTCAAAGCCGTGGATTTTTTAAGGGCGAAAAAATCCTTCGTACGCCTTCCGCGGAGGGGAAGTAAAGCCGGCTGGCCCATGTTAGTAGATTTACTTGCATGTAAAAGATCCTCAAGCCTAAATGACGCCTCTGAGATAAATTCAAATCGCCTGTTTCGTCGCCCCGAGATAATACCTTCTTTCTCCGCTAGGTGAAAGGAGCGTAGCGAAATTTGCGTGGTCAGACGGAAGAGCGGGCCTTACGGCCCGAGTCTTTCCACGTGAAATAAGGTTATAACTATAAGTAAGTCGGCGACGGATCTCGTCGTCTAGCAGGAGACATTCACCGCCATCGCGATAAAATCATGCACTACACGTTCGAGAATAATGGCCTTAGCAGTTGACGCACCCAGAAACACTTATCAAACAATCAATTCAACATTTCAATATTTTTTAAGAGAGCCTATAGTTCGGTCGTGTTAGTACTCTTTAAGACTTTAATCTGGTCCTGGTGGCAATTCCGTTCATGCTTTGAGCGCCAGTACACATGCAAAACCGGCGTCGCTAGCCGATTTCGTTAACTACGAGAAGTCAGGAAAGTTAAGCCAATTAGACACACCTGCGGGTTGTTGGTTAAGTGAACGACTAGGAACCCCGGGATCTAACGCCAGAGGCCAATTGCCCTTTACGGAGTATACTCGTATAATGGTTAAATACACATACAAACACTTCCGTACCCCGCTGTTGTGATCCATCGCGTAGCTGCTCCGACTGTACTGTGCCCGAAGAGCGGGCACCGGCGCGCAACGTGGGCTGCGCGCAGTCTGTGGGCGAAGGTCGGTGGGTGGGGGGGAGCTGCGCACTCCAGCGAAAGCGATGGCTCCGCGAGCGGCCAAGCGGAGATATCGGCGGCCGCGGCGCGCACTCGGAAAAACAAACGAAGCGCGCGGGCGCAGCGCGAGTGACGAGCCGGAATCCGCGGACGCGGCCCTGGAGAGGAATGTTGCGCGGCGACGGCGAACAATCGGGGTCGGCGACGTGGAAAAGGGAAGTATGCCACAACAACACTTCGACACATTATAATAATACGTTATGAAACGACGACGTAATGATGGATATTATTACTCGAGTGTGATATTACGATATGAGCAATACTGTAAACTTCACACGAGTATATTAATACTCATTACATAGAGTTTCAAACGGCACTTTTGCTACGACTTTTACTTAAACTTTTACAATGAATAGTTTTGTGGCAAGTTGATTCAGCCAAGGCCAACTAGCAGACAGCTCCCTAATCTACTCTCGCATGTTGCCGCCGGTTTCTGTGGCTACCTGCCCATCTGCGAGGGTGAACTGCTCTAGTCAAATGGGATCAAAGTGAAATTACGATCCAATTTATTTTAAATAATATTCTACTAAAAATACTAATAAATTAAATTAAAAACCAAAGCATAATATAATATCACATGTAATTTTAATGGTCACAATTGGAGAAACATTTACTAGAACAATTCTCAATGATTAATTAAGTGTCCCTATTTGGTTTGTAAGCTTCTCCATGATTGGTCATGAACCTGTATCATAATAAAATCTGTATCAAAATGTACATCATTACGCAACTAGTTGCAGCCCTCAAATGACAGCATTATACAATGGGAGAAGAAAAATAATATATAAATACTACGTTATTGGAGATGTTAATATGTTTTCATTAGTGATCATAAATCGTACCATGGTATCAATATCTTTTTTATCAAAAATGAACTTTCGTGTTTCAACTCATATTCATTCTTAAACACGTAAAATAAACAAAAATATTTTGTTTGAACAGTGTTTTTGCATTTAAACGAAAATACAAAATAATACAAGACATTACATTCAAACGAAAATACACAATAATTCAATACCTAGTATTATATATAATATATAAAATAATATATTAAATATTTTAGCATTCCGCACTGTGCAAATCAGAAAAGAAAATATAGTGTTAATGGTGTGATGCAGTGTTGTTCTGTAGTTTTTATTCTTTAGTGTAAGGTAGGTTAAATAAAATAATTCAAAGTAAATTGTTCATTTAATTCGTTCTAAAAATCACACACCATTGGCTGACACATGCTAAACAGGACTAGAAAGCCCAACGACCAGCTAACTGGGAATCTGGGATTTGTCCCAATAATATACTTATAGAATACTAAAAGCGAGGTTTGGAAGAAATTAGCAGTAACATATTTCATGTACATTATCAAAACTTTCCTGTTATAATATTGGAGAAATGAATAGAAGGTCTTTCCACAGGGCTTTTGGTTCATAAATTAACAAAACAAGTTTTTCTACACCCTCGTTGAATTGCTCATTTCCACCGAATAATGTAATTTGATACCACTCTGCAAGCCCTGGCGGTTTAGCTCATTGATCAGCGTGCTCGCTTTGTATGACACGACTTCGCGTTCGATTCCCGGTCGGACAAGATTATAGTGTGCGTTTTCCTTGCAATGTCCCAGCAACGATGAGAACAATTTACATCTCAGGTTGAAAAGACCAGCAAACGGCGTGGGGATGTCTTGTGCTAAACACATGTATCCCCGTAACAAGTGGCCACGAGGCCGGGACGTTGCTGGTAGGCAATGGCCCGTACGCTGGCCAACGCGCCAAGAACAAGCAAACCGATCTGCAGAGTGGAAGGTTGACCGCGTTAGCCGAAGCGCATCGGTCGCAGAGCGCAGTGCTGCGGATCCTATAGCGGACGATTTACCCTGTGACTCTCTGTATTTACTTATGATACATTTACAGTATAAATTGCAAAATTAAATGTAAAGTTGAAAGTTTAAACAAGGGAAAATTATGTAAAAAATTGGTATGAATATTATTTGTATTCTTGCTGCAAATTCAGCCACTAAAAGAAACTTAAGTGTAGGTGATAAATCATACGTTGGTATACTGAAAATTTATTTGGAAACAATTGTAATACATAGTTTCAGAAAGGAAGCCGCGTAGCATTAATTAATTTAATAAATTTCCTCACGCATTCAGTTCGCATATACAATTGGTAACAGTCTTGTTTGTACTGTCCATCATTTCCGGAAAATAATTAATTTTAAGTGGAAAATTGAGACTATTGCAAAATTTATTACAAGATAATTGAATAGTTCCAGTTTAAAAATAACATAACTTTGTACACCTAGACGAAATGGCCTTGAATTCGAAATTCACCTGCACGTTTAGTTGCTCGGGACGTTTAGTTCCTAGAGGCTAATTAATAAGAGTTAGAGGCTAGTTATTAAGAGTAAAAGGCTGGTTACTAGATTAAGAAGTTAAAAACAACTCAAAACAAATTTATCCGCATTGTCTATAAAAAAATAAGATTGATTCTTCATTTCCTCTCTATAAACAATCAAACATTTTGCCGCTACATCTCTTTGTATATAAAGTACTTCAAATATTCTATGTCAAAAGCGGAAATAGTTTAACTGATAAATTATTTCACAATTGCAGTACACGTAGCAAAGCTACTAATCAAATTAAAAAACCCAAACTTCATAAATCTCTAATATCAAGAACCTTTGTCTTCGTTGGGCCTCTCATATATAATCAATACCGATGACATTGAAAAACAGTAAATCCTTGAACATTTTCAAACGCAAGATAAAAATTTGGATTCTAAAACATGATGACAATGATGTAAACAAATTATCAGACGTATTGCAGTAGAATTGTGTAAATTAACTGCTGTCTGTGACTGTAAAAAAATCTGTTGATTACGTAAATTAAGGCATTATTAAATTATGTAATTGAATTATGTGTAAATTAATGTTTAAATTAATGTGTAAATTAAGTCATTAAATTAGAAAAGCAATGTTGCTAACCATCCCAACTGGTTATCGATGGTTAGTAATTCCAAGAAAATGAGTGCAAATTACCTATGTATAACAAGATGGGAATAAAATTATTATTATTATTATTATTATTATTATTATTATTATTATTTATTATTATTATTATTATTATTATTATTTCCCAAGCGACTGGTCATGTGTATTCACAAGCGACAAAGGATATTTTTGTTTTGTTTTCTGTTGACAATTTTGTTACCAATAATGAGTTGGTTTCTGGAGTATTACTCGTTACTCGAAATTCGTTACCCGAGTATTACTTCCAGAATTATCCAATGCATTCTGGAATAAGGCTTACACTGATTTGTTTTTGATTTACGTTTGCAATGAAAAATAAAAACGCCAACATTTAAATTGTTCGGAGATTTTGCCAGCATTTAAATTGTATCTGGATCGTCAGATTTTCACTGCTTTCAGTTTTTCACTGCTTCGATTTATTTCTGTCAACGTTTTTTCGTTGTTACGTTAATTTTTTCCTTGTTCTTTCTTATAGCGCACGTTGCTTTGTCTATTGCAAGCTATTTAGTTAAGCTAGTTTAAATAGTTTTTAACTTGTACTAATTTCCTTTGTGTTGTCATTTTCTTTCTGTAATGTAAATGGTTGATTAACATTTCGTTATAGCCCTTTTGGACTGTAATTGATTGTTTGCGAATTGTTTATCCCGATTTTAATTAAGCTAATTTAAATAATATATTTAATACAATTTGGCATTATTGGCCATTTCATTATTAGTATTTACGTTTATCTGTTTGTTTTACCTGTATTTGAATTTTTATTAGTTTTTACCGTGATTTGCATTTATTAGTTTTTCACTATTTACATCAGTTATTTAGTTTATTGATCATTTATTGAAATTTGGGGTTCTTTTATTTTTTAGGTAATGAATTTAGTAATAGTTTCATTTCATTATATTGAGTTATTTTAAAATTATAAATGGTTGTTTTCTATTCATCCGTGTCTATTCTCAATTGTATCTGTAAGAATCACAAGAATTCAGAGACCGCTTCAAAAAGGTACTCTGAACGTGTTTCGTGGGATGTAGAAAGAATTAGTTGATGAAAGGACTCATCATCCAGACATTTTGTAACATCACAGGTGGTAAAATTATTTCAGGAAAGTGAATATCTTTTGTTTACAGTTCTACACTTTTTAATTGTTTACAAGAGAACGTTCCTTAATCAGAGATCACTGTTACCAATGATCATTAATACGAAACAGTAATAAATATAATTAAGTTGTGTAAAGTTATTTTGTTTGTAGGTAATAGTGAATTCAGTTGAAAGTTTCATAAACAGATACAAAACACGAACCTATCAGCTCACCAAACACGGAACGCAGTAACGTAGTAAGTTTCCTATCACTGAAACTGACAAGTTTGTTAAAAATGCTATTGCAAACAAAATCTGCAGAAATTTATAATCAGATTATCCGTTCAAATATGTATTTTGAATAATAAGCAAAGTTTTTTTTATGAAACTATACAATATTATTTAGAATTTCTAAGTACGGGTACTAATTACTTAACAAATCAGTTTATAGGACCAATGTATTTTATTCCAAGCTTACGTGTACCCAGAGCAGCAAATTGCAATGTAACTGCAAAAATCCCAAGTATTAAATGTGATTTTTATGTAGATGGTATTTTCTCCACATTCAATTGATTCAATAAAGCTCCGTTTCTAAAATCGTAGTAATTATCTTTACTAAAGTTTCCCTGTAACACATTCTATACAATATTTATAGCAGGACAAATAAGTACTACAGAAAATGTGGGTCAGGGACGAATAAATAAATTAATTAAGTGTTGTTGCTAATCTTACTTATCTTATTAAAATTTTCCAATACAAGGTATTTACTTTTAAAAGTTTAATTAACAAAAATATATTGGATATTGAATTAAGGGTTTTATCACATAAATAATAATATCAATGAATTAGAACATCTTTATAACACTTGAAAGTAGTACCTACAAATAAATATATGCATTATAAATGTTACCAATTTTTACTACATATTTTGCATTTGATGCTACAAAAATACTAAAATATTGTAAACACTACTTCTTTAAATGTGTACAGCACGTCAAAAATAATTTTTAAAGTTACAAATTTATTTGTGCAAAACACTTGACAACTGTAAAACACTGTTATGTCTTATTTTAATTTATTGTTCACAGTTCACACTAGTTTAATAATGAGATGTGTAATAGTAATGATAGTCAAAGCAGAAGTATTATTACATAATGAATAGTCTAACAAGACAGAGACAGGCTGAGCAGTAAGGAAATCAAACTGCATTAAGACAAAAGTGCTGTGATTCATAGTTTTTATTACGTTGGCTGGTTTGACTGAAAATTGGTTCAGATGCCATATTGGAAATTCAGTCCCCATTCTTAGGAGATTTGGACCGTAATTCCCGCACTGTATTGCGCTTGTATGGTGGGGGGATGGTGTCGAGGCAGCGGTAGTTCCCAGCGCGCTCCCTCGGCGCGCTGGAGGCGAGCCGTGTTCATTAGGACTGCGCTGCGGGCAGTTGAATTGCGAGGCACAGGGAAGAAGGGGGCGCTTGAGTAATGTGTGTGGGAGCTTCTAATGGAGGCGCTTGTCTCGCACCCTCCCCGCCCCCCCCCCGTGCCCTAACTCCACTTGCAGCCGCGCCTCGCGAGCGCTGCGTGCAGGGCTACCCTAGGCGTCTACCCGCGAAGCCTCTGATGGGAACTTCAGCGCCGTGGGCCGGTTCCACCACTCGTTCGATCGATTGAGTCTTAGTGTCAACTAATGAGGTCATTAGTCCCGTAAATGCAGTGCATGTTTTTCATCGTGAGTTGGCGATGATCTCCCCCCCCCCTGGAAGGCAAGACCCGGCATCGGCCAATCGTCGATTAGCGGGGTTTTCCCCATCCGGCTCTCTCCCACCGGCGGGGCACCGCGCCAGCCGGGTCAAACTCTAAGCTCCCGAACGGTCTCTGGCACACGAAGAACGTTCTTTCAAAACTCGATAAATTCAAGATATTTTTTCATAAAACGAATGTTGGGAATGCATTGATATGAGGGTTTTGCTAAAATCTTGTCATATTGAAAGGTTAAAGCTACATTTTTCTATAGAATTTGTCGAGTTTTCATTAACATGATTTGAAGAATGATAAAGCGGGACAAAAGATGCCCCAAATCAATGCATTCCCAGCAATCGTTTTATGAAAAACTATCTTTCGTATTTATCGAGTTTTGCAAAAAATTACTTCATGTTCATCCAAAATCATATTTTGCTCATAATGATTTCATTCATCATAATGCTGTTGAAAGTCTAAACATTTGATTATAATTAAACGAGAACACAACTGTCGAAACGATAAGGGGAAGCAGATAATCGCGAATAAGTTTTCTTAAACGGTCATCTTCGGAAGTTTAACTTCACATGGGTTTAACAGTCATCGCGGTTAAAGAACGGGGTGAAATTCGCCAGCGACGCAAACGCTATTAATTCTAAGCTACTATTAAACGCAATAGAAGATGAAACCGATACTAAGAGTACGCCCTGAAGGAAGAATAAAATTGAAATGGTCGAGCTGTTCAAGGAAAGACACAATTTCATTAAATTCAGCAACATGCTATCTTAATAATAATATCAAGTCCGTTACGACCGTTCATTTTGTATTCAAGTGCAAAGCAGTGTCGAATAACTATCAGGGAGATGTCCAAGAAATGCAAAGATAGTTGCTGTGAAGTGCGATCAGTCGTAGCCAAGGCGGCAGAGAAACGTCTTAAACACAAGAGTTTGGAAATCCAGCTCACCCGAATGTAGGGTGTAAAAGCACAAGTCACACCGATAGTTATCAGAGCACTCGGATTAGTTCCTCAAAATTTGTGCAAGAACTTGGCTAAACTTCCAGATAATTCAAAAGACTGGGAAACACTAGAAATTGCTTTATCTGGAATAGCCCACATTTTGCCAAAGTATTGTAGAGACACCGATAATCCTTAGATCTACTTCTTACGAAGCTGGTTGCAACTCGGAGTACATTTTATAATCAACCGACTCATAAAATCTCCAGTCGTGAATTAGAGGAATAATAATAATAATGATAATAATAATAATAATAATAATAATAAACGATAAAAACGTCGTTACCAAGGAGACAGAGAAACGTCTTAAATACAAGAGTTTGGAAATCGAGATCAGCTGAATGTGGGCGTAAAAGCAAAGGTCGTACCGATAGTTATCGGAGCTCTGGGATTTATTCCGCAAAATTTGTGTAAGAACTTGTCTAAACTCCAGGTAATTCAAAAGACTGGGAAGTGCAAGAAATAGCTTTATTTGGAACAGCCCACATTTTGCGCAAAGTATTGTAGAGGCACCGACAATCCCTAGATCTACTCCTTAGATAGCTGGTTGCAACCTGGAGTAGATTTTATACTCAGCCGACTCATAACATCTTTATTCGTGATTTAAAGGAATAATAATAATAATAATAATAATAATAATAATAATAATAATAATAATAATAATATGCACATTAAAGCAACATAACTGTATTAAGCGCGAACTTCCGCGCGGTCTTGTCCACTGGGCTTGTCTCCCGAGCAAACGCCTGGCCCGCGCGGCACCTCATTCATGACCGTTGGCAGCCGTCTCTCTTTTAGTTCGTCAAAGGCGCCTTCATGACAGCGCGCGCTACTGCAAGCGCCTCTACCGGTTTATATGAGAGTTCTCCCCGAGGATAGTAACAGCCGCTGGCAGCCACGCCTCAGGCTACGCTATCCAGACTGAACTCCACTTTCCGTCCCGTCCCACTACTGATGGGAAGAAGCGGATTAACAACTGTGTCACTTGTAGGCAGGCAAAAATGGCCGCCTATTTTTACTTTCCCGTATACGTACATATTTACGGAGTAACAAACATAGTATAGGGCATGTTATGTAATGCTGCGGAAAATCAACGTAATGTAATGCTGCGGAGATTTCAATGGAAATACGCATTTTGGGGGCCCCTGATACCGAAAAAGTGGTTCGTTCCAAAACGTAAAAATTGCAAATTTAGGACGAGGTTTGATTGTTCTTTGGCATTCTAAAATTAATATTTCCATTCCGTATCACCACTAGTTTTAAGATAACCCAGTGAAAATAGATAGATAGATAGATAGATAGATAGATATTTATTATTTCCGCAAGTAGGTTTATGCAACCTGGTGGCGGAACATTAAAATTTACATATTATAATTATGAATAAATTATGAAAATATGTGTATAATAAGAATAATTTATGTTCAAAAATCGGACAGACATGTTTTTGACTAAAATTAAGTAGAATTTAATTTATAATTTATGCATGTTCAACTTTTTCTGAAGTATATCAGTTAATTTATAAATCAGTTAAATTGGCAATTGATAGGTGATCGAAACGAAACGTACGGGTAGTATGCTGTTAGTGAATCTGTGAGTGCAGCTGATTGCACGCAGGTGACACCAAGAGGAATCTGGGGTCGACAAACCTGTTTTGCAGAAAGTTCCTTCGGTGTTCTCCGTTTTCCATGTCTTACATTCCATCACCTTATTCATTTTAAGCCTCACTAATTTCCGCATCATTGCACACAGTTTTCCATTTCTTCTCAGCACAAGTTTCACACTGGAGAAACTAAAAAGCTGCCGGGTTCGTTTCCGGAAAACGGCAATTGTGCCAACTCCCAAATCTGTTGCTGAATCTTTCTCAAGTATTTGCAACTCGACGGTCGCTGTCTTTGCATTATAAATAAATGTACATATGTTTTGATATTCATCTTTATTTCATCACGACGTTACGAGTGCACAAATTACAAATTAAGACGTCCCTTGCCCCCTTTCTCGTCAGAGGGAGCTTATGTGGGGCATTTTGCGAGTGCCATCCAGTAGGATGCCAGCCTGCCCTTCCTTCCTGTTCCAAAAAAAGGCCCTTCTCGAACAGTCACTTCACCTCAGTTATTCTTAATTCAAATGTCACATCGAGAAGACCCAATGACGACCGTGTTCAGTGTCGTGGCGATCAAAGTAATTGAAAAGACCGCCAGGGCAGAAAAGGCTCGCCGGAGGCGAGATGACGTCATTCCGTCCACCGGTGGAGTCTACCACGGGCGCGGCGGTGCGGAATCGCCGACGCTAGCGCAGTGAAGGGCCTCCCCTCTTTCCCCTTGGCCCGGCGAAGGAGAGGGATGCGCGACTGATAAGCGGCGCGCTGGACGCGCGCGGCAGCATTGTGATTACGAGCGAGCGAGATTATCGAGTTGGGACAATTCGACTCGGCTTTCACTGTATTATATTTCGGTTGGTTAATTTGCAACTTGGCTTGCGTATGGCACATCTACTGGATTTCTGACGACCTGGCTTTGTACCCGTATTGTTTCTTTGGACGTGGCAAGTTGCCACTGAAAATAAACTGTGTATTAACTGATTTCTGAGTTTTCCCGAGTCACAACATTAAGTTTCGAAACAACAACAATATGAGCCTCCTCTCAAATACTCGTGCCATATCATAAATAAATACATGACAAGTAACAGAATTATCCCCAAAAACATAACTCCCCGCAAAATACGATGGACGGCTCTTATCCCACAAGCGAGCGTGCTTCGACTAAACAGCGCGTGCGGCGGCGCCATTTCACACAGTCGTCGCGTCTCATGACGCTCTCCGGTTAGTACCGTACGTGAAAGCTCTCCTTCAACCCCCTGCTCCACCCCACCCTCCAACGCCCAGTGACACCCGCGGTGGCGACCACCACTCATGAATATTCAGGGCGGAGCTCCCCGCCTTTCCGCCCCGCCCCGCCCCCGCCCCCGCGGGGGCGGCGGTGACAGCCGCCACATTCCGACCGGCCCCGAGGTCAGGCCCCGCAGCCAGCCAGCCAGCAGGCCACCCCCCGACACCAGCAGTCACGCGCCGGGGCAGTAATGTAAACGTCAACTATACTGAGATTTTTCTAACTCTACCTCTCAAGCCCCTATGGCCACGATGGAATATCGTACGGCATTTCGTGTCTTTCTCGGCCCTGCCGCTAGAAGTCGCCTGATCGCTACCACTGCTTGATACGGTCGCAATCATGCGATATCTAGCGGCACGACTGAGTAGGACGCGAAATATTTGATATATTTCATCGTGAAGACGTTCCTTGAGAGGCAAAGTTGGAAAAATCGCAGTATATACTGAGAAAAATATTTGTTAGAAAGTAAATGGAAAGGATTAATGTTTGCTGGAAAGAGGCAGTTATTTTAATAGTGGGACAACTCCATTGACACTCATTTCGAAACATTGAGCTCTAAATTTAAATGATAAAAAAATCGGGGACGTAATTAGACAAAAAATTGTCTGTTTTTCACTTATTTACTTGTTTGTATGAGATGATATGAATAAACGTATTCTAAGCTTGGCGGAATATTCGGGGTGCAAAGGAGTTATACCGCAATAAAAATGAGATTGTTGGGCCAAATCGGTAGATGTCGTTCTAACAATAGTTGGAAATGAAGGCAATAAGATTTTATTAAAACATTTTAAATATTAATTTAATATTACTTTTGAGGCACATTCAGTATTCTTCAACTTGTTGAAATCCCTACCAGCCAATCAGTGAAATAAGCGTGATTAAGGCTTGAAATAAATGGAAACAAATCAAGGATATCCTCTTTGTTCTCATTAAACTTCCTTTGCTGTGATTTATCTTTGATAACCTTAGTTCTTCCTCATCCACTGGTGGTTTGTGTGTAGTAAAGTTTACTGCGTAGAAAACTATGTCTTGAATTAAGGTTTACTCGTACATAATTACGAGTATAAAAGAATTCTGTTTGAAAAATCTAATCCATCTAATTTTTAGCCAGTTAAAAACACCATTTTGTTAATTTTTCGTCCTTCTTGTTACTGGCTTTTCAAGGTCTTTTAACACATAGACATTTAAGTTTAATTTCTGTAAATAAAAATGTGCTATATAATGATATTATTTTGTTGTTCCTTATACCAACTCTATATCAAGCTCTTTATAATCATATCATTGCAGACGCTTTAAATGTCTCGAAAATTATCACGAGACTTGCAGAAAACCACGTAGTCGTACCGATGGAATTCTACCACTATCAAAATAAATAATTTGTAATCTCCTTTTATTGTGATGCACTATGTCGTCCACAGAAAGAACTTGGAGTTCTGTCACTTTCAGAATAAATGTATAACGCTTACGGGACCTGCAGATGGAGTTAATTCAATTTCTCAAAAATGGGTGTTGTACAACTATTAAAATAATGTCTCCATTTAAAAATGGCCCAAACAAGAACCCATTAGGTTTGATGTAGCAACGTGGACCTTTATTACATTACTACTCACACAGTTTACTTAATCAGGAATTAATTCATTATATATTTCCCTTTTTTACAGGAATATTTCAACTATACTTCGGTTTTCCTTTCTTGGCGCACGGGGGGTTGTCAATAAAATGGGATATCTCACGGTATTTCGCGTCGTTCTCCTGTATGCCCCCAGGAGTCGCATGATCGCAAGCATTTTTCGATACAGTCGAGATCATGCGACTCCTAGCGGCACAACCGAGAACGACGCGAAATACCGTGAAATATTCCATTTTATTGACACATCCACGTGCGCCAAGAAAGAAAAACCGAAGTATATGTTAATGTTGTTTGTTCCAGTGTACTCTTGAAAGTAGAACTCGCACAAACGGTAACGTGTCAGAGTTTACCGGCTGAGGTGGCTCAGGGCATCACCTGATGTCACTACAGTAGGGAGGTGCTAGGGTCCGAGACATCACGATGGCAGGATTTGCGACAGTAGCTTGTCAGCTAGGACGAATTCAGCCGCCCTCTGGAGAAGAATTCTAGTGGCCGACTGCTCTGACCGGTAGTTTTCGGTGGGTTCTCCGATCAACACCAGGCGAATGCATGCCAGCATGCCCGTACACATGCCAGAGCCCCAGGTAGCCTCTCCTCTACACACACATCACTACCACACCACACTACTACACACATCGGGAGCCAAGACGGGAAATGAGAGCTTGAGCAGCGATGTTGGGGCAGTGCCTCGCTGGCAGGAGATACCTGGATGAGGAAAACCCCGCAAGCCCACGTGTGTCAGCGACGGATCTCACCATCCAGCGGGGGAAGGAAATTTCCACCCCCGTGACTAACACTACACTTACGTACCAAGCAAACTCGAAATAAGCAACTTTTGTGAATGCCAGAAACCCTGGCCATAGCGAAAAATCCCTACATACAGAGAATAGCACATCTCTTTGCGCCTCTGATTCTGCCATTTTATATCCAGTAGTCGGGGGAGCTGAAACTGCGTGTTGAAGCCCTCACCAATCTACCCGAAACAGTATTAATAAACTCTAAAATCTCCATAACGGCTTCACTTATCGTTTCCCCACTGGCCGTCGGGAGTTCTTGCGAGAGAGGGTATTCAATGGGAGCGGCCTTTCTGATTGCGCAACGTTCTGTCGTATCTAAAGACTTCTTGCCAGGAGCAACTTGTGCCGTGGAAGAACACGATCAACACTTTCTGTACCAAAATAGGGATTTTGCAGTCAAGCGTGTTTGTCCAACGGTCTGAACTATTTTAATCCTACAGGAGAAAGAGGATACGGACGAAATATGAAAGTTAAAATCTTAACAAGCAAACCCACATACAAGTATATTAGCAATATAAACTGTATTTGAAGTGTGTAATTTCATATGGTGACCTACTAAAGTATGTATGTTTTTAGCGTGTATGAATTGTGATCAATGTTTCTTTATATTTTTTTAAGTGTATACAACTATAAATACTTAGACTATCTATCAAAACTGGCTAAGCAATGTATCAATGTTGTATAATATGTTAGTTAAGCCAAAATTATGTAAAATCTGATAAAGAATTATTTCCATTTCTGTCCTCTCTATCAATTAAGTATAAGATATTAACTATTGTTAACTCAGTGTACAAGTATTGAGTCACTAATGACCTCAGTTGTCGATGCGACTATAAAATAAATGAAAAAAAAGCAAAAAACTTTTAATTGCTTTTTTTAGCGCCTTTCGCCTTCACTTACGCACTCTCGTGAGGAGGACGTCAACTACGCGGAGTGGCGATGGTTGTACCACCCCTGCCACTGAATCTCGCTGGTGGCAACCACCTTGACAACACTGCTATAGTAACACATTGTATTCGTGTTCAGACGAATTCGAGTTGAGACGAACACGGACCATTAAGGGACAATGTTTTATGGAAAGACATTGCATAACTAAAATTGCAGTTTTGGTTAATATAGTATTTTTATTTCCGTATGTTTGTATGGATTACAAATTTGATTTATTAATACATGTATTTGGGAGTCAAGATGCCCAACTTTATACAACACAATGCAGTTGATTTTAAATAGGCGAGTATGGAGTGCCAAATGTTACAATTATTACAGTATTTTCCAGAGTCATGATCGTTGCGTAAATAGATGCACAAAATGATTGCTTTTAAAAATTGAAACAGTCTCATCTCCAACAATACACAATAACGATTTCGGCAGCACTATTGAAACATTTTTAACGGTTACTCCATTAATACTATTAAATGGACATGAGTATTCGGTCGAGTTAAAAAATTCAGCTTGAATATAGACAAACTCGATTTGTTCTTTTTTTAACGAGAAGTCGTTTGTAAAACCTTTGATTCAAGGTTCATTTGCAGGTACATTAGTGGGAAATTAAACCAGGAAAGTGAAATGGCCAAAACTTGTTCCAAAATATACTTATTAAGTTCTAACTCTTTATAAAACTGATAATCTTCATGGAACCCTTTCAGTTATTCTTCCTAAGAATAAAAATACACCTCCAAATGGGGAAAGCAAAAGTTTGCTGGTTAGAAGTTGCTCGCCGTAGAATCGTTCGTTCGTTTGAACATTTCTTCTGTCATGTCACGAAGGATAGTGCTTTATAGAAAGCCTCAATATGTCCAACATTTTCTAAAAGTGGCTATAATTTTCTTGTTAATAATGTTTCCACAGATAGCGCAAAGGAGGCTTAAAATGGCGCGAGTGGCGTCGTTAATTCAACGAAAATTCCAAAAGTTACAAATAATTGGAAAAAGGAAGTACTGTTGTATCATACTAGTTACTGTCCGCGTTGTCGCACTTTTCCGGAGCAGTCGTGTCCAGTCCGCCGAGTGCATTTTGTGGCTGAGACTAGAGGGCTAAAGATAATACTACGATATGAAAGTGAAACGTCTCAGCGAAACTTGATACGAACTTCTGTTCACCGCAAATTCTTTAAAGAATGATTAAGTCTTTTATCTCCATTCCCGGAAGTGATATAACTAGCACGCGGCATTTACGTTATCGTTTGTAAAAACGTTTCTCAACCCACATTGCCTGCGGAAATGTTTGTCAATTTTCGCCGAGAAACGGCTCATTGATGAATAAATGAGAACAGCCTCGATAACGATAAAATGACTAGAGATGGCAGCATAGCCAAATCGGAGAAGTGAACGTGAGTATCTATTGAGAAAAAAATCCGCGAACTCACAGTTCAAAAAGCTACCGAACAAACATCAATGCGTCAGGTCACCCACACCTTTTGCAACACAACCACTCTCGTTGTGGTACCAGGCCAGTTTACTCAACGTATTTTTTCTTTCTTTCTTTTTCTGTCTGCGCGTCAGGCGGGTGATTACGTGACTTGGCTTCGCGGCGCACACTTCCATTTCCTTTCGTGGAGAGGCGCTGCCCAGGCGCACACATGCATATTCAGGCCGCACGCCGCCCCCGCCCGCAACCACCGGTGGGTCGCAGGGCGGGGGGGGCGGGTGCTGACAGCGGCCCCATTACCGCAGCGCCGCATCGATTATCGAAGTTGGCGCAAGAGGGCGCCGGACTTATCACGGGGGCGACCTCGCCAGCTGCGCCCCACCGGACGAGACGCCCGCCACCGCCTCCGAGCAGTGGGGCACCGCCCACTGGTCGAGGAAGGCTCTCTTTGGGTAACAGCCGTCTGGCCGGTTGGCAGTCCACAAGCCCCTAGGGCAGTGGCGTCAAGGTCTTCTACTGGTGGCTGGGGCACATGTGGCACCGTAGCATACCACGAGCTTCTCTGCGCAACTAGCGAAAGGAAACTATTACGAGTTATGAGTAGTAGCAACCATGCCGTTTTACAACAGGCATGGCGTTGTCTCTGGTGGCGGGGGCGAACGGGGCACGGAGGGGCGATTTCGTCGTGGCACTCGTGCCGCGAACTCCCGCTCATGGCATCGACCGTGACAACACTGCCCTAGCGTCTTCTTGCGAGGCTGGTTCTGGGCAAATGTACCTAGCCTAGTTTGCCACGGATTTCCCTAGGAGCGCTACTGCGCCAATTTTGACGGTTGGTTTGAATACCAGATAGCCCCGGCCTAGATACAATACCGCAATCCTTACCCAATAGTTCAAATCGAAACTCTGATTGGTGCTAAGTACCTAGAGGATTTAATTTTGCCAGAATCGGCCAAGTCCCTTTCCTGGGATCTGCTTTACATACCGACTGCATACTGCCGATTTTTGACACCACAAAATCCCCCTACTTTGATCGGGTTTGAGCCCGGGAACGTAGGATCCGTCCGGCATGATAAACCGCTGTATCATCAAAACAGGCTCGCAAGATTGAATTTATTTAATCGTATTTAAACCATCCAAGTAGATAGCGTTGTTTCTTCACCACGCTGGAATGTGAGATCCGGCGCCGACCTACACTTCGGCTGCACCGGAAACCGGGCGAGAGGCGCGGAAATGCGCTGCGCTGCAGTGTGTCGCCGTTTGTGCCGCTGGAGGTGGTAGTGAACTTCCCCCGTTGGATGGTGCGATCTGAAGACGGCCTACGTCGGCTTGCAGGGATTTCCCCAACCAGGTATCTTCCAGCAGCCTGGCACCGCTTCAGTCGGAACAAGCTCTACTCTCCCGACAGGTCTTCCAACAAGTGTGGTATGAGAGTGCATGTGAGTGTGTGTGTGTAAGGGATGAGGACAGGCGAAGAAAGAGGAAGGAAAGATCGCGCACGGTCCTTGTCCCCTTTGTTAGGATACTGCTTCACCATTCGCCGGGTGTTGTTCGGAGAAACCACGGAAAACTGACGATTAGCAGCTGAATTCGACCTAGTAGAAAAGTGGTGTCGGATACCTGCCATCGAAGGGAATCGAACCCTAGGAGAACACGAATCCTCGTCCTGATCAGTAACGCTGAGGAAGCAAAGGCATTGCTGCTCCTGAGCGATACCAGCAGATATATTACATTGTTATGAATGTTTACTTCTTCCAACAATTTTCGAAGGTAGGAAAGCACAGTTGATATTGTATTGTTTCATTCAACCAACAATTTGTAAGTCATTTTTTCATCAAATTTATTAGGAGACCGGACATCCGTAACCAAAATCCTACTCCTTTTACCGCAAATGCTACATTATACAAAAGAAACTACCGAATTCCAACATCGTGCCCGCTCGCATATTAACGATATTAGCACATTAACAATACATAAATATGATCAAATAAATTACTAAGCCTGTAAATTAAAGAAGTAATTTATTATAATAACTGTAACCATTAATTATTCTGGCAAAAGAAATCAAGCATATTCTTCTCATTATTTTAGTAAATATCTAATTTGCTTCCGTCCTTCCTGTATTATTTTTAATGATGCGAGTGTGTTCTTCAGCAAGATGCTATTACCTCTGAGTAGTGGATTCAGAGTTTTTATAGACTATCCATCTCTTAGCAATTGATATACAAAACAACAGCATTAATTAGTCTTAACATGTAAAGCATCATTACTTAATTACATACCACTGCACTAATCTCCTGCACATATTGAAAAAAAGTTCAACAAGGTTGACCCAAAATATGCCAACATTGTACATTTTACGAATTTGAACATGAGAGCTATGTAAAAAGACAAAATACAGTATTTTATTGTATTTTTTACTGTCTCAACTTTCCACAATTTTTAAACACGTGCAACTTTTAAACTCACAATGTTTTCTTTTCACTGTATATAAGACGGTCTAAGGAGTCATCCATAAATTACGTAAGGCGAAAGGGGAGCGAGGTGGTCTGAGGCAGCGTTACGCTGCGTTACATAGAGAGAGGGAAGTGCGTTACAAGGAGGAGAGTGGATATTGAAAATACTCGAAATTTGCGTTACGTAATTTATGGACGGCCCTTAAGGACAATGAATGTACATTGACATGCTTTACTATGTTGGTTACCGCTTTCTTTGAAATGTTCTACCAACGTTCAGAACTAACCAATAAACAACGTTCACTCACAGACGTTACCTAGCCTAATTCAAACCCTAATGAATTTCGTAACAATTCTGAACATTGATGGAATCAGTCTCAGACGTCATCCGCTGGTGGTGCGCTGATAAACTATTGACATAGATGCACTCTTGAATCTGCGATGTAAAGCTAGGCAAAAAATACCCGGAAAAGTAATTATTTTGTAAATATATTGAGGTTTATGGTTTTAATCAAACTCCAGACCTTTAAAAGAAGCTAGTACAAACGTTTCATCCGTATTGGTTCAGTAGATTCAGAGATTATTGCGCTGTAAGTCAACGTACTTGTTTTTATACACTAGTATGTATGTATATATATATATATATATATATATATATATATATATATATATATAGAGAGAGAGAGAGAGAGAGAGAGAGAGAGGAGAAAAAATATACTTCCATTTAAAAAATCGAAGTTGTGTCGATATCTCCAAAATTACAAAAGACACAAACAAGAAAATTGAATATGTTATTTCGGCGAATATATTATATTGGCGTAAACCTCATCCCAATACCTCAAACCGTTTCGAAGATACTTGCTGTGGGCATCTTAGGCACCTCACCCTGTGTGTATATATATATATATATATATATATATATATATATATATATAGAGAGAGAGAGAGAGAGAGAGAGAGAGAGAGAGAGAGAGAGAGAAAGAGCGAGAGAGAGAGAGAGAGAGATACAGCGCGACAACTCACAAAAAACATAGCGTCGCTTACCTCAGGAAACGTGGTGAAGCCATCTCCCTCTACTCCCGAAAGGGAAGTCAGTTGAACTCAAGGATCGCCTGCAACGATATCTGATTCGCTCTTGCAATTTCAAACAGAGATACGAACCTTCAACTCTCTGGGGTTGGGGATAGTCGTCAAGGTGAGGTTGCGTTGCCTTCGCCTTCGCGACAGGCGTCGGTGGCGGCTCCTCAGGCGGGGAACTTGGGCCACGAAGCGAGGGAACCTCCCCCACCACTACCACCACCACTTTCCGCGCATGCGCAGCCCAGTTTTTTTCTACGTTGCGGAACTACAGATTAAACTCGGAATAGTAAAAGAACCTGAACCGGGATTTCGGAGCTCAAGAAAATGTGTATGCAGTTCTCTTCTCCGAAATACGTTAAATATGGTTTATAATGCCATAAATCATTAATAATAGTATTATATTAACAGTCGGCCTCGTAGGGCAGGCAGTTACGGCGGCCGTCGTCTGCGTCGAGGAGGCTGCAAGTTCGAGTCCTCCTGAGGCATGGTTGTATTTGTGATTGTCCCTTCACCCCTCATCGTCATAATCATCCTACCACTTTACAATTCAATTCTTTTAACAACTTTGTCTTATCACGGGATGTAGCCAAAAAGCTGATCCCCATAATTGCGCACGTTAATATCTCTCCAGGGTAGAATATGACTGGGCCTCAGAAGAGAACGTGTAGCATGGTCAGTAATGGCCAATACACACATAATAATAATAATAATAATAATAATAATAATAATAATAATAATAATATCTTTATCCGTGCTGTTACATTACAAGAGATAATTGTAGAAAATGTTGATTAGAAATGTACAGCAAAGGCAATATAAAGAAAATTAAAAATATCAAAATATTGTTTTATTTTGTTCAATATTTATTCCTTAAGACTTATTAAATAAAGGAGGTTTACAAATACTGAAACAATAAATACAATGTATTATGACAGTAAGTTACAGTGTTTACTCCACTGTGCGGCGATGGACATCACAACTTTCGTCCACCGCCTGCCACTTCCCCGATCGGTTAGAGCTCGTTTTGTTAAGCTTTTATCGACTGTTGCGAAGTCGCGTAAAACGCGCCCTTCCGTGAAAATGTGGTTTCTCGTTGAAACAGAGGCGAGTGCCACGCACGAAGTGTCAGTGCCAGTGCCAATGTTAATATCTATCGTCCACTTTCAGCGGGGTCTATTTTCATCAGTTACTGAGCCCGTGAGTTTGCTTTGTCTAGAATTGGGCTTGTTAAAATGCTGTCCGTTTTTCTTTTAAAATCCGAAACGGAAATAAAACTAGGATTTGTGTAAGTTTATTCAACTAGTCTAAACTGCATGAAAAATATTTAATACTAACGATATTATTATCAGCAATAAAATAATAGTACTTAGTAGTAGAAGTGGTTGAAGTAATAGTCATAGTTTCTCGTATTCGGAATTATACACGTAGTGTAGACAAAGCTGAGGAAAATCCATTATGATATTTTAAAGAAAATACACGTTTTGGAGACTACTGATACCGAAAAATTATCATTATATTCCTTTGCATCACAACTAAAGATGTTATGAGTCTGCTCACTACAAAATCTACTCCAAGTTGCAATCAGCTACCCCAAGGAGCATACCTAGGGACTGTCGGTGCTTCAACAATACTTTGCGCAAAATGTGGTCTGTTCCAAATAAAGCGATTTCTTGCACTTCCCAGTCTTTTGAATTACCTGGGAGTTTAGACAAGTTCTTAATCAAATTTTGCGGAACAAATCCCAGACCTCCGATATCTATCGGGACGACCGGTGCTTTTACGCCCCACATTCGGCTCATCTAGATTTCCAAACTGTTGTATTTAACATGTTTCTCTGCCTGCTTGGTAACGACGTTTTGATCGCAAGGGACAGCAACATCGACAAGTAAACACGATTTTTTCTCAAAATCCCGGATAACTATATCAGGTTTGTTTGCCGCTATCGTGCGATCAGTTTGAATTTGTTGGCTGTACAAAATCGTACACAATCCAACAGACGTCACCGGTTTTGGTGAGTGTTCGTACCTCTTGGGGCATGTGTTTGGAACTTCGAGGGCGGTACAAATCTACCAGTAGAGGAAGTTACAGACCCTGTCGTGTCTTTTCAAGTATTCGGCCTTTGCTAGGATTGGACAAGCAGAGACTATATGATCAAAGTTTTCTACCTACTCCTGGCAAATTTGTCATCTTGGGAAATTTTGAGAACCGCTTTATCATAATGTCGTGTTCTCAACGCCTGATCTTGAGCAGCTATTAAAAGTGCTTCCGATTCTGGCTTCATTCTTCCCCTTTTAACCGCCATAAATGATTGATCTTTATTGATCTGCGCCTTGTCCATTCTTTTTAGATATTGTCCATGGAGGGGTTTGTCCCTCCACGACTTCTTTAACATTTTTTCTGTCTCACATTTCATGTTTAGTAGTACCAGAAGTTCAGTGTCTGTTTTATTTGACGTGTCTTGCATAGGTTTCTTTGCAATGCATTTTGCTTCACTAACAATGCCTCTGTTTCCCATTCTTCGGTCAGATTTCATGACCTGCCTGATTAGAGGGTCATCTTCATGACTGGCTACATACTTTCCCATTCCAACTATTGAATTGTGCCAGGAGGCTTCAATTTGTCTCAGTCCTCTTTCTCCTTCCTTACGTGACACATAAAGTCTATGTACATCAGCCCGGGGGTGGGCAAAATGATGCATTGTAAGCAGTTTTCTGGTTTTTCGATCCATGATGCGAATTTCCTGTTCAGTCCAGTCTACTAGTCCGAAACTGTATTCGGCTACAGGCACCGCCAAACTAACTATTGCAGATATTTTATTCCTTGAGTTCAGAGCGGACTGCAGGACAAGTCTCACTCTTCTATAATACTCCTTGCGAATTCTCTCGTTCATTGTGTCGTTCGAGATGGTCTCACATTTTTCAATGCCCAGATATTTGTAAGTTTTACCTGGCTCAAGATCTTGAATCACAGTGTGTCTATCAACTTCAATGTTCTCTGACGTGGTCATTTTTCCCCTTTTTAAGTGACTTTTGCACACTTGTCAAGACCAAACTTCATGCAGATGTCATTGCTAAAATCATTGATGACAGACAGCATTTGGGAGAGAATTGCTTCATTTTTTAGCAAAAACTTTAAGATCATCCATGTAAAATAAATGTGAGACAGGCCTTTCATCACCATGGAGCTTGTAACCAAAGTCAGTGTGCGACAGCTGTCTCGATAGAGGGATCAAACTACTGCAAAACAGCAGAGGGGATAGTGAATCTCCTTAAAAATTCCCCTTTTAATCTGAATACTTCTTGTTTCTACTACTCCCTTTCCACTGTGGATTAGTAACCTGGTGCTCCACGACTTCAGACTAGCCTTGCAAAACTCAACAAGTCTAGGATGAAATCGATGGATCTCCAGAGGCTTCAAAATCCAATCGTGTGGTACACTGTCAAAGGCCTTCTGGTAGTCAATCCAAGCCATGCTTAAATTACGTTTTCGTATTTTTACATCATTCAAAATTATTTATTCAGAAGCAAGATTTCCTTACTGCCATAGGAACCTTTACGACATCCTTTCTGTTCAACTGGCAACAGATGGTTCTGCTCTAGGTGCCTATACATTTTGTCAGCTATGGCTGCAGTTATAAGTTTGTACATTACTGGCAGGCACGTAATTGTCCTGTAGTTCTTCGCCAAGGAGCTGTCTCCTGCTTTGGGTAGCAAATACGTGATGCCGCGAGTGAGCCATTCGGGGACTTCCTTAGGGTTTTCTAAGATGTTATTAACAGCCTTTGCTAGATGAAAATGTAATGCTTTTAATTTCTTAATCCAATAAATCTGGATCTTATTGTCAAAGAATACAAAAAAAACTTTAACAATTTCACAAAACTCTTGCAATGTTGCGAAAACACAAAATTAAAGGCACACACTGACCAAGCGATGCTACCTGACTAACACAGCAAGAAAAAACAAATTAATGTAACATTGCAGAATGTACTCAAAGGTTACGAGGCACACATGGCTGGATTTTCCAACCCAGACCATTCTCACAGCACCACAGCTCCTCCAAATTACACAGCTGTCTAGTAGAGGGTCTCAAATGCAGATAGCAAGAAAATGCCTTTCACCACCGTGAATGCTTCACGCTCAAGGTCCACCATAGCCCCTTCCGCTTGGCCCACACTCCACCAGCGATCTCTCCCGCTGTCCACCGGGCACTGGCCCCGCCCCGGGTTCAGACCCCGGGCAGGGCGCAGGGGGGGGGCGGGCAGCCGGCTAGCCGGCGGAGGGGCGGACGTCGGCGGGGGGAGATACGGGCGGCGACGGCGTGATGGTGGTGGTAGCGGCGGTGACGGTGGTGATGTCGATGTGACGTCATCGGTGTCGGCGCCGAGGGTAGCTGGTTGCAACCTGGCCGGGCGGTGGAAGAACCGCCACATGCATCGAGGCGCGGGGAAACAATGATTCAATTAATGTCTTAATTCATTCATTAATTGATTGAATGATTGATTGATTGATTGTTGATTGATTTTTTTAAGTGGGACGCGCGAACTTTGGAGTTTGCGCCCCCATAACACACTGGTGTAGCATGGAACTCCCATAATTTAGCGGAAGTACCACAAAGAGTGTCCAGGTGGGCGGAAGTCGCAGGAACTTGTCCGCGCCGACCAAAATGTGCTAACACTTATCAACCCCAGGGGGTTTCCAGTTTCCCATGTTCTTAATTGTTTGGCATAGGTCCTGTTTCGAGAATCCTTGAACATGTTCCACTGTTTCCACGAGTCCATTGGCAGCATCAACTTCAGATTGGAGCCACGATGCGTCTTTGTTGTAGGTAACTTATTATTATTATTATTATTATTATTATTATTATTACTGTCAGCCAGCTTTGTCGCAAGCCGGTCACTTCCTCGTCAGCGCATGCAAGTTATGAAGGGCAGATATGAGATGTTACACAAGAATAGGAGAATAGTTTTTCTCGATCAATTATTTATTATGCTTCGAAAGTGCCATATTATTCATTATAAAAGTATTAGTATCGTCCCCTACGATGTTTACTAAGACCTAGATTCTGAAAAGTACGTGAAGATCAATACAGGAGAGAACACTCATTTTTCGGGTAGGTAGAACCCGACTGCGTTCAGCGGTCAGGTTTCCCACACACCCGCTTCCCAGTTAATCCCCTGACACTTTTGGCTTCTTGAGAAGCCATTGCCGAATTGAATCTCAGCCAGTGTTTTGGGAAGAGGAAGGGGGGAACAATTTAGTCAGTTTCCATTCATGAGTAACGTTCATGAGATGTTCTCGCATCAATCGAAAGAAAACCTTCAACACGTGAACGTGACGGAATCTTCGGAAGTGTGTATGTACTTTACTAAAATGTCATTATTTTAATTCTGCATATTTTAAGGGAACACCATGGGCCTGTTTTCCCGCGTCCTTTAAGTAGACCATAGTATGGGAATCAGTTTCAATAAATTAAGAACATTTGATACGTTGAATTCCGAAAGCTTTTCTTACGGTTTCTGACCATTACAATACAAAAGCAATATAAAATGAAGAATTGTTAAAAGTAGCATTTTTTCCTTTTTCTCTTTCGTGTTGTTCAAATACGAAGGATGATCTAAGAAGCACTGGTACATAGGCTATCTCCTTCATACTCACGAGAAAAACACAACGGGTCTGCCTTTTGGGATTGTGAGTCATAGGCTTAATAACGTTGACCCCGGCATGCAAGCGATATAGGTTCCATTATTTATATCTTAATCGTTGTAATTGCTGACGGAGAAGACGTTGCCGGTCGCGTTTTGAGAGCGAAACGACCCATTATCCGCCCGGGACCAACGCATCTTCAGGGCGTGCCGCCCGGCCATTGTGCGAGCAAGCAGCGGGGACGCTCCGCACAATGAGGACCTCGCCACAAACAGAATCCCCTTCCTGCATCGGGGTGATTGAACTGATATCCCGCACGTCACAAAAGAGTGATAAATCTCTTTGAAAGAACAATCACGAAGGCAAAAGATGCAATGTCAATAGACTAAGGTAAAACAAGAGGTGACGGGTAAGGCTATGTAAATTTGTTAAATTAATCTCTTTGAATTAATCAAAATCAAACTCATGTTAGTAATTGCGTAATTTGTAGTGCCTCGTCCATTATAACGGAAGAGACAATCGAAATTAATACAATGCCCTGAGGGAGAGACAGACGGAAATACAGAGAGAGAGAGAAAGAGAGAGAGGTAGAGAGAGCTGGCGAGGTTAAAAGACATATACACATACGGACATACTTTATATATGTACATATATTATACATATTAATACAATACATATTAATACAATACATTTTAATGTATTGTAGATGAAAATGGAAGCCGATTTCGTCAGAGAGCATGCTAACGCTAAAATAAAAATCATATCATCTTCCCAGAAATATATCCATCGGTAATAAAAGCGGACTGTATGCGTGTTCTATGCCCAATGTAAGCTTATTTTAGGAATGGCTCGTCCATTAGTTGTAATAATAGATCAGCGCATGTAATCGTGCGGACAAATGCAGCCGCACAGACCTCCAAAGCATGCAGAGCAGGAATACAATAAGCTTCCCTGATAGGATTACTGGCGAATTTTACTCCCGGATTTTCATCCGAAGTACATACGCTCCTTCCTCGAATCGTAATATGTCGGCCACGTTAAAAGTTTGATGAAGCTCGTTTGTGAGATTGAAATAAAATGATTTTTTTTCTGCAATCTACAACAGTGGTGATTTTAGATTTCTCAGTATTTCCTATTTGATTTTCACATTCATTTTCTCATTTCCCGATACCAATTCTACAAAATGTCTCGCAAATATATTCCACATCAAGGTTCATATTTCGATGCAATATAGTGAAACAAACAATTTCCTACATTTCAGAAAATCCCTGCAGATGATGGAAAAAATCAATATATATATTTTTAATAAAGGAAATACTATTTAGTTCCTGACGGGCCTGAACATCTGCTTCACAGTATTTGATACTATGAAACAAACGATACAAAAAACTTATATCACGTATCTAACCAGGATGCAACACTGATTCATGATCAATCTGCTTTCAATGAAAAGCAGGAAATCATACCAGCCCTGAGTCATGCATGTAAGTGTATGACTTTGCGTGATGTAATTTGAACTACATAAAAAAGTAAAAAAACCTTAAGTGACAGGGAAAACACAAAATCAGTCGTTATTCAAAATTCATAATTACCCTTTTTCATAAAATGCGGCAAATCGTCGCATCCCTGAGTAATCAAATACCCTTTCTGGTCGCTTTAAATTTCCCTCTCTCAGAAAACCACCTTGTCTGTTCTGTTAGTGCTCACGACGAAAGAGATAGAAGTGTCAACTGGCCGCTTTTAGAGAAGATTTTCGCAAACCAATTAGAGGCTAGTTCCTCGCTACTCCGTGCGGTATTTACCACGGCGTCAAGCGCATTTGGAATTGTCATCGCGAGAAAAGGCCATTGGTCACTGGACACACACAATCGGGGAGATATAATGGAAGGCTTCCACGACCACAGTCATGTGAAGGCCCTCGACTGAGAAGTAAAGGATGGATGTAAATCCGAATTATTTTATACTGAAAACAGAAAGTTATAATTATATATATATATATATATATTGTGATATACCAGAACGGGACATGGTTTATTCATAATATTAGTTGTATACGGGGCGACTAAATGGACTTGTAAAATGGCGATATCCGGCCCTAGTAACGCCAGCGCAGAGGGTTGCTATGGTGCAGGGCAGGTAAATAAACTAGCTGCAAGCCTCGTAGGTGCCGGAACGCTGGCTAGATCGATATAATAAAGAATATGTGATTGGTCGAAAAACGTATGACGGACGAAGGCGCGGCTACATGGGGTTGTAAGAAATGAGCGGGTTGGCGGGGGGCAATTAGACTTTCTGGTGTTTACCGCCGTGTTTTGGAAAAATAGAACGTGAGACCGCTACCGACCCATCAAGGGTTGCAAAATACAGAAAAACATTCATTCGGACTTGGAGCTTCGTTGAGTGCAGATCGTTACAGTCTGACTTAGAGTGGTGGAGTGTAGGTCGTGAACTCGGCTCTTGAGTTTCGTGGAGTGCAAATAG
This sequence comes from Acheta domesticus, assembly GCA_031308135.1. Classification (NCBI taxonomy): domain Eukaryota; kingdom Metazoa; phylum Arthropoda; class Insecta; order Orthoptera; family Gryllidae; genus Acheta; species Acheta domesticus. The sequence continues at coordinate 202,444,172 of JAHLJT010002406.1, forward strand.
TGTGCGGACCTTGTAGTTGAAAGTGAGACTTATACATTTTCGTGCGAAAAGTAACAGTCGTCATCGGACTTAGAAATTATTTGCCGGAGTACATCCGCGGACTTGGGCAGTTTTGGGTGTTCACCGGACGATAGTTCGAACATTAGTATTTTATTAAACTCGTGTGAAAGATTATAAACCTAAAGCGTCGGAAAGAACTTAGCTAGATTTTATGCAGTGTGGACTGGATACTTCAGCAACCGCGCAAGATCAGAAGACAGAAGAGCGACTCGGATTCATCGGCCAAGTGAGAAGCGTCTTCGGAACGAGCGGGTCGGCAAGACGGTAACATATACTGCAGTATATTAAAATAATATCTTTTAAAAGGGGTCATGGCCATTAAGTAATCTGTTAAAATTAACATTGAATAAATTGTTAAATTTTGTTCTTTGGAAAAAGAAAAGAGTCTGTTCATTTGTCAATCATAAGCTTCTAATTAGTTGGAAGCAGAGAATTTCCATATTTCAGATTCCACGCCAGGCTGTACAGTCGGCAGATCAGGTAATCGGCTATCTTAGCGATAGCGAATACATGTAATCCGAATCCATCGGCCCAAGCTAGCTGGATGCCCATATAATTTTGACAGAATTAAATAGGGAAAAGGTAGTATTAGTTTATGTCACCTGTTCCTGGCGCCCACATCTTTCTATAAATTCGGAACAGGTCAAACTCACGACAACGTATTACGAAGTGAAGGATGAAGGTACATTTCAATATATATATATATATATATATATATATATATATATATATATCGCTAGATCACATTTCAAAAATTTAACACCTCCGACACACTTTATAATACATCTTAAAAAAGTTAGCATCTCCTCGAATGTGAAGGCTCTTGACAGCCCGGGTGACGCAGCGTCGAGAGAATTGATGTCGAAGTTTCAACCATCATACCGTGGTTTTCTTCAGGGCTGGAGTGCCACAGGGCAGCTCATCAGCCATGACGGTTGCCATCACTGCCCTTGACGCGGCGTCACCCGGACGTTCACAAGCCGAGAGCCTTCACAATCGGGAAGATGCTAATGTAAATGTACTGAATTTTTTTAAGAGGTATAATGAAGTGTGTCGAGGGCGTTACATTTTTTGAAATGTGATCTAGCGAGAGCTATAAATATTTGCAACTATCTCTTTTAAGTTTCAAAGAATTTCGATTTACATCCATCCTTCACTTCACCACAGGAGAAACAGCGTCAGTGACCTTGCTTGTATTTACAGGAAGTTTTAACATCTTTCGTTACTGTCAGTGCGCTTGGGAGTATTGTTTATTAATAAAAGACACAGCAATTATTTTAAGAAGATAGATGGTAATTATTTGACTTTTACCTAACTTAGTACTTTTTTATAATTATTTTCAGTCATTTGAAGGATTTTTACAGGACGTATGTTAGTTTACCTCACTTAGCCGTAATACTCGTAGATATTTTCTTCCCTCCTCCCAACACTATCATTAGCAATAATGTGTGTAGGTACATATATTCTTCACATCTCGTGGGGTGTCCCGCTTTTAAGAATATGTAACTACGGTTCTTTGTTGTTCTCTGTTCTGTGGCTGCTAGATAATGGTAACTGTAGTGTTTTATTTCTTCCATGTTTATTTACATTAAATGTATGAAGATAGCAGACTTCTTGTTTTTAACACATTATTGTTACCTTATTTCTTGTTGTTTTTATCTTTAGAGTCCTGATGATGAAAATATATTTTCCGAAATAATAAAATAGTTAAAAAAAACTCACTGTCCAAGCTCCATAAAGTAGACCTCGTTACACATATGTATTGTAGCCAAACCCTATTCTTTTGATTTGTTACAAATAGCAAATCTTTCATTTACTAATTCCGTGACGGATAGCTGTCCCGTCACGCACATCCTGGGAATTTCTAGGTAGAATAAAATTCCCTATCGGGGATGGGTTCGTCTTTTCAACTAACTACCAATTAACATTCCAACACAATTTGAAATAACATTGAAGATATATTCTTATAATGGAGAGTTTTGTACAACTAAATTTACATTTAATTACGGTAGCTATCTTTCCCTACCTAAAAACTGCAGTTTTCTCTAAGAAGATGTTAGCTTTGCACCTTATTTCCACGTAATAACTTATACACACACAAAAATCAATGAGAAAAAAAACATACAAAATACACTTCAAAACAATAACCCTGAAAAAAAATACATACACATACAATATTCAAATGTCTTGTAACACCTTTGGATTCGTTACACGTGAATTTAGTGAATTAATTCTGTACACAAAACACAATGTTCCATTATTTACAAAATACCCTATCTGATTTCAATTACGACTTTAGGAAGAAAAAGAAATGACTTGTCAGATTAGCAAGAATACTGTGCAATACAGTTCTGAATTGAGATTCAGTAAAAGTTCTTTTGGTTTCGTTAAACTCACGGCCGTCGAACCTCCGTAGAATTCCACGCTGCGAAGACGGCTGCAAAATATTGTCCACGCCACCAAGGTCGCAGGGTCCCGTGCTCCGCTCCGCGCGCTGCCTGCTGCGTCGAAATCGTGAGGCCACCGGGCGCCGTCTCCCCTCGGTTAGCGGTGCTTTACAGTTGGATCCTCAGGCGATGATCCCCTCCGAATCCAAGTCCAGAATCTCCACTTATGACTTCGTAATTGGCAAAAGTCAAATTAATTACAATGTCGATTATAGTTCTTATAATTCTGGAGATTTTATAAATATGTTTTCAGAATGAAATTTCAAAAATAGTACAGACTTTCTGGTACAGCATACTCGCTCTTTTACGTGTCGGCTCAACGTCGTCGTAGCGCACAAGATGGCTGACTATTCACTTGGTAACTCCAACAAGATAAGAAAACGAATACATACAACTGCTCGCTTCGGCGACTCGGACAAGAAGAAAGTTGAATTCTTTTGGCACAAGCTCTTGCCGTTACTGTTGGTTCATACTAGTTTTTCATTGGCTGGCACAAGAGTGCGTTCAAAAATTAAGTTTACGACTGTCGCCATCTCCTCCTCACCAGATGAACTATTTGTCCCAGATACGGTGTCGTGCCTTCACTACTAGTTTCCTCACTTATTTAAACTGTAATCGCGTATTAGCGGTTACAGTATGGTCGTTAAGGATTCTCTATGTTCCAGTTTAATTTATCATACAAGTATTTTTAGCTCGATTGTTGTTGTCAGTTACAAAAAGCGAACTGCGAATTAGAAAAAGAGAACATGAAATACATGTAGCTATTACTACACGACTCATTTGCTTGCATTAGAGAGGAGCTCATAACAGCTCAAAATTCGTATGCTCCAGCATGACTAATGTATTTTCAAACAAACAGTTAATCCATCAACAATAGCGTTCCTATATAGAAAACTAACGATCACCGTTTTTTCTAAAATAGTTTATTATTAGAGATATTTGTTGACATTAACGGCAGTTTTAAGGTTTAAAAATAAAATTATACCATTTTTATTCAAAAAAGGAAAGGAATTAAACAAATTAAAGATACGATAAGGCATCACAATAATTATATGGGGACGCACTAATCGTGGTTGTTCCTTTTTTAATGACCATTCGTCCTTTCTGGTGATTTTTAATAGTCATGGTATTCTTTAAAAAAGAATTAAGGAAATGCAGGAATTTTCTGTTCAGAGTTGGGTAATTGAAGGTTTGGGTCGGAAAATTCTGGAAAAGTTTTCAGCGAGTGCGATATCGAGCATTTGATGCTCTTCCTCGAATTTGATCCTCATTACTACCAAGCACGCTACCATGCGCGATGTTATCGCTCAATACTTCTGCATTGGTAATGTGAAAGTTGAATGATGGACTTATTGGTAACTACAGAACAAATCTGCTTCCTGGCAATTCATGAAATAAGAGATTTTATGTTTTTGAATCGAAACATTCAGTTATTTTAATTGCTCTTCACGGGATAATCAGTAGAATCTATTTTATTCTTCCAATCCTCTATTCTTCCTTTCTAAGTCAGTGCAATAAATAATCAAAAAGCACTATATACATATATCTTTCGGAAAAAGTAAAACCTGAAGTACGAGAGCAGGAGAGGTTGGCTTCCTTCAAGTTACTCCTTTCGTTATTCACTAGTTTCTTAAACCTCCGAAGTCACATTTTCCTGAACAATCTACACAAATTTTACATGATAAATTGGCAAGACAAGAACCAAACAGAGAATTGTGAACTGTAATGAGTGTCAGAGAGAACCTCGGAGACAGTTTGACACACGTTGCTTGGCTATTTGACAGTCGCCACTTCGCGTACTTTACAAATGACACAAAACATTGTGACTGAATGGATGTTAGTGGCAAGAAACACAACGAAGACGTGTAGCCTTGGAGGCACTCGCTTCGCTTTTTTGCCTTGGGTCCCGGGCGTGCTTTCAATGTCCACCCCGCCCCTCTCCACCGCTTCGCTGCAGTGCCCCGCTCCCCACGCACACGCCACGACACAACCCCGCCTCCACCCCACCCAGCCGCTGGCTCCGTCTGCGCCCTCGACCTCGACTCCGCCTCCGCCTCCTTTCCCGCCTCGGCGTGCGACCATCACCCTGGCATCCGTCCTGCCTTCGCCCACGTACCGGTCGCAAGGATTCTTTTGACAAACAGCGAAAGCATACAGCTAAATGGAACTCGTGTGGAAAATATCGTTTATCAAATGAGTGTGATTTAAAACGTTTCACGGTTGTACAAATTGTAGAAATTATTGAGTAACAAGAAGCACGGTGCGTAGAGGTCATTAGAAAGAGAGAGCGAAAATGAGAAATCTGCATTTTAAAGGAAGCCGCGTCACTGCAATCTGAGCCGTGACGTTCCGAGTGGAACTCATATTTTCTGCCGGGCTAAGCGAGAACTCGGGAGCTGGAAGATCAAGAAAACGTGCGCGCGTAGTACACTTATGGGACTAATGACCTTAGAAATTGACGCGCCCGGAATCATTAACAATCAATTCGTCTACATCCGTCGCCATTTCCACCTCCCCAGTCTCCGTCAACTCCTCCCCCTCAACCTCAAACTCCCCTTCCCCCACCCCGCCCCGCCCCGGAGCCGAAGCTCCCGCCGAAGTTGCCAGGCTGCGCGTAATCAGATAGGCAGCGACCGAAGCGCGCTCGCCCAACTTGCGGCCACCGGCGCCAACTCCGCCCGACTAATTACAGCACGTTAGCCACGCCCCCTCTCCGCCACGTGCACCTAAGCTACTGAAGGTTATGGATCGAATAACGAGTAGCCCTCCCCGAACAAGCAGCCAAGCACGAACAGCTTGTAATGATCGCACAAGGAAGTGGGAAGTTGAGGCCTTGTTGGATGATAGTGGAACGAAAGCGTTTAGTTTGGTGCTACCGGATTATCAGTCTTATATCACAAAGAACTGAATATAATGTATGTTCCCGTTTAACAAACACTGGTAGAGTTGTAGGATCAGACAAATATTGGGTTTTTATCCTCTCCTCCACTTGTATTCTACGAATAACTCAATGAAACACAATCCATGACAATCAAGAAATGTATTTTTACATATTTTCTTATCAGTTCCGTTTTAAAATGTATTTGAAAATGAGGTTTCGATGACTTTCTTGCATTTTTGTGTGTCTTCACTAGGGTGGTATTTTGAACACACTATGTATATGAATGGGTTTTGTAGATCAAAATTCCGCATTTACCAACTTCTCCTTTCCCACAGCATTTTAAACAGCAGGCTTGATAAGTAGAAGGAATAATAACATACGGCAGCAAACATTGTGAAACTAATGGTGTTACAAAACAATTAATGCACCGATTTTCTCGTACTTTTTGTAACCGTAATGTAAAATAATAGTTGCATTACAAATAATGTACTTCTGCTCGTAATATTTCAGTAATCGTAAATAAATCTCTCATCAAACTGCTTGAAACAGAACACGCCATGTTATTTTTATGGTGTTTTGTCACTATTTATTAACCAGAAAAAGGAAATTAAAATATACAAAATGCATTTAAATTCATAGCATTCTAATGGGGAAAAATAGAAAATATTGACCACCACCTGTTGGCCATAACTTGTTCTATTCACCTTGATACGGTGAGGGTGTGAGAGTGGTGCCACCCTGGATGTGTTATCAAGGCCTACCCATAGCTGGCCCCAGCGGTATCACATAATTAAATCAATGGCGTTCAAACAGCAAATCGGTCTGGAGTGAGGTAACGTTGCAAAGTGCGATTTGCAATATAACCCGTACCCTCTTTTCCATGGCTGACCATGCTGCCATGGCTGACCATGCTGCCATGGTTACCTCGCCTATTTCTGCTGCTACTGAAATTGGTATGGGTACGATATTGAAGAATAACACATTATTCTCACAACATTAAATTTTAATCAAACTATGGAAATGATGATGAGAAGTGGCGATGATTTACACGAATGATACTATAACACATTATTACAATAATGGTGAATGAACGGTTAAAAATAATTACAATTAAGGAATTCTGCTAATGTAGAAAGTGTGCATTTATGAGAACAGAGCCATATACTGCAGCATCTGCTAAGCAATAATGAGTCTTGTGACCTCAATGTCACAAGAAAACCTTCGGCGACAAGCGTTGTGTTTGGCGATGATGTCTCACGGATCACAGTTATCCATGTCGTCGGTGCCCGGCTGGTCGAAGAAGGTCCGGGAGGGGGAGATACGGTTACGACGGCGGATAGTGACCCAGCGGCGTGGCAGAGCGAGAGGCTTGGGTGGTGTATCCCCGATGGATGGTGAGGTCCAGCGCCGACCTCCACGTCCGTTTGCTGGCTATTTCTTTCTCCCACCAACGGAGAACCGTCGCAGCCAGGATAAGCTCTAGGCTCCCGACTGGTCTCCCGCTTTCTATGGTAGTGCAGTGCATGTAAAAGAGTGTCTGTACATAGTGAAGATAGGACAAGATAGAGAAAGGGAAGATTGCGTGTAGCTCGAGGCCCGTTTGTTACGGAACTGCTCCGGCAGCAAAGCTCGTTTCCTCCCGCCTTGATGCGCCGTTTCACCCTGATTCTCAGGTATACAATATGGATGAACGTAACGAGACACGATTTTCCACCAACCCCGGCTCTATCATTAGAAATTTTCCTGGCGGTCTCGAACGTTACATCGAAGAACATGGTCAAAGGTTGAGAATCTACGTAATGGGTCCGAAAGAACGAACCGCTGTTATTATGTAAAATGACATTGAAATTCCCTGCCAGGTCAAAACACTGTTCAGATAGTACTGGCAAAACCGGAATGCTGCTCCTGAAGAGAACCTGATTTACACGATCACTAGCTTCAAATGTGAAGTTTTGGACGAGCAAGCCAAATCAGTTTTGTCTTTTACCGGCTCTTTAGATGCCTTATGGTATTTTCGCAATTTAGGTAAGCTAGCTTTCTTTTTAAATCGTTCTTCAGCGCCAATTTTTTAAGAAATGTCAAGTATTTTTCAAACTTTTAGTATACTCGCATAATTTGGATTTCTGTCTGGCAATGTTCAACTATATTTTGAATCTATCCAACACTTGAATATTAAATTAGAGATTTGTTTCTGAATGTGATATATTCTTCAAAATTAGATATTTAAAGGTGTCAGAGCCAACGGAATATTGAGAGTTCTTAGTAAGCTCCGGGCAGATGAGCGCTAACCTCAGCTGGTAAAGCACTCGACGTCCGAAGTGAAGATCCTCGTTGTGAATTCAGGCCGGTACATGTGTCATTTTTATTAAACCTGTTAAACTTTTCAAAAATTTAAGTTGCGAATATTTTTTGAACCTCTCAAGCGTCGTTGAAACGATTTCCAAGAGAAAGAAAAAGCATTAGTAAGGTAGAAATTGCAATATTATATTACGTAACAGCTACAAATTAATGTGAAACATACTTCAATTTGCCTTACTTTCTGTATGGCATACGTAACATTTTCGCGACAAATTTTATAAACGCATGTTGAAACAATTTTTTGTAAAACATAGCGAGGTGTAACATTACTTGTTTAGAAATCTCGAACCAAGGAAGGCACATGCCCAGTACAATGCTCGGGATTGACAATTGGTTCCGGGGCAATCTCATCCTAATTCTATGCCTTTTTCTTTCATTTATTTTTTAAAGAATCAATGTTCATGTTTTGTCCCAGATATGTGACTTGACAACAATATTTTCATTTCCAAAATGAGATGTTATCGTATTTTCCCAATAATAGCAGTGGATGTTATACACTTTCCTCTTCCTCTTCCCAAATCGTATGTATTAGTGGAATCACCAAATAGTTCACTCCGTGTACCATCTTAATCGGTAACTTCAATATTTCTAGCCGAATGTAATATAAATATTTCTAGCCGAATGTAAAATAAAGTAGTTTTATGTATTTAATTCTTAAAAAATAATTATACTTAAAATATGCAGTCGTAGATTAAGGAGGAGAACTTTACAGGGCACTCAAGGTGTGATTAATATCTCGGAGGTCCATAACAATCAACAAACTATGGGATTATCTAAAGAAACAAAAATAATAAAATACCTGTTTGCTGCCGAAAATATTACGTTGTGAGTACGGCATCAGTTATTTATTATCATAATTTAGAAAAACAGGTGTACGACAAAACAGAACAAATTTTGAAACCTTGTTATAAATCTTTATTATAATCGAATATTTTTTAATTCATTTCAAAAATTCCTTCATGGAAGAGGACGCCACAGTAATGCTAAAGGCAATTATGTTAATGAATATTCTGGCTCTAATTAATTTTATTTGGATGTGTTCTGGGTATTTATTTACTTAAGTAATTAACAAGATTAAATAAATATCTAAATGTGAATATTTAAAACATATCTCCGTTTTCTAAATAAATTGAATATATTTTTAACTTTTGTACATTATCAATAAAATAGTTAAAATATTTTAAATGTTTATGAGCTTAGAACGCTTTTTTAAAAAATATTGGATACTCCTGCCCCGCAAGGTATCTAAACATGTAATTAGTGTGCTCATGCATAATTGCACCCCTGAGAATACTGAATGAGTTAATTTACAGGAAATACAAAATAGGTTTTTCACGAAGAAGCAATGTGAACTACTACTTAGAGACTTTCTAATTTCCCACCTGAAAACAAATAAACATTTTTAAAGGGGAAATGCAGTATGAAGAGCAATTCGAATATGAACATTACTCCAGCGACGCCTTCTCCAATTCCCAGCAGCAACAACGCGCCGTGTATCTGGTCGAAACGAAGACTCTGGGCGACAGCAACGGGATCAGAGCGCAACGGGGGCACCATAAGGTCATTGGCATACATCAGATGGCGCTGCTCACGAACCCACTGCCAGTAGAACCCGCCTTCCATTATTCGCATCGCGAAGTCGCCGAACACCTGGGCGATCGGCGAATTCTTACGAATCAAAAACGACTGATGCCCGGGGCGTTCAGGCACTCGGGCATGAGGTACAGAAACGGCTTTCCGTCTTTGGTAAGCTCCTTCATTTCGGAAAAGAACTCGAAACATTCCTTGCAGACGATGGCGCCGTCCGCGTACCCGATGGTTCCGTCTTGGATGAGCCGGTGCAGCGATTCGGGCTCCACCAACCGGATCTTCCGGCGGAGGGCCTTGAGGGCGTCGGTGGCGTCGGGGGCGTCGAAGACGGCGTCGAGGATGCTGAAGGCGAAGAGGCGCCGGAGGAAGCGCGCGGAGCCCTCGAGGGTCTGCGGCTCGGGCAGGTGCGGCGGCGCCGTCACGAAGCCCAGCAGCTGGCCCTGGTAGGCGTTGCCCAGCACCAGCGAGCACAGCAGCAGCGCCGCCAGCGTCAGGCGCTGCGACGCCACGCGCGGCTGCGCGGAGCACCCGCCCGTCAGCGCCACCTGCGCTAACCACTCATTCCTTGGTTCATTTCTCTAACTTTGCCCCTCAAATCCCATCTTCGCGAAGAATATGTCACGGCATTTCGCGTCTTTCTCGGTCTTGCCGGTAGAAGTCGCTTGATCGCAAGCACTGCTTCATACGGTCGCGATCGTGCGAAATCAAGCGGAACAATTGAGAAAGATGCGCAATACTGTCACATATTCCATCGTGAAGATGGGATTTGAGTGACCTTGAAGGGAAAAGTTAGAAAAATCCCTGTATAGTGTATTATTCAGGCCAGGCTTGCACAAGGGAACGCGCCCCACGTCTATGACAGCCCTTCCGCGTCCCACCGGCTTCTAGTGAAAGACTTTCACTTTTGAGACAAGTGACCGCTGCCCCAAAGCCCGCGTGATGTTCCTCGGAGAAACCACGAAGAACTACCGATCGGAGCAGCCGGCCGCTAGAATTCTCCTCCAGTGGCTGAATTCGACCTAGCTATGCAGCTATTGTCGAAAATCCTGACACCGCGTAGGGACTCGGACTCTAGGACCCCCCGGTACTACAGTGACATCAATTGATGCCCTGAGCCACTTAAGGCGGTACCTGGACAAAGGAACACATCCGTACACATCACAGGAGCTCAAACCTGCACGGCTCCCTTATGCCCAATCTCGCACTATGTTAAATTGACAAGCTAGCTGAAATGCCTCAATGGAAACAACCAAACCCACCTGGAACGTCTCTAGTCGGGAGGTGTAATGGCTTGAGTACCTCCGGTGGTGGATTTTTGACACTCGCTAGATCGAATTCAGCCGCAGAAGCATTTTCAAGTAATAACTAAAAAAATTGTGGCATAATTCTGATGGAGCTTTCTCATATTTTAAGTTAATTATTGGTGAAAATGTGACGTAAATACGAAGTAAATTAAAACATTTAAATCTATAAAAAGAGGAATAAAATTTATTAATGTTGCTAACGAGTATAATTTACGATTAGATAGTTAATAAACAAAATAAATTGAGTTAGTAGTTTGACGATGTGATTCAAAGTTCATGCATTTGACGTGCAGTTTTTGAGTGGCTCAAGCATGAAAAAATTGCCAATTTATTTCATTAGAGCTTGCTGTCCCAAAAGAACAAACCCTTTCTGTAAGAGTAAATTCCCAACCTTATATTTCCATCAAAACCTAGAAATTAATCTTTGCTTGATTTGAGTGGTACTGGTTCAACGCAATATCGCAATCATTCAATAATGTAATTGTGCTCAAAAATATTATGTGAATATATTTCTTTTCTGCGATATTAAAAGACATAAATTAATCTTATATAAACACGCCAACACGTGGTATAAAAAGCCCAAATTAGTGAATAGCACTATTTATAATTGTATTTTGACTTCTTTATTCTCTAGGGCCATCTACTGTTCGTGGTGGTATGCACAGCAATTCCTCCCCATACTCATCTACGTTCTGCCCTTGGGATGTTTAACAGTCATTGAAGATGATAATGACCCGCGCATGGAATTGTGGCCTCATCGAAGGGCGTTGATTGGATCGCCTGAGGTGGGCATTCTGGTTATTCCTCTTCATCGACCCGTTCAATAATGGACAACTGATTTCCCAGTTTTACGTACTGCGTAAAACGTGAAATGAGCGGAATTATAACGCCATTAATAATTTACTAAAATGAAATTATTACTAAATGAACCAAGGTAACAAGATAAATGAACGTTCGCCCTTGCCTCCTGCCGTAGTGCTAGGGCATGGGTCCCATTCCGTTTGTGTATCGCTCAGCTGCGTATGCAAAGAGCAGTACAGTAAGTACATACGAGTACTTGGAAAATAGCGACTTAGCTTTGTTTAATTCAACCACTTAATTAAGGAAAATTCTAGCGACAAACGGTTGTGTTCGATAGTCTCTCTTAGTTCCTCGGATCAATATCAGGCGAATGCCGGAGCACTGCCATAAGAAATTGGCTTCGAACCGTGCACAATCTTCCCTTTTTTATCCTTGCGCCCCTTCCCTTACACACACACACACACACGCGCGCACACACAGAAACAAACACAATACACTATTACACACATCGCGAGGTCTATTGGGAGATTATTCAGAATGGCGGTGGTGCCCTTCTGTGCGAGAATCGAGGAGGAGAAACCCCCAAGCTGACATTTAGGCCGGCACCCGCCCTCTCGCTCCAGCAGGGAGGATCCTGCCCTCTCCCGGCTACAACATGCACTACGCTCTCCGGAATAATGACCAAAATAACTCACGAGCTTTTTATTCATGAAATAATCTAACCGAATTCCACTAGTAATTTGAAACTTTATTGATAAGTTTCAAACTACTAGTGAAATTACTTATGACAAGTATTATGTCGATACTGAAGACTGCATACCTGAGATAATAATAAATGGTGAATTTGCTGTACTTATCTTGGTTTGTGTTAACAATGTACAAGTTAAAAATACTTCGAATAAAAGTATATTTTTTAAGTCATACTTAAAAAAATAAAAAAAACAGAACTCTTGTGTAAAATTATTGCAATAATGTGGTACAGCTCTCCTAAAAGTGTCATGATTTTCTAATAGTTTTGCGAAAGTGGGTAGTAATAACGCTAATTTAACAGATGGTATAAAATGTTACAAGTTCAGTTTTAACAGATATTATAAATGTAACTCGTTTATAATATGATTCCCCTTCGTGATTCTAAAGATATAAAATTGATCAAGTTCATCCCACTCTTCAACTAACATGTCCTTCGGAATTCATTCAATTCGATAGTAAACGCATGCCATGCGAATAAATCACAAACAATTAAGTATACATACAATATTCATTAAATATTTGGATTTGGAGCGTAATATGGATTAGTGAAAACTCGTGGAATTTTCAAAGCCGGATCCTTTTTCTTGTCTGGTTATTTCTTTGCCTTACTCATCCATTCAGTCAGGAAAAGGAATGCTTTATGTTTATAGTGTATCCTCCTCCTAATGTGGCGTGGCCTGCTGTGTCCCGCTGTACCCTACTCTTCCCTACACTGCCCTGGAAGCCATCAATTCTCCCTGCCATAGACAGTTCTCGCGCAATGGTGCCTTGCCTGTTCCCGATACTACCCGCCTTACCGCCAGGTTGTGCGTGATGTCTACATTTCGAATATTTTTTTTTTCACTTTATTAATGTTTTTGATGTCACCGCCCCTTGAATTCGAAACTGATATGTTCATTTTCGGAGTACGTTACATGAAGCCCTGGGATATATTCAAAATTTTCAAAAAATGGACCCACTGATTTTTAATTTTTATTGTTAAGTAGTGTAAAGGATGTTTAAGAGAATGGTGCAGGTATCATGTTCATTGAAATTATTCGAAAATTGCCAAATTTCGAAATTGGTCGGAGCCTTCCTACAACTAAAATATTAAAGATAGACATTTTTCCCCTAATAAAATCTGTTCCTTAAAGCTACATTTTTAAATAAGGTCATATACAATTTTTCGAAAATGTCAGTATTTTGGCGTAATTATGCGTGAAATATATACAATTTTTAATTTTCTCTAAACAATTTTTCTCAAAAACGGCAATTTTGATTAATTTTTTGACCTCGGACAGTGTATAGGACGCTTAAGAGAATAGTGGAAATTTTATGTTCGTTGAAGTTTCATGTTATTTTATTTTTGAAAATTGCAAAATTCCAAAATTTTTGGCGCCTTCTGCAACAACATTTATGAATTTAATTTTTTAATAAAATGTGTTTATCAAAAACAGATCTTCAAATAATATCATGTTCAATTTTTCGAAATTTTGTGTCAATCATAGGGAATTATGTTTTCTTTAAACCATTTTTTCTTAAAAAAATTGCACTCATTTTTGATTAAATTTTGACCTTATCGCTATTTGATTATCGTTTTACGATTTAATTTTCACGCTATGACGTAAAGTACGCTCAATTTGCTAAATGGCAACTCTGTCCTTTAAAACTCTTCGAATTCATCCCATTCTTGCCGTGTGATGATTGTATGACACAGATAATATTCTAAAGGGAAATACATTATGCTTGAAGGAAAGTAATAAATTTAACTTAGATGTAACAAACACACTTCTTTACCGTAAGAAGTTTTGAACGCCGATTATAGTTTTCAAAACTTGAAAGCTCATTTCAATGTCATCAAAGCAGGCTTGTGAAAAATCATTGCCGTTTTTATGAATTCTGTGCAAATATTATGACAGTTAAAATTATTCATGTTCGTAAAAGTTAGAAATGCCTACTGTTACTGGCTATCGAAATAAATACAGGAATGCACCACAGGAGGAATAAATTGATTGAATTTGACTTTTTCAAGTTATAAACGAGTTTTTTAGTATGGCTTAAATTAAAATATTTCAAGATTATGTAAATTTAGTCAATACGAGAAAGTATGTGCTATTATAGCACCACCGCCGCCGCCGGGCCGGTGGATCGTATTATTTATTAAATATAGTTTTCTTTTTACTTTCTCGCATACTGCTGCTCACGCACGATATGTTAAAGCCATCAGATATGTTATCAGATATCTGATCACTTATCATATATGTTCTTGAATACATTGATACTTTGATACACTGAATAAAACGGTATAAACATATTTTTATTTAATATTTTGAAGTAAAAATATATTTTCACTCTTTGTTTACTTACGAGATAAAGTGATATTTAAAGTGTAACAAAGACAGAAATTGTGACATAATATTACATAACGGTAACATTATGATATATCTTGAAAACGTGTGTGCTGTTGTAACACCTCTAGTTATAAGGAAATCAAGCTTTGGGGTTGTTACAGTTTTGGAAAAATTTTAATACATTTTTCTCATCAATAGGCGTACTCAGTGTTTTTTTTACTCCGGGAAAAGCTGGTTATTATACTCTATTGGAATGAAGAAAGAGACCTAGTGTGTCAAAAATTCAATTTTCAAACTTTGGTCGAATCTGACGAATGCCAAATCGAGGGTTCCAACTCAGTAACTTCAAAATTAAACTCAATATTGACGTGCAAACTTGAAAACAGATGGTGCAAAAGTTCGGAAGTAGATATACACTAAATTATATGTCCCGTAAACGAAATTTGAGAAGAGTTTCTGATAGATTTATCAAGATGATTCTAATAAATTTGATAGGGGAAAAAATCTCCAGTCACTTACCGCGATCCTGTAAGTCACAATGCGTGATTATTAATTATTCTAAAAAAGTATAAAATCAATCTCAATAATTATAAAATAAGTCTTACTGAATAATTAATTGGTTATCAATTGGTATACTGCAAATCTTGAAACAATTCATGTTAATTTGCAACAATAAGCATTCATCAATTAATAATTAGTAGTAAATAGCATCGACGAAAATAAATACGAACATATGTCATAGGTTCCACTACACAGCTGATACCGAAATACGACTGTAAAAACTACAGGTAACCACCGTTTGAGACGAGAGAAACGTAAGGATAATTATGCAGATAAGGTACCTGCACTTTGTTGTTTACTTTACCCGCTGTTATATTGAAAACTTTACCTCGCTCTCTAGGTTCCTTTCTTTGCTTCCAAGTGACATAATTATACGATCACCTGTGAAACGTAGATGAAGGCGCTTCCAAACGGTGAGGTTTGAAGCTTCACTCTATCGCCAAGATGGCTCCGCAATGCGGAGATTAAAATACCATGAGATGGCCACCGCGCCCAGAGAACCCAAATGGCTGCCCACGCCCCAGGGCTATAGGGCAAGAGAAGCACTTGCGTAAAGGGCTTAAGCGGAGCTCTTCGCATCATAATGCAGAATGGACTTGAAACTATAGGGGTAGTGTAATCTGCAAACTCGTATCGATCATTTGTATTAAAGAATATATTTGACGAAATGTCAGCAGATCCATTTTGCACTAGACCCAGTTCGCCGTCGTAATGGCCAGCTCTTTTTACTCCAAACGTGTACGGTTCCGGCTTCATTGGTATAAGCCGAATGTTTCTTTTCTTTTGAAACGTCTCGAACAAAAAAGAATCGGACCTTTCGAAATTCTTTCACCTTCTTTAGTAATCCAGTAATAATCTTTATCAGCTTCATAATACGCCTGTATATATTCCGTTTTTTGATCAACATTCTTTGATTCTTTTTGCGGTTCCTGAATAAAATCCGGATCTCTTAAACATTCCAAAATGATGCGACAAATAGTCCTTTCCAAACACCTTCCAGTAACGAAATGAATAAGCACCATGAACCAAGCAAGTGTAGTTATATAGAAGTGCATTGTTAACATTCTTACTTCAAGAATCCTTCTTTGAAGACTGAAGAGATACCTCATGTTTTCGTAGCGAGTGATCGTTAGTCTAATTGCTCAAAGTTCTTGTTTTCACAGTGTTGATCTCCTTCATAAGAAATAAGTAACGAGAGAAATGTGAAGTTCAAAACAGATAAACTCAGTAAGAATGATCAGGCAATGCTGCGAGCATCTAAACTTCCCTATTATCGTCAGCTGTTTTTCATACCTGGTAACCTTTTGTTCTTTGATTCCAAAAAGTCCCACCTACTAGCAGGGAAACTAAACGGCAACTTTCTTGTTGATCTTTTAAATATATTACGAATGATATGCCTCAAATGCGTTCAACAGACGGAGATTAGCACAGAACGCTTTCTGTGGGAGGGGCCTTTGTGCTGTGCTAACGTTTCTCACCAACATTATTCATCACTGTGTCACCCGTTCCAAAGTTTGTACTCGCATTCTGTATAAACCTCTATCTAAAATACATTGATCTATTCCAATTCTAAAATTAATGTGTTACTGTCACAAACAAAACTACCGGTGCTTCAGAATGGCATAGACTTTCTCGGTCTAGATAATGTCCTATTACCTTCAGTCTGGACTAACTTTTCGGTTTTGCTTCACCCTCTTCCCAGCTGCAATTTATTGGTACCTTAAAAGACCTACTAGGGCCTATCGCGAAAATGTCTCCTTCTAGGGACATCCTCAGTCAAGGAGAACCTGCGCGCTCCTCGAACATCGCACAGGCCTATCTCGGCCATGTACCAATATTTATTTGCCCATGGCATCCCTTGGCTTCAGATGACACAAGTCCCATAGATTTGCGATTCAAAAAAATTGAATGTTGTGCAAGTATCGAAAGTATAGGTTTTCCACGGCATTACAGAACCTATTTTCAATACTATATACAGTACTCTGTATATAAGTACGGAGAAAATGTACGTGAAAAGTAATAACAACTGAATTCACTAACGTGAAAGCATTCAATGAAAATAAGCAATACACAGGCAGTCTCGACTAGGCTAGTTTCGCTAGAATATTGATAAGAAATGTTCATTAAACACTTTTTGATACATGTTACCTTTTCGAGTTAAAGTCCATTTTTGAACTTTTGAGGTACAATGTTTTTTTCTCGAGGTACAAAGACGAGTTAGTGTAAGATAATGTTTAAAAATGCCCCGTCCAACTATCCTGTATTTTGATGAAAATTTTATGCCAAGTTCCACTGGTCCCAAAGGAAAGTTTGTGAAGTTATATCTTGATAAATAAAATATTTTTGAGATACTGCGGTTTGATTCCGTACACCGTCTTTCTATAATATGAGTATTAGATTTATACCCAAATTTGGGAAACAATATTTCCTTCTCCTTTATTGATAAACAAACAGAACTGAGTTTACCTATATAACTTTTTCAATATACTCAATAGAACTTAATTGTTCATTTAATAATAAAGAGGGGGTAAATTGCAGAAAATTCGCCAAAAAATATTAGCGTTCTAGAAAGAAAAGTGGCCAATGCTGGCATACAATGGCCGAAGTCAGAGACAAAATTGGAAAATACTGCAATGACGATGAGTTTATAATTAACGTACAAAATTCCATCATTTAAGCCATTTGCATTTGAAGCTTATTTTTTACACTTTTTGCAAGCAGAATGAAATACTTAACTCTCGAAAATATGTATTTTTACAAATACTTGTAATATATTCACAGATTTTTTTAAAATATAGACAGTGTCACCAGGTCAGCAAGACTCCTTTATTGTTGAGGTCGAGTTATACTTTTGGGAAAATGTTTTTTGTGTTCATTCTAGTAATGAAACATTACAAAGAGTACGAAACATGGTTTACTCTAAAAAATTATCCCTCGCCACCATGATAATGCCTTCACGTTTCGTCTCTCATTTGGGACATTGAATACCGGCGATGGCTAATTAATTCACTTTTCTAGGAGATTCGAAATGTGTTCTGCCTAATGAGATATGTTTAAATCATTTCATAAAAGTGCTTTTCTGCCCAACTTTGCTTGAAAATACACTTTTGCGGCTTTTTGCAAAAATCATCAACTTTACACTAAATTTATTAGTAATGATAGAATGATAAGGTTTAAATTATATATTCAAAAACAATATCATGTTGAGATATGTACTAAAATTCAATTTTCTTATTTGAATATTGAAGAAACTATACATTATACTCAGGATTTTTTATAGAACATTCCTTATATTCTTTAAATGTGCTGCACGATTTATCCCTTTTTGGGCATTGTTTGCTTCCAATTGATATTAAATTAACACTCCTGAAATATTCGAAAACCTGCTATATAAAATTAGATAAATTTGAAACCAAAATCTTTACTTTTATTTTCTGAAGCAATTGTAAAAGCTAGAAGACGCATTCAAAAACTTTGTTATAAAATGAGCCATATTTCATAATCGCTAAGGAAGCTGTTCAAAGAAAGCTGGACTTCCGCGCCAGGAGTATCTATTTGGCAGCTCCAGGATACGCGGCGAGGAAGGTCGCAGCATGACGCCAAAAACGTTTCACATCTGGGCGTAGGATGCGGCGTCTCCCGAACACCCAAGTAGATGGTTCAGCTATTAACGCGTTCGCGCACAGAGTGCGCCATTGGCGGATATTGTTGCGCCATTTCTGATAGGTGAGTCAACATTCTTTCTTCTCGTGTAATCTTCAGTGTATTCTTGGCTTCCTGTGTGTGACTTTTCGTTGTCCTCACTCAGTCCTGGGTTGATCAGTCATCGACGCACCGTCAGTCGCATAATGTGCGCTGCACGTAGAGTTATGTACAGTGTCAAATTATCCTTCTGTTATGAACTTTGATCTCTCCACGTTGATGGAAAAGATCCTTTTATACTCACTGTACGCAAAGTAGGAAATTGAAATTGTATTCTTTTGAGAAACAATAACTTTTTGTTCCAGGGGTGATTTTGAGAGAGAAACGTGTCGCATTACTTAACTTTTGCTCGAATACGAAGACGAGGAAGCAGTGTGTTGTAATGAATTGATTGTGCCTCTAATAATTGACTCTGATGACATGTGCCATAAGTTGAATCACAAATATCACATTATAGTCGCAGAAAAAACAGAAATCTGCTTGGCTCATTCCGTGCGCCACGCACTCACTTATGTTCCTAAATTTGACGCTTCTTAAGGGTTAAGTTTGGGACGTGTTTGCAAATAATAAACAACCAAGTAGGTGTGATATATAATTTTGCTATAGGATTATTACTCGTATAACTATTCTTTTGGGAATAATCTTTTCGTAGTGTGATAAATGCAGAAAACTCTGAATTCTCAGAACTTCCAGAGTATTTATAGCAAAACATCAATATATTTGTAAGGAACCCTTTGTAATTTCACTAATTACATAATGTTTACAGTTGAAAATAAATAGAAACCTTGTTAAATATTTGCAGAACATCGCTAATGGAAAATTAAATAGATCATTTGCTTGTGAAATTGAGCAAATAAATACGAACATTGCGACACAAGCGTACCCTTCATTTCGAAAAGTTGAATTAATGTCGGAAATTGAATTGCGTGTACTAATATGTATTTCATTGCGCCAGTAATTACACGTTGCCTGGTACCGCTGTGTGGTGAGCGGATCCACGGGCACGTTTTAATTAATCACGCGCCCATCACCTGCCCGGCCGGGGCCCTGCGAGCGCGTACTAGGAGATGTCAGTAAAATTACGGGCTCAGACATGCCATAATCCCATCACCAGGCTGGGAAAGCACACCTGTATGACCTGTCATCGGCCTAAAGGTGTCAGAATGTACGTTCAGGGCTTGAGGAATGAAACGAATACAATTTCCCAACTAATGTTTAATATATGAAATGTTTTAGTTTTTGAACTTTCTTTGTTATTTTACATAGACAATAAACTCACATTAACACGAATTCCAAGGGACCGAGGTAATCGGAGTTCGTGTTATAAAAATTCGTGTTATCCGATTATTATTCATGTCCGTATTAGTGCAACTCCTTGCCGGGACCTAAGTTTTGTTCGTATTATTGCGAAATTGGTGTAAAGCGAGTTCGTGCTAACTGGCTTTACTGTAATTAAGTAGAGAATCCCCGACAAAGAGGATATTCCGCGAAATTAAAACAAATAAAAACAATGACGTTGGTCGCGGAAGGTGAAAAATGAGTTGGTGGACTCGCGTCATCAGCCCAACGTCACATCGGGAGAAAGGGCTCCACGCGAATCCTTTTGGACCGCGCAAGGGGAGGAGGGAAACACCCACCCATCCCGGAGTTCCCGACTGATAGTGCCCTCGCACACACTGACAGATGGGGGTTGATCGTTGCTGGATGATCAACCGTTACAATGCAGCATCTATGAACAGGAGGTCCTCGGATACGAAATTTTCGACTCTAGATAGATATCCACGTCGAGTTTAACCTCTGTCTCAAGGATTCACTAGCGTACCCGTGCGAGAGTTCTCGCACGGCTACGCTAGTTAATCCCTCTACCCATCTCTCCTTTTTCATATTAAGAGGGGAAGTTGTTAACGAAACCTGTTTATTTGTTTCAAAAATAAAAAGGTAACTTCCAATGTGCTTGTAGAATTCAAAATAAAAATAAATAACAATGGAATTGATGTTTGAAACAAATTTTGAATAAAGGTTTTTTCAGTATTATCGATATGTTCTTGGAACAATTCACAACACTTCTTAAAAACAATATTTCAAATAATTATGCAATCTTCCTTGACAGCTTTCGCTTTCCTTGATAGCCAAAAAATATTACAATAGCTTCTTACTCTCAGAAAGCTACTTAAAATTGTCCGTGCGAAAATACAGCATCGACCAAGCATAACCATACTCTTTGGAATATTATTTAACTTTATAACTGAACTGAGACGTACACCGTGCAATTCAGTCGCCGAGAATATCCAGTAATTAGATTAATTTCACATTGAAATTGAAATGATACACTGAGAATAGAACAGTAAGCTTATTTTTGTATCAACTGTTGAGGTGGGGGCAATTTTGAGTTGTTTTTGAAAAAAGTCGTTTCAGCGTTTCTGAAAAAGCGCTATGTTCAACTTATCTACACTTGAAAATATTTAAGAGTTTGAAAAACTTCATAAGAGATTATTTAAGTAATTTGCTGTCTCAAATGAATAAAATTTTGAAATAAACCAATATATTAATAAAGTGAAGAAATATTTCGTATAGTTTGGTGTAATTTTGGAAAAAACCAAGTTTTTCTGAGAATAATGCTGCTGTCTAGTACTTCAGTGCGTTGTGGTCTATCCATATAATATTTTGAAAGAAAAAATCGGAGTAGTTTTGCAGGATGTCGGAGGAGTTAAAGTCGGATCGCTTTTTTTAACTTCCCATGGTTTCACCCAAAATTACGTGAAAATTACTCGTACTTTCAATAATGTACATGCGTTTCATGAATATCTAATGTTAAGCAACATATTCGATTACAAGAGTTCTACTGCCAATAATGTAATTGGTGGACGAGATCGAAAAAAAAGTTATTCTATTTTCAAAAATTTATTTTTTTAATAAAACTCTGACTTCTGTCATTGTTAAATGCTGTTTTCTATTGAATCAAAAAATAAGGGAAGCATTTGAAGCCATTTTTGGAGAAAATTCCGAAAATATCGTTCGGATTTCGTTTTACGTATTCCCCAAAATTAAAATACCCGTTTCAAATTTGAAGGGCTCGGAAATCTGACAGATCGAGTAGAAAATATCAATTTTTCATGAAAATCCTGTATTCGGTTAGGTAATCAGTGTTGTTCGCAGACAGACGGAGGAACAGACGTTTCCTGAAAAATAACTTTGTCTTAAGGATCCGCAAAATTTGGGTTCTGACATTACGTATTCGAGAAAATTATTTACTACTATTTGAAAACAAACCTCACTTCTTGGTAGCTGGAACTCACAAGAGTTCCTTTAGCAAAAAACAGGGCAATTCTCCTGCAGAATTACAATAATTTCTCTATTCTCTCTAATCGATAAAGTAAATATACGTTACCAGAACATGAATTTGGAAAACCCAAATGATTTTCAGCTGTTCTATACAAATGCAATTCCCTTTTTAAAAATGTATATATTGTACTATAAATATAATTATTTTTACATTATCGATTAATACAATTACATAATCAATACATTACCATACTTTTCCTGAACTTTGAAGGGGTGCCTCGGAATCAACAAAAATTATGCTTCTAGTTAAACAAGCACCAACATTCTTTCTTCTCGTGTAATCTTCAGTGTATTCTTGGCTTCCTGTGTGTGACTTTTCGTTGTCCTCACTCAGTCCTGGGTTGATCAGTCATCGACGCACCGTCAGTCGCATAATGTGCGCTGCGCGTAGAGTTATGTAGAGTGTCAAATTATCCTTCTGTTATGAACTTTGATCTCTCCACGTTGATGGAAAAGATCCTTTTATACTCACTGTACGCAAAGTAGGAAATTGAAATTGTATTCGTACATTACAATACCGTACATTACTTTCTTACATCAAATGTATCAGCTAATGTTTGAAGTGAAAAGAGCGTTCTTCTTATGTATATCTTTTTTTTATTTTTAACGTCAAACATGGTTAAAGCAGTACCTACTAATACTTCAGGCCTCCGAACTACGTCATCAGTTGTCTGTGATGTAGGCCCATGTAGACCACGTTGCCTATTAATTTGTCAGAGTGTTTATAGATTTACAGTTGCTCAATTACATTTACTTGAAATCTGAAATGTGGGTTTTAGATGTAGTATTCCCAATTGTCGAGGGAATTATAAAAATTGCCCCCGAGTGTCGGTATTTTCTCTCAATAAAGACAAACGTTGTGGAAGAAATGGTGTAAAGTCATTTATAGGAAACTTTTTCACTGAACTCAATCCTCTAAGGTAAGAATTAGTGATAAGTGACCGGTTACTTATTTCAAACTTCTTTCTGATGCATCAGAATTCTTCTTGAATGCACTTTTCAGATCTATTTAAATTTAACATAACAAAAGACGTTAATAGACTTCAAGATTACTGTTTTCAATCACTTTTGTTCATTTCCTTTTCATTATCTTTTTTCACATTAATTTGTTATCGTACTGTTTTTAATATTTTTTGTTTGTTTAATAATTTTTCAACTTCAATTGTTTTAGTAATTAAATATTTTGTTATTTTTTATTACAGCAAATGTTGTTCTTTTTTGCCTTATCATATTCCATCCATTTACGCAATACCGTACAGCTCCATTAATTTTATGTGTTATGTGTATCATTTAATTTGCAGTCCGCTGGTCCTCCAATTATATAATATAAAGCTACCAGAGATTCCTCCATCTTCTACTTTTCATATATTATAATTTAATCTCCCTTGTGTTCTTTTCCTTTTTCTATACTGCCAAATCACATTTTGCAGACGATACACGTAACATCGGTGCAATAACGTCAATACTTCTTAACTGCCCTAAGTATTTATCATCGCATTCGGCTGCGAGAGAAAGTGGTGAAGAAAGACATGAAGGAGTGGGTAAAAAGGAACAGTGCAAATGAGCTCAAGAAAAAATGGTGTTTCGAGAATTTCACCGAATTCTTATGCCTGAAGAAGTGGACTGTTATTACAAATGAATACGTGTGTGTATATATATATATATATATATATATATATATATATATATATATATTGAAATATACCATTCTCACGTCTCATCAAGATTGTGGCTGTAATTATGCCCTGTTCCGAATTTATTAAGATTTGGGCGCCAGAAACAGGTTACATGAATTACTACCAAAGTTTTTCTATCTGATTTAACAAAATTATATAAAAATCCAGCTAGCTTGGGTCCGGATACAAATACTCGCTATCGCCTCGATAGCCGATTACCTGATCTGCCAACTATACAGTATGGCGTGGAATCTAAAATGTAATAATTATGCTTTCAACTAATTAAAAATTATGATTGACAAATGAAAAAACTCTTTTCTTTTCCAAAGAACAAAATTCAACAATTTATTTAACTTTTAAATTAAAACAATTAGATGGTCATGACCCCTTTTGAATAAATTGTCTCTTTTATACTGCAGTATTTTTTTTACCGTTTTTGCATGCCAACGCTCCGTAGTCGCTTCTCACTTGGCCGTTGTTAATTCCAAGTTCCGCTTCTCTCTTCCGGTCTTGCGCCGCCGCTGACACGTCCAGTCCACACTGCCTAAACTATCTGTTAGTCTTGTCCGACGCTCCCGGTTCCTAATCTCTCCCACCGGTTATGTAGACTATTGAAGTCCAACTACAATGTCCGAAAATCTGAACAAGTCCTCCGAAAATCACTTCTGGTAAATTATTTCAAAGTCCGAAAACAAACTATCACTTCTCTCACAAGACAAAGTCCGAAAACAAGCTATACAAGTCTCACTTTCCCACTATATTGTCTACAAACGATCTTTACGCTACGGCACCCAGAGTCAGAATGTTCGATCTACACTCCACGACACCCAGAGTCGGAATGTCCTGTTTAATGCATTTTTAAACCCTTCATGGCTCGGTCGGCGTCCATCCTTCTATTATTTCAAAACACGGCGGCAACATTAGACTATCTGATCTTTTATAGCCAACCCGTGCGTCTCTTACAAATCCAAGTAGCCGCGACCTCAGACAGTCATTCGTTTTTGCACCAATTCCCTCTTAGGTTCTTCAGCCATCTAGCCGGCGTCCTGACGTCATCAGAGCCCGTGTATAGTTTGTTGACCTTGCCAACCTCTGCGCCGCCGTTGCTAAGGCCCATACCGCCATATTGAATCCCCATTTATCTACCCCATGTATAACTAACATCATTAAATAAAACCTATCATATTCTGGTATATCACAATATATATATATACATATGTGTGTGTGTAAATGTGATAATTTATTTGTTTATTGTATATTATTTCATGTGTTTGACAGTAAATATTATGTTTTATAAAGACAAGGTAAAATATGAAAAGATTTTTCATTAAAAGATCGTAGTCATTGTTTCAGTACTGCAATAAATTGAAATTACGTGTTCTTAGTTAAAAACGCAAATATTTACAAGATCTAGCCATAAATATAAATTTTCCTAGTATAAACAACTCTGTCAGCCGTAATCTCGTATGAGCAGCATCGTTTTTCAGATGCACGAATTAGAGTATTATGAAGAAGTCCTGGGATCAAATAGGGACAGAGCGAATACTGGTTAAATATTATTGTTGCAAATAATATTAAAACTGAGCTGGCCAATATAAATTTGAAATAAATGTAACATTATTAAATAAAAGTTGAATTTGTATTAAAATTAAATTAAATTGAAAGAAAGAGTAGTATTTTAATATTTATCCCTAGACTTTGAATTTTTAGGCTCAACTTGTAAAATGAATTATGTTTGTCATTTGCTTTTGGTAGTTAAACAAATAATCTGATTGGTAAATATATTTCATTTCATTGAAAACTAATAATTTATTTAGCATTC
This sequence comes from Acheta domesticus, assembly GCA_031308135.1. NCBI lineage: Eukaryota > Metazoa > Arthropoda > Insecta > Orthoptera > Gryllidae > Acheta > Acheta domesticus. Next base: position 202,469,796 of record JAHLJT010002406.1, read on the forward strand.
TTACCATTCCTTCACCCTATTCATTTGCTTACTTTCATTAATCACATTGTTGATCTTAACCTATAATTAAAAGTTACATCAAGAACCTAACTTGTATTTCTTCTTTCAATTGTATGAATTCCAATAGAAATTTTGGGAACGTCACTTTGATGACGAATGCTATAATTTATTTTCTAGTAAATTCTTTCTGCAAAACAATCGTTCGCTTACTATCCGCCCTGTAGGTCTTATTAATGACACAAAAGAGTAAACATTCATGCTTTTTAAAGTAACTCCAAGTGTAAGTTTTCACCAATCCTCACTTTGGTATATTCGAATATTCGTCTCCAGCCTTACGGTCTCGGAGAGGCAGTGGTCTACTGTGCTGACGTCACGGATCGAGTGTGAGGCCTGAAGTATTAGACGGTATGTTGACGTATGTGGGAGAATAAAGTATATATTGGTATATAATTATAACCACTGTACAATTACAAGCATTTAACAGTAATTACCTCTTTCTAGAGTTGTCTTTTCCTCTTTATGATGATTGTTTTCCCCTTGATAACAAAGGCATTTGATTGTCCACCTTTATCTTCATTCGGTAATAAAGAAACATGTGATAATATCGTTTGGCATTTTAACAACATTCAAGACGCCGTCCGAGTACTTTGAGTGGCGGTACTTTCTCTGTGTGCGTGTTAGCTGTGATCTTT